>VXAC01002376.1:927940-1054273 GCA_013399225.1 Rhipidura dahli
AAAAGAAAGAAAAAAAAGGAGACTTCAACCACAGTCAAAAGAGTCAGCCTTTCACTGCAGAAAATCCTGTATTTTCACAGTGGGAAGGGTCTGAGGGGTTTTTACTTTCTTCTTATGGCAGATGGCTGAAATGCTTTCAGCCAGAAATGCTCTTCAATGACCTTTTTTCATGGAAGCAGCTTTGCTGAAAAAATTTCCCAGTTTCCCATTTAAGTCAAAAGTGTAAGTCCTGCTTTTCAGTCTGAAATGCCTCTTATTACTTTTTGCTTAAACACAGCTTAATATTTAGCATTTGCTAAAACAGAAATAGAAAGAAAAATGAGCCTGACTGAAATTTTACTCAAGGAAAGCCACCATTCCTGACCTGTTCTGGCAGAGGGGTGGTTGGAATGTGGTTTCACCTGGTCATTTTAGAAAGCTCACCTGCCCAAGCCATCTCACTGCTCAAAGATCAGGGACCATTCTGCTGTCAAATGCTGTCAAATGTCTGTGTCAAATGTCACCACATCCCAGCACAGGGGAACCAGGCAGACACCCAGAACCTCACATTCTATCACAGGGACAGACATTCCTGCTGGAATGTCCTATGGAAATGGCACTTGTGGTGCTGGCTTTGTGCCCTCTCCATGTTTATCCCTGGGTAGCATCCTTAAGAGCAGCTGCAACCTATGGAAACAGCACATCTTAAATAAATAAAAGGATTTCTTGAGAAAGCAGGCTTCCAATGGGAACTCATGGAAACAGGTGGGCAGAAAAATCCATACTGTGGAGTTGTGCTCTTCCAAACACTGAAGAGACAGACCAGCAGGGAGCTGCACATGGAGCTGACACCCCACGGGGTGGCCACCCCTGACAAGTGTGGCCCAGCTGTGGATGGGCCAGTGAGGCATTGCCCAGGCTTGGCAGGGCCAGCAGGGTTTGCCCTGCAGCCAGCACCAGCAGAGGACACCATGCTCAGACACAGAATATGACAGGCTCTCCTATCACAGATAAGCTCAACTGAAGATTAAAAAGGAAAGAAAGGTGTGATTCTTGCAGACAACTCAACCAAGCAAGCAGAGACACAACTTCTGTCATCTGTCCATGAACCCAGTCCCCACTCAATTGTCCAGCTCAAGAAGCAGCTTTAGCTATATGCTATTGGAGTCAACAGACATCTCCTGGGGTAAAATACTCTCTGTGCAAGCCAGTATTAAACTCAGCTCCATGATGTCCTTTTCCCCTGCATCTCATCAGCTCCCTGAGCATTCCTCCCTGGTTATCCTCCATTAAGGTTATGCTGTAACTGAGCTGCACACAGGGACCTGAGTACAAAGATGCACTGGTACAACTGACCCAAAATTAAGCACCAAACAACTTCTATTGAATTTCAGAGTTTTCTGAGGCTTTAGCCACAGAGTGAATGCCTGTGAATCTGGAGACTGGGAGAAAAAATTCCCCTGGTGCAACTGTCGGGTGCCATTCAACTCCAGCCATGAAATCACAACATTTACTTTGTAGGGCCGTGCCTGTGTCTTGTCAGAGGCACAGCCTCTCACAGCACAGGAACAGGCTCTGTTCCCAGCTCTACCACAGACTTCCCGCATCTGTCTGGAAAAAAATCACTGAGAAGCACATCTGAAAAAATGTTACACGCTCAGCTCCAGACATTTGATCTAACACCTGGCCTAGCTCTCAGCAGCACTGGACACTGCAAACACTGTTGGCCTCAACTGGGGCACTTGTAAAATCCAGACCTGATGGATGCAGTGGGGATGGAGGAACATCTGCTTCTTCACTGCACTACACAGACTTCTCACTAAGGTACATTTTCAGTGGAGCTGTGTACAAGTCAAACCAGTTAAACCAGCGAACAGTTGCTCTTTGTTCTGCACACATGCCAGAAATTAAAAACTCTCACAGTTTGGCACCAAGAAGACAGAGACCCAAAGCTAGTGACTGTATTTGGAAACAGGAGACATAAACTCTTTTAGTTCTGTTTAGCCACGTGTAAACAGAGGATGCCAATTCCTGCCCAGTACTTAGGACTCCCAGGCATTTGGAAAGTACTGAGGGCATCCCATAGACGACATAAAAAGCTGCTTGCAATACTTCTGTTTTAAAAAAGTTCCTGAGGTGCTGGCTGGACACTAGTAATGTTTGCTCTGTCAGGCACAAAATAAGATACTGTTGCTCTCGCTATAAAACAAATTACTGTTGAGCATGCTGAATACAGGAGCTGCTTCTTGACATTTCATCTGGTGTGTTATATCCTGTCCTAGACAAAACATAAGTGTGTAGAAATAGTTGAAAACTGGAGATGGCTTTAAAAGAAGATAAATACAAAGTTTAAAAATTGTTCTCTGCCTTGCCAGGTTTATTTGCACATAGCTCTCCCTGTAGAAGTTTTGGGGAGGAAGTTGCCTGTGCCAGTGTTTGCATTTGACAGGTGCCTTGTTGCAGCAGCACACCTGTGTGGCATGACCACTACACACAGCAGAGCTGAGCCTGCTGCTCTGCAGTGATGGTCTGTGAGAAAGGAGCAGGGGATCTCACACTCCAGCAGGTACCCATGGTCTGGATGTGTCATCTCTGCTGAGGAGGCAGAAATATGCTGCTTGTTCACTGTCCCTCAGTCCTGATTTTGCTGGTGTCCCAGGTGCTGTGTCTTCCACTGCAAGAGACCTGGGGATGAGTTTGATGGGTGATGTTTGCTGCCATGGGGAGAAGAGAAACCTCAGACCTTCTCCTGCAGTAGGAGGGTAATCGTGAGCAGTAGGGGTGCTGCACGCCAGCAAGGGCAGCCCCATTGCCTCAGGGGCTGGTCAGGCAGTGCATGGCCCTCACTGCCACGCTCCACCAAGTCTGCTGGGACATGCCACGGCCAAGGATCTCTCCTCATCAGTGCTTTTTCAAATAAGCAAAAAAGAGTGAAATGTCAAATAAAATAGAGTAAGAAAAGAAAAGAGGCATCTTGTGTTTTTCTTATGTCCTTCATTCCTAGGAGTCTCTGATGCCTTAAAAGAGTGGCAACCTTTCTGAAAGCAAACCTTTTTGATAAATGATGCAGTTTTTTATTTTGCAGAAAGCTGAAATATGTCATGATGCCGTTTTCAAAGTAACACAGCATCTAACAAAGAGAATCATTGGTGATTTACTGCATGACACTCCATTTGTCTCAGAGGAAGAAAGACCTTGTTTGAACCTCTCAGGAACCTGTAATTCCACCAAACCAAAGGCTTTGAAACCTGAAGTTCAGCAGTTTTCTCCCTGAAGATAAAGCTAGGTTTTCCTGTTCCCCATGAATCACCACAGCCCTGCAGGCTGCTGTAGAATATGAAGTGCCCACTACACAAGAACCTCCAGCATCCGTACATCCCATCAGCAAGAGGTGACCAATGCAATTGTGCGGCCATCCATGCCACCAGCTGCTCCTGCTGGTGCTCTCAGGTTGGATGGTGAGGATAAGAGAATGAGATCTGGCATGTGGGATGCCTGCTGTCTTCTCAGTGCTGCACACTTCCAAGTTACGCCACTGTTTGTGATCACTTCATTTTCTCCCAAAGCATCTGACAAGCAAACAGAGTTATTTTCCTTGCCTAGACTCCCAGCTTTGCCTCTTGTTGCCCCTGCTAGCAGGTATGCTTTAATGATACACCAGGAAAAAATACATGTGCATCCAGAAGCAACTGCAGGGGCCACCAGTGCCATCACATTGCAAGATTTTAAGCAGAAGATGACAAACTTGAAGCTGATCTGGAAGTCCCGCTCAACCTAAATCCCCTCTGCCCACCCCAGGGCCCTGGCATTTGTCCTGCAGCTGAAAATGCAAATGCAAACAGACAGATGCAACCTTTACAGCTGGGATCAGCACTTGCCTCCTCCAGGAAGCATGACCCCATTGCTGTGAGTGTTGGTTCTGATGCAACAGCGAGGACCTCAGAGACAGCCCAGGGCTGTGCTATCATTACCAGATAAACACCCTGAATTGCTCAACAGATCCTATGATGATCTGCGGGTGGAAGCACTGACTGTGCTTTCGTGTTCTGCTCTGCTGACTTCCACCCCCATGACCAGCAAACCCACCGTGACCCTAAAGGGCTGCGCTCCCTTGGGGCATGGCAGCCATCCGTGAGTGACCCTGAGCCAGACCATGTGCAGACATCCCGAAGCTGCCAGGAAGGGCTGGCTCTGGACACCCAGCTACTCCCCCAGCCACTGGCAGTACTGAATTGTGGCAGCAAGCTGAGCACAGAAAAACACTGGGGTTTCCAAGGAGAGAAGCATGCAACTGGTGACAGCATTTTCCCCAAGTGTTACCCAAATCTGCAACGAGTTGTAACAGGCTTGTCATAAATCTGCACTGCCAAACTCTCCCTGAAAGAATCTCTCCTGACACCCAGGAGGGCAGACCTCCCTCCCCAGAAAGGGGAAGAAGGTGGCTGAGATGGGTAACGAGACACTTCTTCACTGTCTTTTCTCTCTGCTGTGTGCTCAAAGCAGCCTGCCACAGGCACATTTTTGGAGGTCAGACACCTCGGGAGGATGGCTGCTCGCCAGGCAGGCTGTGGGAGCTGGGCTCTCTGCCCAAGACAAGGCCAGGAGGAAGGAGAGGCTCTCCTGCCCTGGGTGATAAACCCCCATCTTTTCCCCAGCTCCCCTGGAGAGCAGCTCAGGTGTACCACCCGTGCTGTGGTTCACAGGCCCTCTCTGTAGGCTCAGAAAACCCATGTTTCATCCCCAGGGAGAAGTGCTGCCCTCACACACAATTAGAGAGCATCTGCCTTCATCCTGCCTGTAGTTGTTTTGAAGATCACACGTTCAGACCAAACGGCTGTGGAAGTGGGGAAGGGGGAGCAGGCAGGTTGTGAGAGGCTCTCCTGTACAAGAGGAGGAGGGGTCATGGTCACAGCTCAGGACAGGGAATTGGGACATCCAGGGTAGGATTCCTGCTGACAGACTGAGCAGCCCAGCAGGCGGGGTGACATCCCACATCCGTGTGAGCCCGATCCTGCTCAGCTCAAAGCCTTTCTGCTGGGGTCTCCCATGCTGTGCTGATGCTGTCACACTTGGCATAATGTGCCTGTGGGGGATCTGCAAAACAGCTCTGAGAAAGACTTATCTTCCCAACAATTGCTTCACTTTTTACCACCAAGCTGAAGTAGAACATTTCCAGGCATTCTGTCATGGGGAAATGGCATTCTTCTTCCCATTTTAATGTCAAAAGCACAGGAATAACCAAAGAAACAGTTCTCAGGAGATTTTTGGCTGGAGGAGAAGTGGCAAGGTCTGGGGGCAAGAAGAGGGGATTCAGGCCAAGCAGGGTTGCCTGAGCTGTTCCCACATGCTCCAGAGAAGAGCAGCCAAACAAGACCTGAACTGCAGCGTAGAAGCAATTTCTAAAACAAAATCAATGACCTACTAGCCCATGCACACATCCTGCCAGGCAGGTGCCAGCAGTGTCACTCCCCTCTCCCCTCTCTGTTAGCACCATCTGCCAAGCAGGAGATCAAGAATGTGAACATCTCATCTGCCAGCCCATGAACCTGGGGTCAGCATGAGCTGCTGTGACATACCTGTGACATACCTCTGACGTACCTGTGCCATACCTGTGACATACCTGTGCCTGCCTGGCCCCCCGCCCTCAGCAGAGCCAAACCAGAGCACACTGCTTATTGACAGGGCTTAAGCAGCAGGAAGAATTAGCAGAGAATCGTTTGTGGCCTTGGATCTTAATGAGATTCGTTTCCAAAAAAGCCCAGGGTCTCATTGCAGTTTCCAAGCAGAACGAGATCACCTGAGAACTTGGAAAGGGAAAGGAAAAGTACTTCATTAGTGCTACAAGAGCAGAGCTCGGCAGGAAGGGAGAGCAGAGAGTTGAGCCCACGGCACGCACATGGCAGGGCAGCGTTTTGCTCCATCTGTGGCACGGACATCCAAGTATGCAGGATTCCAGGTTAAAGGAATACACACTTGTGCACATTCTTCTGTATGCAAGTGAGATGCTTCTTAAAGGTCACACTGAAGCTGGACTCTCTGTGATTCCCTAGGAGTAAAATTGGATTTGAGGCTATAATAATTTAAGAAAAAAAATACCAGAATTGCTTTTTCAGCTTTACATAGCCTGGGATCTGGTTTAAGGGCCTTTGCAGAGACATTCTATGCCAATTCCAAAGACTTGTTAAAAAATACTTCATACCAGCAGAGTTCTGAGGGATTTTTTTTCTTGCTAGTCCTGCAGGCTACCATGGGGAAATTCACTAGCAGGATTTCTGTAGGACTCTGACTCATACAGGAACTTTTATTGCTGCTTTTAAATATTTGACTGCCTTTTGGCTGCTGGCAGAAAAGTTATTAAATGTTTTACCAGACAAGGCCAGAAACGCTTTATAAAAACATCTTGGCCTGGCATAAAGCATATGTCTCTACTTATCTCTGTAGCATGTGCTCAAAGCTTTCACATGCCCCTGGCAGTGGAAGAAACTTGGGACCTTCATGTTTCTAGGCTGTGGATGAACAGAGCATCCAATGTCCTGTGCTCATGTGAGTAAATCTTCTGGTATGGAAATAGTCCTGCTGCAATAGGCAAGATATATCAAATTTGCAGGACTGAAGGGGATGAGGCCCTGGTACAAACTCTAGATTATGGTTCACATGCAGAACTTATTCTTGCGAGTGGTTAATGTCACTAGGTTGGGTGGCATTTTCATACTGTGTGATATGTTGTTTCTTTGCTTGAAGCCCTTTCCCCTCCATCGTTGTTTTTTCTCCCTTCATCTTCCTCATGTAAGTTAAGATGAAACAAAGAAAGTGTCCCACAAACCAGAGCAGAGATGAACTCTGTCCCAGTGCTGCATGGAAGAAAGCAGGAATAAAATCACTGCCTCTTTCTGTTTTCACAGCAGCACTAAATCAGGATGTTCTGCTAAAGGGACTGTTCAACAGAAGGACTTGTGCTTGTATTTTGTTGCTCTACTCCCTGATTATTTTGTTGTGTGATACAATGGTCAAAAGCAGTGGGTTATCACTAAAAGTGACTGCTGCTTACCTGCTCAGTAGCTGTGCTGCGGGAAAGTAACAAATGGTTCAACTTCTCGGCATCCCTCCGTGAGCATCCTGCGGCGGGACACACGTGCAGCAGGGATAAACACAGTGGGTAAGTGGAAGGAGAGAGGATCTGCACGTCAGGGGCCGAGCAGACTGGGAGCAGCCCCACTCCTACTGCATGGAGCAGGGGTATGCCTCGGCTGGCCCCCACTGCACAGGGGTTACCCCTAAAAGGGGCAGCTCTGGGGCTGCTGGCCACCCAGCCTCAGCAGCTCAGGCTTGCTGGGGAGTTCATGCTCCAGGAGCCCGGCTGCCCCAGGAGCCAGGCTGCCCCAGGAGCCGGCTGCCCCAGGCTCCTTCCCATGCTGGCAGCAGCGCTGGAGCGCAGCAGCTCGGAGCTGGCTCCGGGCTGTCCCCGCGGCCCCGCCGCAGGCACAGCTCACACGTTTCGCTGCTGCCAGCGAGGCTGAACTGCGCTGCAGCGCAGGGGACGCTCGGGCCCAGCCTCTGACCTGCACCGTTTCACTGCAGATTAACCTCAAATTCCACGTTTCAGTGACTTCTGTCGGGGTGCAGATGACAGGGTCGGGCCCCGGCAGGCAGGAGGCGCAGACTGAGGATTCCGAAGGCTGGCAGTGTGAGCTCTCCCTGCACCTCCGTTCCCCCCGCACCTCCCCGCTCCATCCCCAGCACCGCCGTGCGCTGAGCGCTCCAGCAGCGCCCCCGGGCCCGCGGGCGAGGGGCCACGGCCCCCGAACGGGCGGAGCGGGCTGCGTTCGGTTCGCAGGCTCCTTCCTCCCGCGGGTCCGCACGGCCGGGAGCAGCCCCGGCGTCCCGGGCAGGGCACAGCCCGCGGTAGCAAGGGCCGCTGGTGCCCTCTGTTGTCACAAGAACGCATAGGAGCTGCCGGGAGCGCGAGTGGGACGTGACACCCGCGACGGGCGCACGGCTCCCGCTGCTCGGGGCTGCGGGTGCTGGGACACAGCTGAGCCTGGCAGAGCCCAGGGCTCACTGCACGGAGGGCTCGGTGGGTTTGCAGCCACACAGGGCAAGAACGGCTGCAGCTCGCTCAGCTCTTTCACCTTCTGGCTGCATCAGCCAGGGGATCTCAGTGCATCCCAGGATGCCTTCCTAAATAGTGAGAAATGAGTCTGAAATGGTCCGTGGAAATCACATCCAGGTTTCCCAACTGAACAGTGCATGTGCAATGGAATTTGCTTTTTCTTTCAAAAAAAGGAGTGCAGCTTTGCGGTGGGCAAGGGCTGATGGCTCAACACACGCGGTGGCACCAGGGCATCTCTGCTGAGAGCAGGGTTCAGCCCGTGCTGCCCAGCTCAGGGAAAAGCTGCCAGTTCACACATCGCTTTTCTCAACACGATGTGCCAGCATGTTCCAACAGCGACTGCTCTGAGCATTTCCCTGATTTGGGCACAGGATCTCACCAAGTACTTGCAGGGCTGCAAGTGCTGCTATGAGTGACACAGTGACTTGTGATTTTCTTACAGTCTTGGCCCAGAGACCCACAGTAGGACCCTGCAGGCTGTGGCTCCCAAAGACCCATCTGACAATCCAGCCTGTGGCACAACTTTCCCCCATCCTCTCGAGGGGCAAGCATGCCTTGCACCAGCTTCCAAGCAACAGCAGAGCCCTCTGGGCATCACTCAAGCACAAGGTTTTGCGCTCTGTGAAGCTGGCCTGCAGTCTCCCACCTCATTCCCAGATATAGCAGGATCCTTACAATCCCTACTCACCCACTAATGGAAGCCCAGCCCTGCTGAACAGGCATCTGTGTGTCCTGCAGAGAGAGTCCTGAGGCTCAGACACATTTCAAGGCTTGCAGATGATATGATCATACAGCCATCACCTTAAAAATTATTATATGAAAACAGGGTCTTAACTGGAGCAGACAGATTTGACTCTATTCAGAACAGAACAGACATCAGCAAGAAGTGGCTGGGTTGCACATCCACAGCAATGGTCAGCTGTAATTTGTGTGCACATCAAAAAGGCAGCACTAGTTAATTATTATTTTAATACTATTTTTTTAACACCTATCACAAACAAATCCCCCTCCTTATGGTCTGTATGTTTTTGTGCAACTAAGTTTTATGATTAATTGATACTGGAGATGAAAGAAAAATTGCTATCTGGTCAAAGTTTTACAAACTTTGTGAATTATCTCTGAAAAGATGCAATTTCTCCATATGTGTTATTAAAAACAGCTGCAACCATTGCAGCCTGTGATTCCTGTTAACTCCTTGCTAATGTAGCAGCTCAGATGTGGAGTTTCAGATGTAGCAATTATGTGCTGTATTTCTGCTGTTTAGGAATGGTAGTAACGACATACAGGAAATCTCTCCTAAAACATTGCACTGCTTCCTTCAAATGCCACAAACACACCTGCCTCCAAAGGCCTCATTGTGAATATCTGTGGGAATTACAGGCCAAGGAGCGACAGCCACAGCTGGGGCAACTCACACAGCCCTGAGAATGAATATCAATCAAACACTGGGCAGTGCAGTGCTTTCACCACAGACGACCCTCCCTAGAAGTCAGAGTGTTCTCTGAGAGGGCAGCAGGGCTCTGTTTTTCACCAAAGGAAAGTTTTTCACACAGGCACTCTTAAGCTCCGCGCTGTTGCAGGAGCAGTCAGGCACAGAGCAGGAATGCGGGGTAATAGAGAGATCTGGCTGTTCCCTGGGTTCTCACAGGCATGACTCAGAGCACACCTTACACTTGCCATGCCAGACCAGACCCCAGCCCTGCACGGTGCTCCCTGCAGACAGAGCCTCTCGGCGTGGGCAGCTCTGCTCGCAGTGGAGCCAAGCGCTGCCAGCCTGTGCAGCCTGCCCTTAGGAACTCCCACATCAGTGCTGTCTGTTTTATTTAACAATCCCATTTCCTTTTCCTGAATTTCTGGAAAGAGTGTGGCATAGATCCAGGTTTTTCTCTCTAAAGTGCAGCCTACATATGGAAATAAAAACATTCAGAAAGGTATTGGGCACACTAATTGACTGAACACCTCCGGCAGCCCCGAGATGCTCAAGGAGCAGAAAGAGGTGTGGAGAGTCACACCTTCTCCTGTAACCACAGACAGTCTGTTTGCAGTGCCAGGAGTGTTTGTTTGTGCATTGTCTCCCCCAGTTGCCTCTGTTGCTCTGTATTGATCCGCTGCAGGCAGGGACTGCCAGGCCAGACCTGGCAGGGCTCCTGCACGCAGAGGGATAATGAGCTTTAGGAAGGATTGATTTCATGACAAAACTCATGTAAGAGCACAGCACGCACTGTGCTCTGCCTACTGTAGACCACACAGATATGCAGAGCTCCTTGCAGTGGCCTCAGTATTATTTAGACCAAGTAAATGTTAATATAATGAATAACAAGTAGCTTAACTGCATTTTGAAGATGGGTCTGATCTTGTAACAAAGCCTTTGCGGACACCCCCACGCATCTGTATAAACCAGGTAGGATCAGGCAAACTGCTACAAGGATCCTGTTGTGGTGTTACAGTAACATCTTCAGGATGTTTGTGGTTCCATCTGGATCCACATCCCCTGAAAATGCATTGGAAATGTTCCCTCCAAAGGGCTCACCCATTGCAATAATTGACAGAGGGGAGATGACAGAAGAGAGCAAACGCCTGGCTAGAACAGTGCAAAGGAGCACCCAAGTTGCTCTTTCACAGCCGAGAGCGCTCTCCAGTTCATTTGAACTTATGAGGTCTGAGGGAGTTTGGAAGTGTTCAGCCTGAAAAAGAGATTTATCAATGTGTATAAATATCTGCAGGGAGGGTGTAAAGACACCAGAGCCAGGCTCTTCTCAGTAATGCCCAGGGGAAGGACAACAGGCAGTGGCACAAACTGAAACACAGGTTCTACTTAGACAGAAGAAAATAGATATTTACTGTGAGAGTGGCCATAAACCAAGCAATGACCAAAGGGAAGCAAAAAAAAAGAGGGTGGTAGTCACATCAAACTGAGTACTTTCATTTCTCAGATGGCTTTTTTTCTGAATAGGACAGCCAGGCTAAACTGCTGCTAAAAATACATTTTTAGAATGATAATCTTGAAAATTTTACTTTTTAATTTATTTTTTAAAACAGTTTTATTTATTGTTTTATTTTTAAAATATAGCCTTTGGTCATTATTCAGTTTGACCCTGTATTTCTCCAGGAAAGCAGGATTTATATCAAAACTCAGCATTTTTCTGGGCTTTCAGATTCAGAAGTTAAACACAGTAAAACCAGGTATCTTGCCTCATTGCAGATAGAGAAAAGCACAGATTTCTTGGCATTTTAATCACCCCATGAAGATCAATGGATGATTTTATATGTTTTTGTGGAGAAAGACAGGGGGGAAAATCACATATATTGATTCTCAGGCATCAGTGAAATGAATAATAGGGTAAAACACCCTACGTAAGTTCTTTGCAGGTCTTGTGAAATCTGTCTGCCAAGGAAATGTAGCTGTGCATGTAGGTTGTGATTATGCTAAAGAGGCACTAAATTAGTACATTACATGCCCCATTTAGCACTACTGTGCAAAATCTGAGAGTGCTAATACATTTTGTTTCTAGGGTCAAGAATCATTAAAGAATGGATTCATGGTCATTCATTAGCCAGGAAATTAAAGTTTGACAGCTGCTTTTCAGTTCTGATTTCTCTTAAATGGCAGTGTTATATTAGAAGCCTTTTTTTTTTTTTTTAAACCTTTGAGGCTGTAGAATGGTGGTTATCATCCCTAAAGCACAGTATCCCCAAGCCATCCAGCCAGACTTCCTTCATAAGAGTGCTGTGTGGCTTTGGGGATTATTTACAGGAGCAGCAAATGCTGCTGTGTGCTATGGAGAGTGGTTTCTTGCCTGGCTCTATGGTTGTAAGTGGTCCGGGGTTGGAGCTGTAATGCTGCTCCCTTTGCATTACAAAGGCATCCTACACTGTGCAAGCAGAAACAGGGCCCTGCAGTGCCCCGTGGGCCACCAGTCCCAGGAGGGCGAGTGGCAAGTGCCCATGTGTGTTTGGAGAGAATGAACCTCTTCATTAAAACAAAAGGAGCAACCAGACAACAGTCCTCTCGACTCCCGGCCCGGCTCAGGGTAGCAGAAGCCCTGCTTGGCCACTAAAGCAGGCACAAAACATGGGAAAGCCCTCAGTAACCCCCAGAGAACTGCTGGGATTAGGGTCTGCATTCTGCAAAAGCCTCTGCATGTGAGGCGCCTCTGTGAGCCCAGTGGCACAGCTCACGTGAACACCCAGCACAGCACAGCACAGCCACAAGTGTTTGCCAAAGCACCGACAGCCCAGGGGACAGCTTAGCTGACACTGGAGATGGCTTTGTTCCTGCTCTGCACCAGCACACACTGCAAATGTATAGGCATCCCCTTTACTGTTCTCCAGCTTGCTCCTATGAAATTTCTGTCAGTAATAGGAAGGATCTTGCTTGCTCCACACAGCAGACATCCTAATGAGAGCCCTGCTTTATGCCTCCACAGTGTTGTTCTTCCTGACGTGCCTAAAAGCATCTTGTACACTCCAGCCAACATCTAAGCATCCTCACTGTCCTATGGAGTCAACCCTGATTTTCCGTGTGAATACAACTAGTTTTGTGCTCATCTTTCTGAAGAACTAGTACCTCTCTCTGTAAAAAAGCAGCTCTGGAGGGGCAGCTTTGCATGGGAAAAAAGGATAGAACAAAAAAAAAAAATTCTCAGAAAACAAANCCCCGCGCCCGGGTCAAAAAACAACCAAGCAGCCTGGAGCCTTCTATTGATCAAAGCCCATGGGCTGCCTTTGATTAATAATCTCTGCATCAATACAGCAACTGATGTAACACTCAAATATGCTGGATTAAAAATGCCAACATCTAATTGGATTGATCTGGTTATTTGTACTACAAGAGACACTCAGTTCCAGTAAGAGCAATAGTGATATGATCAACTGTATGGGTAAAGAGGAACACTTACAAAAAACAGTTATTTCACATTCCACTCACCACAAGACACTGTCCCTTCCAGGCAGGCCATCAAAAAAAGCAAAAATATTACAAAGTACATCTGAAAAACTGGGACTCCTAAACAGCAGAAACAGACTAAATTAAATAATTTATTCATTAGAAATTATTTCCTTCCTTATAAATTGATAGAATTAAAAGGCCATATTTTAATGATAAAGCATTGCTTACTTCTAAAGATCCTGTGTTCTTTGATAAATTTATGCTGAATGCACTTCCCTTTTTATGAAATGTTGCTATCCCCAGAGAGCAGAGCAGGGGCCATGGAGCACTACCAGCCTGACTTCAGATTTAAGTGCTTTACCCAGTCCTGTCTTGGAGGTCTTTTGCCACTATCCTTGAGGATTATTCAGATGCCCTAATGCCCCTTGCTATTCCTGTGTTCCCAGCCAGGGTGGGATGTGATGCTGGAGCTGGGTCTTGAGCTTGGTCTGGTTAGAAGGAGCTTGGTGCAGACCCTGTCTCTGCATGACGTGATCCCAGGCTACCTTCAGTGGGCACCTCAGAGCTTTCATGGTGTGCAATGTTTCTTGGACCCATGAAATTTTTTCCACAAAGTGCAGCTGGTGGTCTGCCATAACCAAGTGACTCCAGGAGCTGCAGCCCTCCTGAGCACAAACAAGTACCCAGCAAACACTGAAATACCCAGATCCTCAAACCAAACCACAGACAGCCGCTGACACACAGCTTTGGTGCTGGCAGCCTAGATGGTGCTTTTTCAGTCCCAGCTCAACTCCCTGTTGTGTTTGCTGGTACAATCACAGCTGAGCAGAAATGGGGACCCAAACAGCACTGTTGTGCTGGGACCAGCCTGCACAGGTCCACAGTCAGGTACAGCTGTGTAGTGCCCTTTCCTGTTGCTGCTTTCTGCTGCTGGCACCATCACAGCCATCCCACTCCAGCAGCGTCTCTGGGCCATGTCTCACAATGCTGGCAATTATTCTCTTGCCAGGCTGTGAAAAAACAACTCTAATTAGTGTCTTTGGACAAGCCCCCTCCCTGCTACCCCAGAAAAGATGCTGCAGGAGGCAGATGTGCAAGCACAAGGCAGCGGGGCAGAGAGGAGGGTGCTTGAAAATACTCCGTGAGACTCCTGGGCCAAGCGTTATCTCCTGTTTCCTTTGAGAGCCCACAAGAGACGGCCTTCCCAAAGCAACCTCTGAGGTGGCCCGTTCAGCTTTTGTCTCTCTCAGCAAAAAAATTTCTGCCCCAGCGGCTCTGAACAAGGCTTCCATTAACTCCGTCCCCGTGAGGGCAGCACGTGGGACAAAAAGCCCAACGCTGCGTCCCAGCCCTCAGACAAGCCTGGAAACAAACGTTGCAGGAATTTGTCAGAATAAAATCACCCGCTCGGTGTCACCGCATAAATTTACCTACCTCAGCGCCTATTCAGGGCCCTTCCAAAGGGGCAATATTAACAGAGAGAGATCGGACACCATCTCTATAGCAACACCAACCCGGAAAAGTTATGGTTTCCCCAGCAAAGGGAATCCCTGTTTTAGGCACACCACCAAGTCTAGGGGTTAGTCTTGACTTTAAAAACAATTCCCCTTCAACTTACTTTTGTTCCCTGCAATAAAACTTATTTAAGCAACGAGAGCACAGCAACCTGAGTGGAAGGAGAGCAACCAGAGGATGGCCAGCACAAGCAGAGGGATGGTGTGAAGTGCTGCAACACACACGTCTGTCAGCAATGTAAATCACCAGCCTGCTGCTGCGGGGAGAGCTTTTCTGGTGCTGTTAAACTCACAGCAAATCCCAAGGTACAAAATCTGATGTCACACCTGAAAACTACAATGAGAAGCATAGGTCAGTTCCGGTTTTCACTGAATTAATAATCACCAATTTCCCATTTTAAAAAGTTCTTGAAATGAAATAAAGTGCCTTTAACTTGTGGGCAAAAAAAAAGGCGAGAAAGCAAAGAAAGCTGTTAGAGAGCACGAACTGGCAGAGGAAAGTGGGACTCTGAAATGAGAGCTTGATCCTGCAGAGGATATTCAAACCAATCTAGCCGAAGATCCTTTAACTCTAAATCACAGAGGCAGGTCTGCTCTATGTCTGCCCTGTGTGGGGTAGAAATGAATGAGAATTTAGTCATGCCCTAAAGTGGATGAGCACAATGCTCTGGTTTGTGCATATGGAGGTGTGAGCCTGAGAGCAGAGACTGGATGGCTGATGGGAACAAGCAGGAGAAACAGTGTCATCTGGGGAAAATCAGCCCATGCAGGGTTATCCACTGCATAGCTAGCAGCAGCTCCATCTGCATGCTTTTTATCCTAGTGGCATGATCCAGTCTTTAGCCTCTGGTACTGCTTTCCAAGTTGGAATGCATTCCAAATGCTTGGAAGTTTGGGTCTCAGGTGATGAATTTCTAAATTTGATATGCAACAAGAAGTTTTGTAAGGCAGGTGATCCAGCAGCACTGCAGACACTCTTATTTCATGATTCTTGACAATTTGAGACATTGATCTGCATTAAAACCAAATGAGAAAGCTTGAAATAGCCCCACAATTATGCTGCAGAGAAGCCTTAGCCTTAGCCTTCCATTAACACCTGCTCTGCACTAAATGCTGAGCATCAGTTCACACCAAGATGAAAACTGGGCTTGCAGCTGAGTTTAACTAGTTCTCAGCACCCCATGGCTACCCTGGCTGCAGATTTGTCCTCCTGCACACTAATATCTTAGTGAAGGTATCCCGAATAATGGGAAAGGCTCAACAAGCTCTGCTAGTGGGGGCTTTGGATGGACAGCTGCAGGAAAGGCCCTGAAGTCCATAGCTGAGCTGTGGCTTCACACAACTTTCTCCCATGGCAGTAAAAACTTCTAGATCTGGAGCTATCATAACTTACTTCAGGCTAATCTGTCTGTCCAGACTCCAGCTGCAAAGTAAACTTGTCCAGCTGAAATACCACTGGAAAGATTAATGCTTAGCAAATACATTAAGTGCTGGGAAGGCAGGAGCTAAGGCAGTTGAGATAAATAAGGGGAAAACTTCTTCTAAGACACATTTGTACAGTTACATTTCAAGTATGCTTGCCAATAATATGTACTGTGGTATGACTTCAACACGTAGAAAAGATAAATTGCAGTATATTTGAACATGATAGAAACATCACTAGAAACATCATGCAGAGATGTCTTTGCTTCTCCATGGTTCCTTCCTCTCACAGATACACCAGATTCCACCCTCTCCTTGCTCCTCCACCCGTCCCAGAGCTCTGGGCTTTCCCAGTCCCATAGCACCAGGCCCAGCATTAGCAAGCTGATGTGCTCTTCAACATCTTCATAAATGAGTTGGACACAGGACTGGAAGGGATACTGAGCAAGTTCACAGATAGTACAAAACTACTGACTCCCTCAAAGGCAGGGAGCCCCGCAGAGAGACCTCAAAAAATCAGAGGGCTATGCAATCACCAACCATATGAAATTCAACAGGGGAAAGTGACAGGTTCTGCACGGCAGAACGTAGGTGTACAGACAGACTGGGGAATGAGAGGCTGGAAAGCAGTGCCACAGAAAGGGACCTGGGAGTCCTGATCGATGGAAAGGTGAATCAGCAGTGCCCTGGCAGCCAGGAGGAACAGCCCTGTCCTGGGGTGCCTCAGGCACAGCATCACCAGCCAGGCAAGAGAGGGGATTGTCCTGCTCTGCTCTGAGCTGGAGCAGCCTCACCTCGAGTGCTGGGGGCAGCTTTGGGCACCACAATGTAAGAAAGACATGGAACCATTAGAGAGCATCCAAAGAAGGGCAATGAATGGTGAAGGACCTTGAGGGGAAGCTGAATGAGGTGCAGCTGAGGGCACTGGGTCTGTTCAGCCTGGAGGAGGCTGAGGGGAGACTCAGTGCAGTTACAGCCTCCTCCTGAGGGGAAGAGGAGGGGCAGGCACTGATCTCTTCTCTGTGCTGACCAGTGACAGGACCTGAGAGGGAGTGGCCTGAAGTTGAGTCACAGGAGCTTCATGTTGGATATTAGAAAAAGGTTCTTCCCCCAGAGGGTGGTTTGGCACTGGAACAGGCTCCCCAGGGAGGTGATCACAGCACCAAGCCTGGCAGAGCTCAAGAAGAGTTTGGGCAATACTCTCAGGGACACAGTGTGACTCTTGGGGATGGTCCTGTGCAGGGCCAGGAGTTGGACTTGATGATCCTTGTGGGTCTCTTCTAACACAGCAGATTGTGTGATTCTGTGAAGCTCCTTGCCTGGAGCTCTGGGATTCCCCAAGGAGAGATAGTGGAACAGGTAGGAAAACACAGCAGTAGAAAACCCCACTGCATGGCTCATAAGACCTCATACCCGTGGCCAATACACAGTCACAGTTAATAACAGGAAACAGCACTCTCCAGATACCTGCCAAAAGCTTTTAGAGACCAGTACTGTCATAAGAGAGGCTCCCTTCTTGGTCTCTTGTTTCTGCCCTGCCAGATTTACTGGATAACCTTCTCTGCAAAGTGATTCTCTAAGTCCCAATGGTAAGAAATATTTAGCGGCTGATGCTGCATGTGATAAACAGCACAACCCTTGGCAGCAGTAAACCAGACCCTTCTCCTCAGCTGTGACCACAGCTTCTCCTTGTTAAGCTCTTTATGTCATTAAGTGGCCCCACTGGGAACAGCAGAAAGCACAACTGGGAACATTAATGAAGATCTACAGCATTACAAGAAAAAGCTCAATGAATCAATGCCTCGTGCCTTATTCCCATGGCTGTGACCTGTCCCCATTAGTAACAGGAGAGGGTTTGAAACGAGAGAGATCTCCCCTTCTCTTTGTCCCTTGAGAGGTTTGTACTGCTCAGCACTGATAGATGCTTGCAGCCAACAGAGGTGACTCGTTGCCCTCAAGCATCCCCTGTGTCAGTCCTCACACCCAAATGGTGCAGACACCAGCAGCTGGGACCAGCACCGGCTCTGTCACACGGCTCTTCTGGCAGCTGGCGGCAGCTACGTTCGCTGCAAAAGCAAACACCCACCTTCTCTTGTGACAAAAATGTGCACAGGGGCTCAAAAGTGCAGCCAGCAGGAAATATGAGGCAGAAAGGGAGGATTAGGAGATTTTTAGGCTGCTTTAGGAAAACCCAAAAAGCATGCATAAGACAGTGGCCTGCTCAGAGGAGAAGCAGTTCTTATGTCCCGAAATGAAGATCTGAGGCACATGTTCAAAGTGTAGCACAGGAACCCAGGTGCATGGCCAGGGGATTAGGAAAGGGTTTTACACCTGCCCACATTCACTCACAGCTGAGTTCATGCTCTGATCAAATGGCTCAAGCAGCAGGGGGGATTGGGTGAAGGAAGGGGTCAGGGGGATGGAGCTTCGTGACTGTTTCAAAGTGATTAAGACAGACCCAGATCAGACACAGCCACAAGCTGTTGTGCTCTGTGAATGCCACCAGCATCTCTTGTCCAGGTCCCCTCCCTGCTGCACAACCCTGTGGAATGAGGAGTGCTTTAAGGGTTCCTGCACCCACAAGGACTTTCTGCAGGCAGGAACAGATCTATGCTGGGTCACACCATAGGAACATATGGGTGTCTATCTGCAGGAATGAAGATCAGTGAAAAACTTGGAAACTTTTGCTTGATATTTCTTGTACAACCTTGACAAATAAACCACTAACCCTGAATTGCTCAACTATATTAAATTCCATACTTAGAGTAATCCAGGCACAGGATAGGGAGATATATGCATGTGCCTATCCATGGCACAAAAGTGGCTCCAGGGCTGTCTGCACAGAGTTACTCTGCTATACAGACCCTGGTTTCCCCTTGTTGTTCTTAGTACCTAGTACCATATTTTTTGTCAAGAGTAGTAGCAAGGACTATATGAAATTAAATGAATTTTGCATTTCTTTGCAAGGGATTTTTTTGTAGAAGCAGGAGTCCTCTTTCCAGCAATGGTAATATGAGAGCTCAGTGTTCATGCAGGACAGCACTGAGGGCATAAGGCTTATACTGAGGGTAGATCAAAGGGTCTCTGGACATTTAGAGCTTCCTAGCAGGCTTGGCAGGAATCTTCACAGTGCATTCAACATAGGTTCAGGACATTGATAATAATGCTCACACTGGTACCAATCAACCCCATCAACCTTTCCCTGACACCCTGCTTTCTTGCAAAAAGGATTAGCACTGACAGTTGACTGGAAAGGAAGAAACAAAAATTTTGGATTTGTCTGAGATCCCTGTGAATATGCCAGGAAGTCACAGCCATCCCATCCTCTCTTAGGCCTGCTTTGCTCCTTACAGAAAAGAACCAAAGGGTTCTGTGGCTGCCATGTGAACCTGCTTACCCCTCCCAGTAAGGTAACAATTCATCTGTGAAAAGACTTAACACTTCCCCACCTTACTGTAGCTTCCTTAGGCACAAACCACAGCTCCTGCTCTCTTCAAACCCTTTTCCACCCCACCAGCCCATCAGTGCCTCTTTTTTCTCTAGGTTTCTCTCCTTGGTCCTCATGGGTAACCAGCACCACAGGCTCGATAAGGCCAGGGTGTGCTCCTGCCACTTGGCCCAGCGTTACTGACACGGTGGCCACGTCTGCTCCTTGCAGGAGACCTTTCCTCAGGTCACTGCCCCATGACTTGCACAGCCAGGATCTGCAGGGGAGCTGCATTAGGGACTGGCTGGTACCACACAGACATTTATCCAAGCGTTTGTGATGGTCTTCTTCTGACCTCACCACCAGGCAATTTAACCTCAGGGATTTAAAATCTTAGAGAAAGTCAGCCAGACAGTAACTTTCCCTCAGACTGGAAAATCCTGGAACAGGACAGTGCAAAGCAACCCCTTTCAGCAGACAGCAGCTCCCAGTCCAAGAGGGCCGCAAATCTCCTTAGAAAGAGAGGACGTAGAACGGACTTTATCTCTTTTGGCCTCTGCTGAAAAGCACAACAGAAGAGCAGGCCAACAGCAGCTCCCACTGAAGCCTGCCCTTCACAGCACATCAGTGACCAGTGGTGTTAGCTGGGGTTCCTCTGCCCTTCAGAAACACCTTGAGACCAAAGTGCAGTGCCAGGTCCGGGAGCCCAGCTCCAGCTCACGCTGCCTCATTATCTTCTCAGCCTTGTTGAGTCTTTGTCTCTGGTGTGGATGGTAAACTCTCAGGGGCAGTGACCATGACTCAGTTCACTGAGTGCCAGACAACTGCTGGAGCTTGGTTAATGACGAGACAACTCCCATGGGTCTATTGTCTTAAGTGGGAGTTTTGGCTAAGTGAAGACTTCGGGGATTTGCCCAATAATAAGTCAGTAATTCAGGATGCACTTAAAGACACATTCAGTGTGCCTTTGCAGCAACATCCTTGGGAAGTGAGCATTTGTACTCCAGAGCACAACTGCAATGAAGTCTAATATTAATTAGGAAGCAAACTCAAGGGCCCTGAATAAGCCCTTGTAACAAAAGATCTTTTATTGAATAACTGTAAGAGCAGTGCAATGCCAAAGTTTTCATGCCAAAGTAACAATAAATGAACTGCAATTAATGCCTTTAAGGACAGTCTGTAAATTCAGTCTTAGCTTAAACAAAACAAGGAGCTTCTAAAAACATCTTTCAAGTAAGAGGAAAGAAGTAAGAGGAAAAAAGAATGAATGTAAACTTAAATTAAATACACAGGTTGATTCAACCTGTTTCAGCTGATAAACGGCGTGGTACTTGTTCTGTGCCAAAGTGACACTTGACCTCTATATATCTTCTTAATGAAGTCAGCAGAGAAAGACACCCAGTGAGCCTTTGTAACACTGCAAGCAAGTTGCAAGCTGGGCTTCACTAATGGGAGCTGTCACTTGTTTTTTTCCAGGTCACAAACTAAGAAGAGCAATTAAATCAAATTGGAGGCTGTACAGATTGGAGCAAGCCTCAATAGACCAGGTACCTAAATCATTAAAGACATAGTTCTTTTCCATGATAAATTGTTGAGGAGAGTGAAACATGCTGCTGGTCATTAATCTAGGCTAATCAGCTTGAAAGCTAGGTTGTTTTATTTAGTAATTAACTGGTTATTTGAAAAAAATGATACATGGCCTATAGAGCTTCCATCCAGCAGATAATAATGCAGAGCAGTGGGGAATCTCTTGAGGGCAATTCATGCCTTTTCAATTATAGCCATTGGCAAACTCTGAAAAATGGCTCTAGGTTTGTATTGACACATAGTAAAGAAAAACACTCCAAGCAACATAGCAGGCATCTTGTGCATGCTGGTAATTGCTCTGGCCTGCCCCTTACAGACTGCACTAAAGCAAACCAAACATTTTTGAGGAATCCTTCTTCCTGTCTCTTGGATTTAGTGTTTGTCAGACCCTTCTGCTGGAACTGGGGGAAAGAGCTGCTGCATGTCGATGGCCAGCTCTGCAGTAAAGGGCCCAGCCTGCTCCTGTACAGGCAGGGGCTGCATCTGCCCACACCAATGCACAGTAACCACTCTGGACTCCTCCAAAAGTGTTCCATGGGTCCCCACTTGGCTGAGACCAAAGACAGGCCAAGCAAAGAAGCTGAAGTTGCATGTCTGGGGAGCCTGCTGAGCAGGGGCACCAGCTGATCAACCCTGCTGTCCCACCTGTTTATTGATGGGCAAAACACACAGGACTGGGAGTGCTGCAGTGAGGAAGCATCTTTGCAAGAACACACTGTTCCTCTGAGAGGAACCAGCCAGCCCCCCCTGCCACGGCACTGAAAGGTCACTGTCTCCCTGAGCCAGCCACAGGTATGACAAAGCTTTTTCACGCTCAGCCCTTCCACTCATTTTGCACAGGGGCACCAACACCTTTGCTCCAGCCATGGATGTACAGACAGTTTTCCATCGGTGACAGAGCCAGGTCTTTCAGCATCATCAGTAATTGCTTCCAGGTGTCCACAAAAAGCCATTCAAATGCAGGGATCACGTAAGTGAACCACAAGTCCCCAGAATATTTTTATGTCCTTTGTTAAGTTATATTGAATACAGAGACAACAGCTCTGGCTCAAAAAGCTCCTAACCACAAGTTGCTGGGAGACCACACTGGAGTATCATGCACACTTGTCCTGTTGTTCACTACACCCTGGGCATGTGCTGCTGGCTAAAGTTGGAGACAGGGTACTGGGCTACCACACCAGTGGTCTGATGCAGCAGGACTGCTCTTTTGTAAGGTAAGTTCTCTCCCTAAGATTCAAAGGAAAAGAAATGCATGGCTGACACAGCAGCATTAAGGATCTGGGCTGGAGGGAAGGGCAGTACCCTTAGCAGGTGGGTAAGCACTGGGCAGATGGATGGGCTTGTTGCTCAGTCACTGTATCTAACCAACTGTACTTCAAAAAATATTTCTTCCTTTGAGAGTCTTTGATGGAGATTTCAGAGGCAGGAGGAGAAAAGAAAGAGCCTGATCAATGGGGCAGGAAGCAGCATCCACTGTGCAGAAGCAGCATCCACCATGCACACAATGCTTGTAAATACAGGCCATGCAGGGTTATTAAACCTGGTTGTGGGGGTCAGGAGAGCCCCCAAGCCAGCAACATCCCACAGAGCAAGCAAAGTAAGTTCCAACCAGCTTAAAAAAGCACCCGCTAATGAAAAACTTTACCAGGAAGGCAGATCACATCAAGGCCACACAGAAGCCTCAGATCCTTTAAGCTGCACTTTGAAGACCAGTGGTGACAGACTGACAGATAAAGGCAAGGTCACAGGCCATCGAGACCCCCTCCAACACACCGTGCAGCTGAGTTGAAAAAAAGAAGAAAAATCATTGTTGCTATTTGACTAAACATTATGAACTAAAAATAGCTGAATATCTCTGATTAGGAGAATTCCAAGGGCTTACAATCCTTGCCACTTGGGGTCCAATTTTACTCTCTTTTATTATGGGCATTAAGTTTTGGACAATACCAGGGCTACAGAGGGCATATGTTAAGTTAGTCTAAGCCAGCACCACGCGAACCTTTGCACCCTGTAGGCTATTTTGCCGAATATTTCTGTCTCCAAATGAGCTGCAAAGGTTGCAGTTTTTCTGGCAGCAGCCAGCACAGTTCCCATTAACACGTTTCATGAGCATAATTTTCAACAATATTAATAATTGTCCTCATAAAAGTCCATGAGAGGAGCTTAATAGACTAGACTGTTTTATTTCCATGAAATTCCTGCTCTTTTAAAAGCTCTCCATGCCTGGAATTAATATTTTCTACTTTCAGATCTTGAACAACTGTTTCCAGGCATAAACTTTCCTACTTCTAGTGGGCTAATGACAAATGAAAAGCAAAGTGATCTAAAGTTCTGCCAGACTCCGCAAGTTGGGTTAAAAAAGTCAAAGATGAAAGGGCTGAACTGCCAGTCACCCTCAGATGACCAGGGTGGGACTTTGGGGAATCATTAGCTCTAAGAAATGGTTTTTTGACTGCTCTGAAGACCTCATCAGCCTTTGGGAATGCTCACTGCAAGGCCTATCCCACAAGGGATGGCAACCAGCCAGATATGGCCACACAGATGTAAAACCATGATCCAGTTCCAAACCAGGACCTTGGGTCTGGGGTCAGCTAAGTGGAGGAGCAGCAGCCAGGATTGCTGAGCTGGTTTTGCATGTTAGGCTCATTCAGCCACCCTTAGTTTCCATCAGCAAAGCAGGGTACCAATCTCTGCAGGCACAGAACACTCCAAGCATTGAAAAGAACTCTGGCTGAAGCTGGGGGAGTCTGCTTAGAAACCCAGTTTGAATACCTTTGCTTCAGCTAGTAGGGAACAGAGTAACTAACCTCCAAGTTCAACACCCAGTGGTAATTAACACACTGTGAAAACAACTCTTAATGCATCAGATAAAAGGCAGAATGAGATCTCAGTGCTCAAAACTACAGCATAAACTAAGTCAAAGTAAGGTGGTGTTGTTTACCAATGACTGTAAAAAGCTTAGCAAACTTACCTGGAGACAAGATCCATCACAGAGGATTGCTACATCAGCCCATGATGCTTCTTTATTGCAAGTGTCCTTTAGCCCAGCAGAAGTTTGGGACAGATGCTCACAGTGACCACATTCTGGCCTTACCACCCAAAACCATCAAGGAGTACAAATTGAAGCACTTCTGCTTACAAGCACGTAATTGATTTCTATTTGCTCTCTGACATCTCTAAATTCCCCAAGACAATTTGTTATAAGAAAATAAGGAAAAAATCTCAGATGTAGGAATACTGTTCTTTATGAAATATTTACCTTGCACAGGAAAATCACCTCGTAAAAACATAAAATCAACATGAAAAAGCACAAAAGCTGGCTCTGTCTATAATATTTCATGCCAAGGATTGCTGAACTCCTTTGATTTCCAGGGTAAGTGGAAACAAATAGCAGGAAAAACTTCATATAAGTCTGTGGACCCCCACCCAAGCAATATTAAATGACACTGAAAATCCGAGATTAATGTTGACAGAAAGAGACCAGATGATCATTGGTGTGCATTATACCTCAGAATCTCCTTTTGGCTGAGCAGACTCACCTTTCCTCTGTATCTTAGACCTAACAGGTCTGTTTCCAGCTTTTTATTAAATGAAACTGTGCTATCTTGAAAATGTTTTCTCCAAATGTTATGTACCTCTCACTAGTTAACCCCACTGTCTTCGTCATCACCTGAAGCCCTCAGTTTTGCATGGGGGTGTTTGACTGGGACAATCTTTTCTGAGTTAATTCTGCCTTTGTTCCTCATTAGAGTAATTGCAAGCAAAGTTCACAGCACCGTCCCAGTCATGACTGAGCAAAACATCACTGACAGGAATGACATTCTGGGGGACCTGAAAACTGGAATACTGGCAAAATTACTGGAAAGAAAAGGAAACACATGAACTTTTGGGAATTTGTGCCATAGTTCTCCCAAAAGGTTTTGACTTAGATTTTGCACACCCTATCAGTCCTCTATCATCTAACCTGACATGATTTCAAGGCGATCCCTTTGTCTCTTGACTACAAATAAAGCCCTACATACAGGAAAGCTATTTCCAGAAGGACTTGGAAGCAGGGGATTTCACACACAGCATATTTCAACCATGAGGCATTTCCAGAGAAAAAGCATGTAGCAAAGCACTAGTTTTAGAATTCTAACAGGCAAAAAAAGCCACCCTTGTACTTCTCATCAGCCACGTGGGTTTGCACAATTAAAACACAATAGTTTCTCCCAGGGCTTTGTTGAGCCTGGAGTAGCTCTATATGAGTGTGCAGTGTGGCATACCATGCCCATTCTCTTCTCTCTGCAGGTCTGTCTGTCTGCCCAAGGCAGCTCCTCTGCTCCATGCAAACCTCTTTCTCCCCAAATGCTGGAAAGGAGTTGCAGTTTGCTGAGCATGAGTAGTGTTTCTGATAATGTTTAGGACCAGGTGTTGGTAAACCCCAGGAAATACTCAGTTCAGGTCACACTGAAGCCTTTGTTCAAGTGAGTATTTCCTTAAATCAGAATGCAATTTTCACATCAGCATTTATTCAAAAATTATCAGGCTCAATGAACCCGACAAATCCTGGGAAAAGTTTCCTACCATACCTGAATGAACATTTTGAGAGATTAAATGTCTTAGTCAGGGTTTTCTAGTTCTTGTTCAGGGATTATTTTCATCCTAAAATCAAGTGTGCAGGTAAAACCCATGCAGCCAGCAGTTCCAAGGTGAATGCTTACAATACACTCTGAATATGGCTTAATGCATATTTCAACTTTTTCAGAGGTGGAGTTTATGGAGGCTACTCATAGACTGCTTGACTCTTTTCCATTATAAATTCTGACTATCAGGGCTGAAAGAACCATTACCAACATGTAACTGTTCACAATAAAATTTCTTCTGCTGGTTGGTTGGTTCCAGTTGATTTCTTTGTTGCTGTTTAATATAGAGTGAAAAGGCTGAGAATCTCTGGAGCTTCTTTACTTAGGAAATTGACTTCAGATTTATTAGAAGTCTAGTTCTCAAATATCTTCTTAAATAAAAATTTGCCTTTTTGGGGTTAAGACATGGTTTTGGATCATTTTGGAGAATATATTTGAAGACAACAGTTTCTGAAGGAGCAGAGCTAATGAACTGACACCAGTCCCTAGGGCTGCTCCCAGGCTGTCATACACACACATGCAGTTTTCAAGGCAGCCACGATCAAACATGTGAAA
Organism: Rhipidura dahli; assembly: GCA_013399225.1. Taxonomy (NCBI): domain Eukaryota; kingdom Metazoa; phylum Chordata; class Aves; order Passeriformes; family Rhipiduridae; genus Rhipidura; species Rhipidura dahli. The sequence continues at coordinate 954,048 of VXAC01002376.1, forward strand.
TAAATAGACAAGGATTTTAAACAGCAATATAAAGTGTTCTCGCCTCTGTTTAATACAGAAGCAGCTGTCCATCTGTACAGAAATGGTAGTTTGTTACCATGTGGTAAGTCCAACTCCAAAGCCTCAGCAGGGTGGAGAGCTGCTGCCAGCTGTATTTGGCCTGAGGAGCTCCTGCTGGGATAGAAGCTGGAAGATGCTGCCTCACACAGAATCCAGTTTATCCATCAGAAGGTGGCCATTCCCCTTCCCACATGAACTCACTACTGGCTTTACTGAAGTACCAGGCTGTCCTTTCCTCCTCTGGTTCCTTCACCCAAACAGTCCACAAGCTCTGGCCGAGCCATTCTGGGAACTGCCTCCTTCAGAAGGGAAGCCAGGATCTGTAAGTTAGTTGCAAGCCTCGTTCCTAACATGGAGTGCATATATGTATGTCATCTAAAAGCAAAAACCACATGAGCTGAGCTTACTGTATAAAAATGAACTTTAAACTTGTGAAAAACAGAAAACCAGAATTGGGTAGCAGCTGGGAAATCAGCTTCTGCTGTACCCAGCTTTGGCTGGCTCTGCCAGAACAGCAGGCACTTCTGCCATCCACATTTGCAGGTGGACAAAAATATACTGCAGCTTTATGGAATGGTCAGGCTCATCTCTCTCACAGGGCTGACGGCTGCTTTCTTTGTCTACTTCACAGCTATTGCGGGAGGGGGGAAGCACTTGTTTTTGCAAAAGCAAGAAACAGGTCTGACTTCTCCCTCCTGGCTGGGATTTCAGTCAAGGCCAGCACAGTGAAGGCCTTGTTCTCCCCTAAAAGTTCAAGACTGTTTTGTTTAAGAGAAATAGAGGCTTCACCAGCTGCTTTTTGGTAAAAGGAACCTTATAGACAATAGGTGAATCATACCCAAAAGCAGTCACTTGACATCAGCCACAAAAGCTTCCAGCCTCATGATCAATGAACCTCTGAACTAATACAGGAAGAATTACGATGTCATTTTCCTGAAGCGTGCAGCTTTGCCTCTCCCTTTTTGCTGGGAACACAATCTCAATCCCATCTCTCATTCCCTTCAGCTCTGAGTGACCCAAGACAAGTCTGAAATGCAAAATGGTCACAGGACTTCTCCCATCTCAGCACCTGCTACTGAAATCCACGCTAGCCTCTTTCTTTTTTTCTAGTGTCTTGGATTTCTTTTTGGCATGTGACTGCATTAACCTCAAAGGCAAAGCTGTTGTTTTTTTCCTGAGACACAAAAGAAAAGGAAGCACCAGTAGTTCAACCCAAAAAGGCAACAAACAGCACATGCTGTTGCTATCTGTGTCTCCACCAAGGATATAAAAAGCTGTGGATTCATTTTCTAATACTTGTGTAGAGGGGCAAGCTGGTGGGCACCAGTCTAGAGCAGCAGGATCCAACTGGCTGCAAATGCTCTTTCTTGCAGATTCACCTCCAGTCAGTGTTCAGGCTAATTTCATAACTACAGATGTGCAGCTCCACACTCTTCAAACAGATTCAGTGTGATACAGGTTACCATTACAGCTTGTAAGCTGGTTTAAGTAAAGACTCCATGCACTTCACATGCAAAACAAACTGTAGGTGAAAGTGAAAATGCAAAGCAAAGGAAGGGCAGATCTGTTTTAATCTTCACCCTTGGCTTAAATATGAAACAAATAACAAAGCTGTAGTGAGAACACACCAAAGGTAGCAGGGAACAAAATCATTGTGAATGACACCATTCTTCTGGGGCAGGTCTCCACTGGATCACACACAGCTGAATGGCTCCAGTCTGATCCAGAGGGGTTACTCACAGCAGCAAACGAGTCATCCCGAGATGCTGGCAAAGCAGAAGGGAGAGGGATTGAAACTGTAAGTGCTGGGACACAAATGACCCTGGACCTTCATAGGATTCTTGGAGAGGTTTAATTCTGGGGAGGACAAGGAAGAAGCAAGGAGCAGTGCTCTGCTCAGGTAACAGGATGTGTGTGACGGAATGTTTTCATCTGCGTTTTGGCTTTTTATTCTTTTGTCTCTTCTCTTCCATGCTCTCCTGGAAAAGAAAGAATTAACAGTGGACTTGCAACATAAGCATTTCCTTTCCTGTGGGGTTAGTGTTAACTGTACCAATCCAGAGTGATTTTTTTTTTTCAGTCAAGTATTATTTTTCAGACTCTTGAAGCCTAGTCTGGGCTCCTCAACATAGACCTGCAACATAATAAAGGAGGGTGGTACTGATAGCTTTCAAAAAGAGAAAAGGGCTCCTTTAACAGCAGTCATGCTGTCATCCTCCAGTGTTTTCAGGAAGAGAGTGGATTGTTTCAATATCAGTTTGAAGTAACCATGGCAGAGACAGATGTTTGGTTTTAGAGAGCAGGCAGTTAAGTTTATATTGTCAGAGCAAACACTTGGGACTCCAGAGCACAACATCCCTTGTTGTTTACCAAGTGTGTTATGCCAGAATCAGACGTGAAGATGCACTTCATGGTAACAAAAGAGGACAATGCTTTTATCCTGCAATTGTCAACAGTGTTACAGTGCTGAAGACTTTAGTTCAATATTTGCCAAGCAGTAAAATGAGCAACGCCTGTCAGTTTGTTGACCTAGATGCATCAGTTACTAGCAAAACTATATTGAGCAGACAGCAGTTCAGTTTCAATTGTTGGGGACCAAATTCCAGCCACAGAACTGTGTGCTATTAGTTACATTCAGATTAACAGAAAATCTGTTGAAGTATTGTTTGGATGCTGTCACTGGGATACAACAAACACCCATATGCTGAGACACTTTGAAAGCAAGTTTGTAACAACAGTTTTGTCAGAGCCAGGCACTACAGCTCCTGCAGACTGAAATTCCAAGAGGGATTTAAAATGCTTTAACCATCCTTCCTGGAAAGGCTGAAAACCTTAAAAAAGATGTTACCTTTGCCTTGATGCAGAATAATCACTATGGCTTCATTGACAGATGGCCTGCAAGCATTAGGCATTAGCAAATGTTGGCATGAGGATACATTTTTACCAAGCCATAATTCTACAATCATCTGCCTCAGCACAGCCAGGAAGGCTTGAACTGACTATCCTGGAAAAGTGCCTGCCTGTGTCATGTATCAGGGCACATACAGGGAGGATTAGTACTCCAGATTCACCAAGTCCTGGGTAAGTGGCACAGGCCTGAGGCTGACAGCAATCTAAATGTCCTGTGCTTGCATTCACTGTGACACCTCCCACTGCCAAATCACCGATCTATAGCTGCAATCCATGTATAAGAGAGTCACAAACCAGCAGAAGGGGCTGACACATTCCAGCAGAGAAAAAGCAAGCAACGACACTGAGTTAAAGCAAAGATCCTCTTTGCTTTCTCCAGCATCCTCTCCTCTGTTTACTGCAGGCACTGTTTCAGGTTTCAAAGGAATGACAACACTTAGACTTCAGCTAAAGAGCTGACAATCATCCCTACCCCACCAGGCTGAACATGCAACTACATGCCTGCAGGTAAAAGCTGTTGGAATCAGGACAGGATCAGCATTTGTGAGAATCCCCCTTCACCTACATCACAGTGAGACAATTTTACAAAAACTTAATTGGTGAGATCTGCTATAGAATCTGCCTTTGTGCTGCACTGGAGAAAAGCTGGCAAAATACTTTTGCCCGTCTTGCCCAAGGAATCTCCTTTTCACTAAGCATCCCCTGCCACTCACTGGCCTGGAACAGTGTCCTGCATCCATTGCATACTGCAGCTCCTTCCAACTGCATGGACTCTACACACGGGGTGTTTACTGAGTAGCAGGCACACCAAAACAGGCATGACAAATACCCAGTATATTAAAGGCAGAGGCCCACACTTGGCTCAAACCCATGCTTTTCTAAGACAATGCACATATGTCACAGAGATTCCTCTCCAGCTTATCCAAGCTCTCAGAAAGGCTTTTCATTAAGTTTTAAAAGAGGCCTTGGATGCTAAGATACCATTCTGCTTCTTAAGTAATGTCACAAGACTTCTGGTTTGGCCACACAGTTGCTTTTTAGAAATGAAAAGGAGATTCCGTGCTTCTGCTTGGGACAAGTGGCAAAACCACTGCAATCTTTTTTTTAAAGAATGGAGGCAAAAAAAAGGAGAAAAAAAAGGATCAGGAACTGAGTTCAGTCACTCTGGGAACCCAGCCTTTATGTACTGTTTACCAAAAGGATGAGCTGGGGAAAGGGGTGAGGGGCAATAGTGTGCATTAGGTCTCACCTGCTGATTCTCAGGAGTCATGAATATTCTCATAATCCCCATCTCTTGGCCCAACAGGCTGCAGGCCTTTTCATCACAGAGTGTGATTTCAGTGAGGATCTGGGAGTTGCTCTAAGCTTCAGCAAGTGGTATAATATTCCCTTGTTTCCACATGAAAACAGCCTCTTGCCATGAACCACTCTCCAATGTTTCTTCTCTGTTACTCATCTACTAATGGCATTTATCTTTCAGACAAGATTAGATAAATTCTGTTTTGGGCTATGCAGACATCAGTCAGCAAGTCATGATTTCTGAGGTAGTCAGCATGTTTTTTTCTTGCATAGTTATGCATACACATGTATAAATGTTGAGACACAGGTATATTTATAAAATGTGATACACGCCTGTAGCTAAAACCAAGACAGCAAAAACAAAACTGAAAAGGGATATGAGCAGTAGTAGACAGAGCAATTTTACCATATATTTTCAAGGCAGATTATTGTAAGCATCTGATCTGACTTTCAGCACCTTACAAGACAGAGAATGTCACCTGGTGAGGGCGTAATTTGCATGCTCATAGGGGAGAGGAGGACAGGGAAGGAGGTTGTGCTGGCAGGGAAAGCAAACAGGATGTGCAAAAGCATGCAGCAAAGCAGTGTCCAGAAATGAACCTTTACCAGATATCCTATGGCTAGCTGTACTTCCATAAGCTTTAAGGAATTCCAATTTTCAGGCACTAAGCAATGGAAAATTATTTTCTTTTTCTGACAAGGGATGTGTCATTTCCTCCAGCTGAAGGGATGGACTTTGCATAAACTGACAGGAGGAAAAAAAGGATGTTTAAAAGGGAAGCTCTCATTCTCCTTATAGCAATACTATCCAATGGTAATAAGTCTTGGGTCATAAAAGCAACATTTAATAGCTTTAAAGATGCTTTCTTGCAAAAAGATTGATCAGAGCTTCCAGATAAAAATGAATCTTCTGACCACTGGTGAGAGCAGAGGTACTATACAGTAAAAACAAAAGGGATAACATTGCCTTCCTGGTTATTGTAGGAGGATAAAAAAAATTATTTATTTATAGTTTTTTTTGAAGGGCCTTATACAGATAACATTCCTGTTGGTCTTGCTTGTAAGATAGCAGGCAAGGCCCACACAAAACTATACCTCTGCAGTACTGGAATCTTGTGAATCCATGAAGTGTTCTAGCAAGTAATGCAGAAGTGGGGCAGGGAAGCTATTCCATTTGGATTAAAAATTTAGTCCATAATTAGTCCCAAATTACAAAATAGTTTGCATATGCAAGTAACTTTCAGTTTAAGTGGGTTTGAGATTACAACTGTTAGATGAATCATCGTCCCCCCGAGACATACAAACATAGCACACAGGAATCACAAATGAAGCATGGGCACAGCTTGTTTTGGGGATGCCCTGAACCTGTGCAGGATGTGGAACTTTGCTTTTCAAGCTTAATACTACTTATTCCATAACATGTCATTATTATTAGTCTATAAGCATATGCAGGAAATATGTTAATATGCACAGGCATTGATGTGATAGGTATCATCCCTTATGCTTGCACTTTCAGGCGACAGTCTACCAAAAGAAAATCATTAATATCTACATTTTTTAAGGCAACACAGGGTATAACCATCCTCATTCATGCCCTTTATGCCCGTGTCTTTTGTATCAACTCTGAGGCCTGATGTCTTACAGATTTGTCCCAATGTCTGTTTTGGCTTGTGGAAGCCTTTAGTAAAGGATACCTGCAACACAAAATGATGGGCTCAAACAGGCCTCTCAGTGGGTTTGTGCTGGGCTAAGCAGGGGCAGACTGTGGAACTGAACACTCAGACACAGCAAATTTACTGTGTGCAGTTAAGAATTGGAGAGAGCAGTATTCTTGCAGGGCCAGGAGCTGTACTTCAGTGATCCTTGCGGGTCCCTTCCAACTCAGGATATTCTATGATTCTATCAATTGTGTTCTGTTTGAGACTTTCAGAATCCATTACTCAGGAGGTATGAACAGTTCTCCAAATGTCATGGCATTGACAGTGCAGAGGGCAAATTTATGACTCTGCAGGACAGCTATAGTGATATTCTCACCTCATGTTTTGCTACTGGTCACATTCCTCTGGTCTTCATTCTACAAAAGTATCAAGGATGTAGAGCTCAGGCAACTCTGGTGTGAAAAGTCTCATTTATCCCAAGATTCAGTCCTGGCATGCAGGAAAGCTTTGCTTTCCTTACCATCAAACACATAATCCAAAATCAATCCCTAAACCAAACCTGACTCTCATCAAGAAGTGCTGTACCAATTTCAGACACCAGTCTGAAACACTCCTTTGAAACCCACTGGTGTTTGGTGTATGCTGTACTTGGCTTTTGCCTCAGCCTCACCTCCTTCCCAGCTAAAACACAACAGTGGCCTGTACAAAGGTCATTCTTTGTTTGCTTCTTGACTGCTCTTAAGACAGATGTTTCAAGGCACGACAGAGGATAAAAACATGTGTACACTGGGGAAAAAAAAAGGTGTCCAGGTGTTTAAGCAATGCCAAATGTGAAAGAATTCCAATTCACTGCCTTCTCCTTTAATCTGGCAAGTCCAAGGGACCAAGCGTGTCATGACTTGTACCCAGAACACTTTCTGCTTGGGTGAGTTCAGACAAGGTCTGCATTAACTCCCCAACCTGCAAGAAAATTATTTGAAACAAAAGGCTCAGATATGTCCTTTTCCCTCCAACAAGCCTGGAAACAAATGGTACAGGAACAAGGTCAGAAAGGAATCATCCGCCTACCATACCACTGAATTCATTTACCTACCTCAGAGCCCATTCAAGGAAAGGGATGGGATGGGGAACAAGGAATGATATAAAGCAGAATGAAGCTCTGGGGTCGCTTGCTACATTACAAGATTTGACAGGCCTTTGCCAGCCTTCAGCTTCTTTGTGTCTTTCACATAATAGAGAAACACAAACTGAGCAGCCTGTGATCTGGGGGTTGCACTATTAGACAGAGCAAACCCTTTGCAAATGCTAATAGTATTGTAGCATCCTGTCAGGCAGCAACACAAAAAAGGATGTTGATTTTCACATGAACCAGAACAGACTCATTGTAAGGAAGGCTGCAATGAATGTTCCATCTCTAAACATCAAAAGCTACTGGCAATTGGCTTGTGGACATGAGTCAAAATGCTGCTTCCAATGTTCGTAAATATAAGGGGCATACTGTTACCTTAACACTTATTTCATGGGGCTGGCAAAGATAGGGCAGTTGCTTGAAACAGAAGTGAAAATGGTCTTCAGTTATGATTTCTGTAGTGAAAAAAATATCTAGATCCAAAGAGGCTTTTGTTGTGCAATTTACTGTTTTCCAGCAGTCTGGAAGAGAGAATCCTTTATGAAACATGAATGTGCAGATTCAGTCCAAAGTAGAGTTTATGTAACCTCCAAATCATAAAGTTGGTAGTAATAGAACACAAATATGCTTGTCCTTTGCTGTTCTAAGGATGTGGCAGCTGTCAGTCCAGTCTAGTAATGCTCACCCAGGTGTTTCCTGAAAAAGTCTCTAAAATGTTATAGAGTATGTAACACTCAAGCTATTTCTGTTCTAAAACTTATTATAAAATACCCTTTTAATTCAAACTTCACCCCCTGTATTAGGAATGGTATAAGGCAAGGTGTTACTGCACCATGATGACTAACCTTCAAAAAGTTTGTTGTTGTCCTTTGGGTGAAAAACCTTAACAAAGCTCACCTTGCTGGTTGTCACCACCAAGAATAGTTCAGAAAGCTGTTTTAAAGTCATTTTGGGAAACCATCACTGCTCTGGAAGTCCTCTTGGAGCCTACAGACTCCTGAGAGCAGCAAATAAAGTCTTTTATCAGTGTCCTGCAACACAAACATAGAAGCAGTTGCAGCTATGAACAGTAAACAGCTTTTCAGCAGATAGGACTAGAAATATTTCTGGAACTGGCACGGGAAAAGCACCTAAAGCCAAAGCCAAGAAACTTAAAAGTCAATTTCAGAAATGTTTCTAGAATAGTTTGTGAGGTTGACTCTAGAACTGTTTCACCACTACTTTTAGAACTACTTCCTGAATCACTACTAGTCAAAACTAAAACAATGTCTCTGACTCTGATCACTTCTTACAGAACAACAGCCTGGATAATTTCACCTTCTGATGTGCTGAAGTACTGAGGTGATGGCAGATGCAAGCAAGATTTGTATACACAGAAATATGCATGGGCTTTCCATTCCAGCATCACAGTATAAACAACCATTACAATCTCTGTATCATTGCAGCTTCTTCCCATCCTTTCTATATAGTATTTTATACTGAACAATTCCTGGCAACAGCCATATGCTGTGAAAGGTCTGCAATTACAGCCATCTAGAACTTAAAGCACTGGCAAAACTACATTAATTTATATAGCAAATTACATAGTACATTAATTTATACAGTAAAGATAACACTTGGTCCAGTCACCAGTAACCTGGTGCTGACACAGCACTTCTGAATCAGACATCTTGATATCATTAACATATACTGAAATCATTAATGTCTACATGTTCACAGCTTAACAAATGAGAAAAAGAAGTTCAAAGTGACTTCTTAGTTAGGTGCAATAGCACTGTGTTCAAAACCCACATTTTATTATTCCTTCAGTTACATTTTTATTCAATAATAAATACCTAGTTTCCATGGATTACATCATGCTAAGTCTTAGATGAGTAGCACAGAGAAGTTGGAACTAAACCCATAGGAACATCACACTAAAAAAAAAGAACACTGGGCCACTGGATGCGATATTTTGCAACATTTACATTACACAGAAGTTTCAAACAGTGATCTCTAGGTAAATGCAAAAGTTTTTGTTTGTTTCGTCGTTTGGTTTGTTTTTTTTTACGAAGTACAGACTTATTTCACTTGCTATACACAAAGGTGTCTGCTTTCAAAATTGTGCAAACTTACATTTCTGAAGTTATCTTCAGAGAATGGTGACGACACAAGCCTCTTTTTTTCATTTTTCGGTTCTCAAATACTCTTTTTCATTAATTTTAAGCAGAAAACCTCCAAACATTCAGTTAGATCACCCTGAAATATTTAACCTTTCAACATAATTTTAATCTCTATGTTAGCTTTTTGTCCACATGGCTGAATATTTTAAGTCCAAAATTTGGGGAACATCTTACCAAACTGTATTGTTTCCTCAGAGAGCAACCAAAACAGTATCTGTTGGAAAACATTCAGATTCCTGTCTTCTCACTTCTACATATCAAAATCAATTGCCTTTTCAAAAGGGAAAATAAATCTAGGTCAGTTTTTCAGTGTACATAATCAGACAACTGCAGCTCAAACTGTTTCAGGCCTAACACCTTCTTCCACACACATATTCAGAAGTGTATCCAGATCATTTGTGGCAAAGTGTGGGCAGAGAAATGTGGTGGTGATTCACCACCAGGCACCTATGATAGAGAGCTTGTATCATGCTTAAATTTATCAAAAGTAACATTTCTATGGCAAAACTGAAAGGCAGATTTCAGTGCCTTACTAATTTTACTGAATGACAGACATCAAGTAGGTGGAAGGACCTTGTGCACAACATTCTTATAAAAGTGATTTTGGTCTTAGAGTAGCTATTAGTAAAAATTAAATTAATGACATTTTTCCTTTTTTTTTAGTTTGGAAGTTGGACAAGTTGGAATTGTATACTCCATCTTTTTACATTTCACATGTATTCCATCAGGTTACTCTGTACCTATGGTGAAGGGAGAAGTTAACAAGGAAATCTGAGTCTGTGCAATCCCAGAAATGAAATGTAATCGGCTGACATTCAAGAGTAACAACACATATCAGGAAAGAACAGGTAAAAGGAACAGCTGCTGACATTATTTCCTGAGCCTAAACCTTTTAAGGTGTCATTGAATACCAGTCTGTGCTTTCAGGTGAAAGAACTACAAGAATTGCTTTGCTGACATCTCTCAATTGTTTAGGAGTTTAACAAAATCCATGACTTCCTCTCAGGATTTCAATGCTTTTAAATTTGTACCACAGTGATCAGCAAATGCTTCAACACAGAGCATAATAAAATACAAGTGGCATTACTTAGAAGGGCATTTTAATGTACATACAAATACTAAAATGTTATGTCAAACTCCCAGGATCATCTGCAGGCAAGAAAATGAGAACAGATAAAATCATTTTATGAATCTGATCCAGCTCTACCATACAAGACACATACTAAAAATAAAAAGCTTTTTTCCCTTTCAGGAAAAAAAACCTTAAATGTACAACTTCAGCAAGCTATCTCATTGATACACAAATCAGATTCTTCTTTGCATGTAGCTTCGAAAATTAAATGAGCAGGTGGATTTTAACTGAACTTCTCAATCCCACGAGATGTTATTTTCTTTCTCCTTCAACATCTCAGGATGCTCCCCAAAAGATAGGAAAGAGAATGGGACACAAAAGCCATTTCAATTCAGTCTTTTGTGCAAGGAATCCTGGAGAAGGCTGCATTCTTGTGTAAAGTTGCTGCTGGAACAGAATGACAATTATTTAAAAATATGTACAAATGCATGACAGGACTTGGGTTTATGGATCTGAGAACTAACAGAAATGAAATCAGGAAAATACCTGCATGCAAACATTTTTGCTAACAATATACAATAGTGTCTTTAAGAAAAAGGAAAAGAACCAATATGCTTCCATAGAAAAGTGTTCTGTTAATTTTTATTCCAGCCAGTTATACTTTCTTCTCTTAATACAGATAAAAATACTGAACTGAGAGTAAGCAAATAGCCTACAGTGATTCATAATACTTAAATAACTGGTCAGTAAATATATTTCTACTAAGTTTCATATCCGCTTGTAGTGTAAAAGCAGCAAGTATTGTTCTGCAGATTAGAAGCTAGAAGCAGCAACAGCCAGACAATGGAATAAAACAATAGGAATTTTCACAAAGTCTGTATGAAAACATGCATTACATGAGATGGATAATAATTTTATACAGAACAATGAGAAAATTGTAACAATCTCTTTATGATCTAAACATTTACCTGCTTGAACAATCTACTTTTCTTGATGGAGGGCTTCTATGAAGGCTTCAAGTTTCTCCTGGATTTCCCGAACTTTTTCTGGTGGAAATGAAAACATCACTGTTCAAATACCTATTACTATTAAGTACTTGAGGACAAGTACAGAAAGAAAAAAAAATCCCACACAGAAACTATGAACACAAACATGCAAACACAAAAATTAATGCTGTCATCATGTTACCCTAAGCATTTTGTTTCTCAATTAGATAGATTTATAACATTTTTTACATCAGAAAAAAAGAAACCCTGTTCTGTTCAAAGAACTACTACAGATATATGCTGTGATTACCTTGCTAATTTTATAATTCAAAAATTTACTGAAGGAATCCAGTATTAGAAACATACTTCAAAAAACTGAATTTTCTACCAGATCATGCACAGCAGAACTATTGTACACTTGTTGCATGTAGGGAGTTGTTAGCTTTTAAATAATGCCCACTAGCCCCTTTCTTCTTTAATCAAATATCCTCATTCTTCACAGCAAGTGTAACAAACACCACTAATCATTCTGAATAGAGTTGAAAGCTCATGCCCTTTCACCCAGGAGAATTTCAGGGAACCACACGTGAGTATTCAAGAGAATACCTCCTCCAAAGGGCACACACAATGTTAAGAATGTTTAAAACTTGCATTTTACTTTCTTGCATTTCAGTACTAACCAGATGGATGTGGGCAGAATCTCATTTTATATAAAAACTAAATCTGGGAGTTTACTTCCCTACCAAAACACAACTTGACCACAACTACAAATAGTTACTAAGAATGAAAAGGCAAAATTGATTGCAAAAAATCCAGGGGTTTAGGCATTTTTCCACTCTTTTCTCATTTCCATACAACACTTGTCATCATATAACCTTTCTGATTTATTAAATTGCTTATGAAGCAAGATTTAGAACATAGTTGGAATCCAAAGCCTGTGAGATTTCCTGCTTCTCTCTCACCACATCCTCATTTGAAGCTCCTTCTGTGTGTGATTATAGGCATGAAAAACACACACTTCAGAAAATGAAGGAACAGGGGGAGAGCAATAGGACAGACAAAAATAAGTTAGATGAGCATAAACACAGACAAATATTTTTTTCCAAGCTAAAAATACTATTGGATTAAAGCCATATGTTCCCTAGTATGAGATACAGGGTTTGAGCATTTTTTTTAAAAAAACTTTTATTAATGTTTTTTTCTCTTTATCAATACCATATGTTATCAACTTGCTTTGCTGAGCTGAAGTAACAGCAAAACAAAAAGAAAAATAAAACAATCAGCTTTAAATGGGATATGTAAGCATAAGCGGAAAAAAAAATGACCTCCAAAGAGAACACTAACATAGCCACAGGAACTGAAAATTTTACTCTAACAAAATGACAAGCCCATAAACAAACACAAAATCCATTTTAGACTAATAATAATAACAACTCAACAAACTCCTGCAGTCCTGTTCGAACAGAAGTAGAGAATTCAAGTTAGCATTTGAAGTAAAGTATGGAGAACAGCCTGCATGAGTATGAGAAACCTCAAGCTTCTGTCTTTATCTTGCAATTCCTAGGTGATGAAGGGAAAGCCACTGACACTTTCAACACTTCAGCTGCCCTTTCCCAGTGGTGCTTATCTAGAAACACAAAAGTACAGTGAAGCTGGATCACACTCCAAATCCTAAAGGAAACACCAAAGAAGCTTCTTGAATTTCAGCTGATTTTTTTCTTTTAAGGTATTTGGATATTAAATGAAGATTACAGTCAGTGTGAGGGCAAAATCTATACCTTGGAAGTTAAGACACAGCAGTAGCTGATTTTTACCAGGTTAAAAAAAATTCTGATTCAGTTCAGCAGAATCTTTGAAAGCCATCAATGACAATAAAAAGTAGTCTGACGATCACTTCTCCTTCCTGAGCATGTACAAAGTGTTTTCATTACTACCTTTTTAAAAGAAAAAAAGAATACGCATTGCATGCCAGTATATAAACCTCTGGTGTAAGGAAAATGGTATTTCTATGGCATTTATTTAGGCAACTACTTATGTCTGCTTCCACATCTGTTGCTCTATGAATGTTTACGAAATCAGCCTTTGAAATAACCTTCTACTATTTTGGACAGAATTAATTAATATTTTTTGACCACACCATGCTGGATGGTGCTTTGACCAAGCTGGTCAAGTGTAGGTGCCCCTGACCATGGCAGGGGGATTGGAACGTGATGATCTTTACAGTCACTTCCAACCCAAAATATTCTATAGTGATTTTGGGTTTGGAAATTATTACTCCTGGACCCTACTCTCCAGATTGAACAGCAGTTGTTAGTGATAACTGGGGATTAGATCTCACAAACCAGAAGATGTCTTCATGTTGTGCTTTCAGTGACTTTCTGTGGCACTTTTTTTCCCAATTGCAACATGTTTTCCCAAGTGTGTTCTTTGTATTGATCAAGCCATTAGACCCAGTGAAAGCAGGCAGATTAAGCAGTATTAAATGCAAATATTTTCCTTTCTCAACCTCTTGCTAATGAAGTATTCCAGCCCTGAAAACTAATAGCATCAGCAAAAACCTGTAATTATTATTTCACCCTTAAAAAAAGGTTTGTGCCAACAAATCTATTCTAATTTTCTGATTAAGGCATACTAAAATAACAGGATAGCAAATATGTATTCCACCAGAATATACTGAATCAGCTGTGTTTGCTCAGAGAACAGGCATACTAAAATTGACTGCATACTATGAGCACTTTATTAGTTTTTATACTTGGACTGAATTGAAATGATTACTTAACTGTAATAATTATGAGGTCTTGAGGTAATTTAATACTTTGAAATAATATGATGGCTATTCTTAAAAAAGAACAGTTACAATGAGTGCCAATTAGCTGCAATTATTCATGCTATGCCCTGTATTTTTAGCCATAGTAAAGCCTTTTGCAGCAGCAGAGCCCAGGCAACCTCTAACACTCTCCTGCAAGTCCATTCTGTAGCACAGAGAAGCAGTCTGCTGAATGGGTTTACTTTTGAAATAGGCTGAGGGCAGAGTTATGCATTTATATAACACTAATCTTAATAAACTAGTAAATATAAGTGCTTGGGTAGAATTCCAATAGAGGAGTCTGCACTTCTGGGTAACTGTCTACAGTTTCATCAGCACTGTGTGACTTTGTATGCGGAACAACAATTCATTCTCACAATTCAAGAAGCAGATGTTACCCAACTTTAGGCAAGTTCTTGCCTCTATGAAATGCACAAGCTCTGAGCCCACATTTGTAGGGTTTTGTCTGACACTTAGATCAAACCATCGGTGATTCACACTTGTAAATTACGGGACATTCTGTTTTGAGGAAGTTTATCAACATGCTAAACACAGAAAATCATCTGATTTCAGGTAAGAACACTTACTGCAGAAGCAAATTTAGGGGTAGACAAAAAGTGACCTGCTGCTCTGTGTCTTGTGATACTGTGTTTTTCCAAGGACAAGTAAATCACAGATTAAAAGCATTCAGTTTGCTAGCAAATTACTTCTGTAACTGGTTGAACTACCCAAGCTCTTTTATATACTGCTCCCATGTCACAAAAGGGACTTTAACAAAAGTCTTATGCTCTTACTACAAGGTACTGCTTAAGTTTAAATACACATATTGCTTACACTGGATTCTATAAAGATGATGTGCTCTCTGATAACTCTAATGCAGACCTAAAGTTACAAATACACAATTCTTCCAGCACCTGTTAAACACTGATCAAAAATCAAATTAAATCAATGAAGAATAACTGTAACTAAAGCCTTGTTTCCATCTTAGAACAGTAAAATTCACAGGCCTAGGGGCCATGAATGGTTATTCTATTTCCCATTTACCCCATATTTACCTAAAAGATAAGCTGGTTCATATATCAACTCATTATGCCCCTTATCTGGTCATGAATATTCCCATAATCCTCCCTCCATATCCCATAAAACTTCACTGACAGAATGAGGAAATTCTTTATTCAGATGTCTTGAGATCCTCATTCATGCTCAGTCTCTCCTTATCTCCATATGAAATGATATTGCTACCCGCTCATTTTCTTTTCATTAATCCTGTGATCCTAAATCTATAAGGCTCAAACCCAGACTAATTGAACTGTAATGAGGATTTGGATACACTGTGAATGCAGAAAGACGCAGCCACAGAAAAAGTTTGCTTTTCCTAATATCATAAGCTGGTCAGAAGGGAACTCTCTGAAATACTCAGTCTTACAAAGAGGGTTTGCTTTCTGATTGCTGCCTGAGATAACTGAGCCTAGCTACCAATGAGCAGTGCTAAAATGAAACAGCTAAAGCAAGTTACCAAGCAAATCTCTGAAGGTAAAGCCAAATAATCTAAAATAATATTAAACACAACTTACAAAAGCAAAGTACATTACTGATTTATTTCAAACACACTCCTAGAGGCAAGAAAAGGTTTTCTTGTATTTTCCATCTGCAGTAACTGGTTTAATAAGAGATGTGGCCTTTGTCCACAAAACCTGTCTTGCTTATGGTTCTGAAGTTAAATTTATTTTGAGACATTCAAATACATATTTACATCTATAAAACCAATAGTTTTAGCACAGAATTTTAAAGATGTTAATGTCTGTCTGTGCTAGAACAGGAAAAAACCTCGTGAGTACTTGGAGCAAATCAAAAAGCTTTCCCTTCCCATTTACAAATGTGCATGTATGATATCAAATTTCAACTGCAGGAACAAAACAAATTCTGAAATCTTTCTGGACAGAGATCCACCTTTATTTTGTACGTTGATGATACTTATAGCATGAAACAATGACTAAAAAAATGTGTTAATATCTTATTATAAGTCCTCCTGTTCTACATTAAAGTGATTTCTATCTCCAACTAATGTTTACATGGCTTTGATATTTGAAAGCTCGTGGTTATTACTCCTTTTGCTCTGGATTGTGTTTAGACTTGAGTTCTCCCCTTCCTTTTTTTTTTTTTCCATCTTCCTTCCTTTCTTAATCCCCTCCTTGCCTATAAACATTCTCACTGCTTGCTGTGCTACTTCTATGTTATGGTTAGTTAACCACAGAGGCAGAAATTTGGAATTTACTGCTGTGAATGCATCATCTTTCCTCTAGTAAAAAGGAAAGCCCTGTCAGTCAGAATCCATCACAATGCCCAGAAACACACAATTAAAAACTGGAGATGTCAATCCAAAGTTTTCTATTGAAAGATGATTTTTACCTTAGGGCTACCTAAGACACAAACTCCATCGTTGTACACAACCCATATGAACAGTCAGGTGGAGAAGAGGGGAGAGGGGAATCATCTCTTTGGAGTTCAGCCTTTTGTGCCACATTCCTTGATTTTCTAAGGGCCATGCAAAAGCTTTACTTCTTGTTAAAATAGTGTACCACAGCACGTTCCCAGCCACTCCAAAGAATGCCTCAGAAAGCAGACTTCCCAGCCACAGTTACCTGCAGCAACATGCTTGCTCATGCCTTGTGCAAACACTGCCATCATTCCCTGATCCTTGCAAGGTCATGTCCTGCTGAATTTTAGAATATCCTTTGAAACTCCCTATCACATTTTTTGCCAGTTTCCTCTTGTTCACATACCATATTTTCCTCTGGATAAGGCTGAGAGGAAAGCTAAAGTTTTAAGGGGGGGAAGGAAAAAAAAAGCAAAACCACCCAGGCTGCCCTTAAAGAGACAGAACATCATTTGTCAGCTGTAAAGACAGATTTATAAGGAGAGGGCCCCCTCTGTTCCTTTAAGGCTGCAAAACAGATGGGAAGTGAATGGACAGTCAAAGGGTCAAGAAAACACATGGGAGGTGCTGCTTGTATGCTGTATGTATGTTCCCAGCAAAAGAAAAAGGTCAAGATTGTAACTGCATGGCTGGGTGCTGGAAAGGCCTTTTCTTTAAGCTGTTACAAAGACAAACGCTGTTCTTCATCCTGCTGTCAAACTGCTATAAATATTGTTTGTCAAGAGAATTTCAGCAGCTACAAGTTTTTTTTAAAAAAGGCTGAGCAGGAGGATGAATCATGTGAATGATTCTTAAACAATTAGCTCATTAGTGTAATAAAAGCACTGCAGAATCCTGAAAAGTTTAAATGGAATTTATAATAGTTCATATAGTAAATCCATGAATCATTAATGTACAGCCTTTAAAATGCAAGCTTGCAGAACATAGCTGGCATGGTCATTATTTACCAGTAGTTAAGACTGAAAGAAGATGCCAACTGATGGTACATTGTAGCAGCTGTCCTTTAAGACTATGTTTCTTATATGTGTTGCAATCTATCATGAGATATGAATTTGCATCCAATTTGATCTCCTTTTGCATGGCTAAAACAGGAGAAAACATCAGGAGATATAGTTTCCTATGAAGATACAGTTTTGTTTTCCATGTTGCGGGCAAATCCATCTCTAAAGCAGGAACAGATCACCTCCAAATTGTATATTTAGCGTGATGCAGAAATATAATAAAATTAAGAGGTCATTTCAGACAGAAAAAAACCCCAAGTCATGTCTGTCATCACTGAAGTTACTTTGTTGCAAGTATTAATATTAATTATTGATCCCTTCAGAGCACACCTGAGCAAAGCTATCAGCTGCCTGTATGAAACAATATTACCTTTATTTCACACAAAAGATAACCATGCAGCAGCAGAAGACAGCTTGTCTGAAAACACTTCAGTCATTTTTGCAAGCTACTGAGCACTGGAACAGTATTTTAGCATTACTAACAACGATCTTTAGCCCCAGAAATAGGAACTGTAAATTGTACTGTTGAAACAGTAGATTACTAATCAATGCCTTGATCTATAGCTGCTCCAGATTCACTGGCGAGAGCTCTCAGTTTAACAAAACAGTTTTGGCCACACATTTGCCCCCTCCTTGGTGGAACAGAACAGAAGCTGGCTGTGCTTCTTGGAGCAGTCCCTGGGGCTCCTCAGGCTGGTAAGCATGAAATTCTCCTGTCTCTGACAGAGCATTTCAGAACTGAGCTACTGGGCTGAAGCAAAACGCACAATTATGTAGACTACTGACTTTATATAACAGACATTTCCATGAGCTATTACACATCAGTCCTGCTTGTCTACAGAGGAAACTAAGTATTACCAAACTGTGATGTGAGACCACAAACTATTTCTACACTGTCATTGAGGTTAGCCTAATGTACCAGTGATCATTAGCCTGTATTAAGTTGCAAGTTTATGAGAGTCACAAGGTCTGCAATATCAAGGTAGGACTTGGGCATCTTTCAGTCCTCTGTCTCCATCTCAGACTTTTTAATTAAAACTGCTCTAATAACTCAGTCTTTCAACAGAACTTAGGTGTGTTGCTTACTGGACAGCTGGAAGGAGCTTAGTAGCAACCTTATAAAACAATCTCATACTTTGAACCAGACTTACGGATACAGGAAGATTGAACTTCCAAATCAAAACTGTTAAACTAGAATGAATCAGAATGTGGTGATGCTCATTATTTTGTGTGGAAATAGTGAAAAGCATAGAGGCAAACCAGAAATACTACACAATGATTCATCCAGTGATGTAATAAAAGATTAACTTTTCCTTATGCAGGAAGGACATACACAGCTATGAAGATAAACTACTTATATAAAGGCTACTGTAACCTTAAGGCTATAAAACTTTAAAAAGACTTTAACATAAAAAATAACTGATATATGTTGTTTCTCCACCCCAAAGAATGCATACTCAGTAATTAGTTAGATAATGAAGTAATGTGCTGTCAGGACTATTTAAGTTACAGTCTCTCTAGAATATGGCAGAAAATGAAATGGTGATTAGATGAATTTTTAGATCATAATAATAATTTTTAATAGTCAGAAACTTAAGTCACCATATCCTGAAGAAAAAACAAATGGTTCTATTATTTTTTCTTTGCTATCATTCCTATGGGCAAAGTGGAGTCTACTACAATTGACAATGTGCAACATACATGACACTGACCTCTTCAGCTTTTGGAAATGGGAATGTTACATTCCACAGCTCCATGCTACTTTAGAACAAAAGCATCTATTGGTCCATTTACAAGCCTGTAATTTATACCAACAGTAAATCTCTCCATGATAAGTGCTTAAATTTTGATTAATAAGTACCCTCATAAGCAACCAGTACTAAAGAGAAAATAGCATCAAATTAGATGTTTTGATCCTTGCATCGTTCAGAAAAATTTAGGAAAAAAATAAATTCAGCAGACAACACCACAATGACCCTCAAGTACAAGAGACATGGGTCTAGAGTAAGATTATTAGGCATTAAACATGTCATTATTCATGTAGCAGTTTATCACTATTTTTCAATGTCAACTTTAAGTGATAGGCTTCTTTTAGTCAGTGATCAATGTGGTGAACTTTGTAAGGATCTGTTTTAGGACCTGGACATCAGTGCCTAACTCTTCATCAATAACTAAGAAATCACAGCAGACAGGCTTTGGTCATCTGGGATTCTTAAGTTAAGTAAACCATCACTCCATCACAGGATGTCTACAAGTGATGTATGTTCTCCCTTGAGGATTACTTCCCTCCCTGAGAAGATGCAGCTTTCTAAAGCACTTTCTGCCATGACACAAAGCAGGAACTACTTTATCTGCACTTGACACACAGACCATCCTACACATTCTTCTGGTTTTAATTCATTAGTTTCATGCTGCTGCCCCAAAACTCAAGAGAAAAAAAAGAGAACATTTAACCAGTGTCTTTCACATAAAAGCACACTTGCTTGGGTCAATTTCTTAAGTTATCCACATGGAATTAAAAACATGATAATTATGCAAAAATAATTAATTTGCATTCTAACAGGAAGTTTGCAAATCTGTTGTGAGATATTGCTGTGGTTCAAAAGTAGGGGAAATTGAAGACACAACCATAAAGACTGATTCCAAGCACACTGTCCCCAACTTCCCGCAACTTCATGGAGCGCCAGGACTTCTAGAGAGCTCAAACAGAGCACAGGAGTCATGCTGCCACCAAGCACACTGGTGACACCAGCACAAGCTTGAACTCATTAAGCCCACACTTTGTAACTGATTGGGATTGGGGCAGAAATAAATGTGCTCTAAATGACAAGCAGCCTCTGATAAGATACAGGCCATATTAATGTCCTCAGGGAAGCTGCTGGCAGGGGACTGTGAAGATAGCAGCTACCCTGCACATGCTCAGCAGAAGTTGGAGATCTGTTTGGCGATTCCCAGAGGGAAATGGCTGCTCTGCTTCTGCCTGGGTACAAGGCCACACCATCTCCTGGTATAATATTCTGCCAGCTAAGGATGAGATCAGTGAGTGCTTCTCACTGCTATGACCAGGTGAAAGGAGAATGAGATGAAAGCAAGATTGCTGACACCTCTGGAATTTTCTTACAACTATGAAGTAACCATATTTTTACTTAAGTGGTTTCTAAAACTCCAATATTTAGGTACTGTGGAAGAAATAAGAGCACAAAATAACCCCAATGCTTAAGATTCTAATAAAATTACTCCTCCATTTACATTTCCTAAGATACTTTCCTCTTTCCTATATCTGTCTTTGGGCAGCAGGGGTGACATTTGGGCACTACCTTCAAATATCTTGAAAATGATACCTTTTTTCTGTATCTTGTAAACACTGAAAACCACACTGGTTCTGATTTAAGGACTACTAACCACTGCCTTTTGAGCTGTTTGTCCGCCCCTAGTTTCTAGGGGAAAATTACCTATGATCTGCTTATTTCAGAGATCTTTCCCCCTACAGCTGAGCTTTGCCCCTATGAAACGCTGTGACCTTTTAAAAAAAAGTTAAAGCTCATAATAGAAGAGCAAAGGGAAGCAAAGGCTTCAGAAAGCCAAGTCAAAGCCTGATTTTAAGGAGAACATGTAATCAACAATGTCATGGATGACAGAGGTCAAATCAAAACACGATTGGCAGTCATCTCAAGGAACTGAAATTTAATTAGGCCACAGTAATGACCACAGTATCGGATTGCTTTTACACAATATTTTTGTTCTGCAGCTAATAGCAATGAAAGAAAAAATGTAACCAAGGAGCAACTAATTATATTCAAAGTACTCTTCACAGACTTTATCCCCAACTTTGCATAAATGCATAACAAAAAAGGGGACTCACCTGGATTAAAACCAGTTTGTTACATAGAACAGACAGAACAGAACCCACTCAGCTTAGCCAAATCACAGGAACTTCGGGTCCTGAGTCAGCAACTTGCATATTGAAGTGCCAACCTTAGCTTTCTGACTCCATTAAAATGGCAGGTTTATTATATGCCTATATGATACTAAATCATTCATGCTCCCAGTTGGCAAATGGTTCACATTCAACAAGAGAAAAAGTAAATTAAAAATTTAATGCTATGACTTCAAAGCAATGACTTTAGATATAAAACCTGAAAGTATTTGACTGTAACTCTGGTTTGTTTAGTTTTTATATGTTTTAGTCTTTACAAGAAAATAATTAAGTTCTGCAAACTATTACATTTCATAGCTTACAAACGTATCACAGAATTGAAACAAATGGCCCTAAGCTGTCTTTTCTTCATGTGAGGGCTTACTCCTCAAAAGTTTCAGAAAGCTTTTGTGCAGAACGAAGTCTCAGCTAGCCCACAACACCTGTACAGGTGTCAACATTACTGACAAATGAACTTGGAGGCCAATCCATTCACATCCATAGCTAGCAATTTCAGGATCAAGTTTCCACAGGCATTCCCACCTCCTGCCAAGGACTCTCCCACGCACGTGGTTTTACTTATAATTTGGTGAAGAACTGGGTTTTCTTCTCCAACTTGTGAGGACACAGGATACTGGATGAATAGTATGCTGACCTAGGGGAGATGCTTCGTATGTACCATGCTTTGTTTATCTTGAGGCTTTGCAACATTCATAGTTTTGCTGTCCAAAAGGAGTAAAAGGAGAAGAAACAGGACATGTGTATTTCTTTTGAGTTTGTGAGATTTCAGCTCTAGTGAAGTGAATGGCAAAGCTCTTGCTGCCTGCCTGAAGCTTGGATTCACCTGAAGCATTCAACATCTATGTGCACCATCTAGCATGCTTTAGATGCTACTGCAGTAGGGAGAGATGACACTTAGCTTTAGGATAAGACACTGGAATATCCACTTCCTTTCTGAAATGATTTAAGGATTCAGTTACTAACAGTTTTTTCTTAATAAAGCTTACTAAACGAATATTTTCCATGCAGTTGCTAACCAGAAATGTGCAGCTGAGAAAAAAAATGAACATCCTTTACAAACTTCATAAATTACATGTCATACAAACAAACAAAAAAAACCCCGAGATGGAATCGAAAACAAGAGGGACAAGGACAGTCAAGTGCACATTGCCCCGAGAGGCGGGAGGGGAGCCCCGGTCCGAGGGGAGCCCCGGTAGGAGCGGTGCCGCCGCTCAGCCCCGCGGCCCCTCCGCGGCCGCCCAGCGCCACCGCGCGCTCGGCACCGGCACCGGCACCGCCTGAGCTCCCGGACTGCTGCGGCACCTCGGAGAAACACAGCACGGCCGGCACGTAAATCCTGGAAACAGCAGGTCGTTCTAGGAAGCGTTTTACTGGCAACTCGACGTTTTCAACAATTACCGTGTTAAAAAGGAGGCTACAGAAAGGTAAGATTTATCCATGTCCTATCGGTTTTGCCCTGAGTACTTCTGCTGAAATTACTAGTCTGGCATTTGTGTTAAAAATAAAACAGCAGAAAATACATTACTGATGTTGCAATTGAATTCTTTCAGCTATATAGTATTTTTTTCCCAGAAAAAATGTATTGCCAAATACTGAAAAACATAATTAAAAAGAGACACATCTAGGGAAGGTGTGACTTCAACTAACTGTCTTTTATAACTAGCCACCCAAGCACCCGTTTTAAAATACATTTAACATTTAAAACCTTCAGCAACTTCAGAGGCAGCCTGAATAAATGTTTAATACCATTCACTTTGGAAAGTTAAACACAAATACAGGAGAAAACAGTATAAACTTGCAAATACTGCAAAAGATCACTGATAAAATTAAGGGATATATATTGACTCATCCATTTTCAAAGGTACTGCAGAAATAAAGGGTAATTAATTATCTAAAAAAAGAGCAAGTGGAAAAGATTTGTGTAGAGCTGCACACACTTGTGTCCAACAAGGCTGCAGGAATTCGAAGGCACTGACTTGGCCACCATTTGATTTTCCCTCCAGCCTGAAGCAGTGCCTTAAAGCCTGCAACACAAACAGGGCAGTTCTGCCAAGAGGCTTTTCTATGAAATTTTCCTTTTAAAATATTAATGTTTACCATTGTACTGTTAGCTCCTTCTACCCCATTTCACTTTTTATGGAACACAGCATATTTAAGACACTGATGTAGCTAAGCAAATACTAAGCTGCATGGAATGTAAATTTCAAGTCAAAGTATTTTGTCCTTCAGCAATGAGCACAATTGAGATGCAGGTGCCAAGTGGAAAGTAAATGTAATTCTTCCTGTTTCTGGTCAAGCTATCCAAGTCAAGACTATGTTCTTCAAATGGCAGACAACAAAAATAATGCTTCAGAGTTGTGAGGGAGATTGTGAACAACTGCACTGAAACAGGTTCCTACCAATTGCTGAATAAGCCTGCAGTACACAGTTAGACATGAGAGAGACAGCAAGTTACTAGTTTCTGAATTATCATAATAAAAACATAAACATATCTTAACTGCACCTACAGTTTAAAAACATGACAAGAAAAGGAAAATATCACAGCTGTTACTTTTCACATGAGAACCTGGAGTTGTTGCAGTTAGACCACTGCAGCATCAGCTCACTGTTCAGTAACAGACAAAAGAGGAAACAGACTACAAGGAATTACTGTAAAAAGACCAGAATAAAACCCAGAAAGCATCCTAACACAAGTGTATAAATCCATATTGTAAATACATTTCAAATATTTTGTGCAAGGTCTGTTCTTTCACCTCAAAAAGGGTTTAGTGGAGCTAAGAAAGAGGAAAAGAGTGGCAAGGCTGATTCAAACTAGGAAACAATGTCCATGCAAAGAGCAACTGCACCATGAGAACCTTTCAAGTCAGAAAAAAGAACATCAAGTGCAGGTAGCATGCACATCTATGAAGTCATGAATGGCAAAAAAAATGAATAGAAAAAGATTACTGAATGTTTTTCACAGTGCAAGAACTAAAGAAAACCAAATGAAACTGGCAGGTGGCTCAGAAACAAACAAAAGGAAGTACTTTTTCTCACAATGTGTAGTTGAACCCTGGAACTAATTGCCACAGGATGTTGCAGATGCCAAAGTTTACATGAGTTCAAAAAGCAATTAGAGAAATTCACAGGAGGAAAAAAAAAATCCATGAATGCCAATTAATCACAAAGATATTACCTCAGGATTAGGAAATCTTGGAACCACAGATCGTGGGCTGCTGTGAGAGCACAACAGGCAAGTCCTACTGTATTCTTATGTTGTTCCCACGCCTGCTCACTGCCAGGGTCAGGACAGTGGCACACATCAACCACAGATGTATCTCTCAGTACAGGCATTCTTACAGACTGACTGCATTTTAGAACCTTTTTAAAGTCAATTTTCCCAATTCAGCTATTCATATTCTCCTCTACCCCTTTTTGCGCCTCATGATCCTTTCTTCCAAAAGGACTCTAATCCTAGGTCTTGTTCATTTCCAGAAACTTAGTAACCATTCACTAGGACAAGTATCATGATACACTTATGTTAAAAAGTACATTTACATTACATTTAAAGCATATTTTCGAAGAAAAAGCAACCTTCAGTACATAAAAAAAATTAGTAATTTGTTTAAAAGACCTGTTTACAGTCCTTAAAATACCTAGAAGAAAACTTGAGAGATGAACACTGAGAGGCAGCAAGATTCAGGACATAAATGTCAAGGAACATCTTACATAGGATTAAAATACCAATCAAGGCTGTAGAACACAGACAACAAAACCTGCTCAAGTAAGTTTTACTTTCTCATTACGTGAGCTCTGATAATGAGACCGGGTCACCCATGTTACTAACAGCCATTAACCAGTATCCTGAATAAACAATACAACACTTACAGTGCTTCAGCATTAAAAGACTGATGTAACAGTAGGGAGACAGTGTTCCCCTACCATCAGCATCAAGAGGAGGCGTCCCAACCTCAGGTATATAAATAATTTACATTTTCAAGTAGAATTTCTAATCAGGAAGTGAATCCCAGCCCCATATTTACAAATTTAGACTGGAAATTAGGAGACTATTTGTAACCACCAGAAGAATGACATCCTGGAACATGTTTTCAGTGTCAATAGTGAGCCCCAACAAGTAACTGATTTGAAGATGGAGCTCAAGATATTTAAATCAGCTGGGTTATATAAACACAGCTGCATGGAATAGAGATACTGGACTTTGTTTCAGGAAATTGCTTCCCTTCCTAATTAAAATACCAATACTTATGAACAAGGAGTCGCAGGAGTGTCGCAGGAGTCAGGATTTTTTTGTTTAGCAGAGTCCTGAACTTTACTAAGTTCTACAAGAAGGAAATTATAGCCATCTGAGAGTTCAATGCTCTATGCTATCAAAATCTGTCTCAGGGGTATTAAAAAAAACTTCTGTACCACAGAAAAGCATTCTGTTCACCAAGGGAATGGCAAAGACACCCCCTTTTCCTGTCATATTCCCATAAAAAATCACTGCCACTTAGCAATAAAAGCAGAAAGAACACAGCTGATCTAAATACAGAGCTAAGCAGTGGTAGTTTTAAAACCTTCCCACAGGTACAATAAAGCAGAACATGTCATCATACATTGTTTTGTATTGAGTAACAATTATTTCCTTAGAATAATGTATGTGGGATCTGTGACCTCGAATTTAAAGAAATACAGTGCAGTGACATGTTTTTGCTACACAGTAATTTATGAAAAGCAAACTACACACTTGAAGCATTTATACCAAGGCACTGACACCTCATGTTATGAACACACACAGGCTGCTCCTACAGGTCTAGTCTTAGTTTACAAAATAATGACCTCAGCTGTCACTGCTTTGAAAGGGGAGCCTATTACTGAGGCTGGAGAGAAGCAAAGTTGACAATGCAAAAATTCTAAGTCAATTTCAGTTCAAAATAAAGACACATTACTTTAAACATCATGGGCACGTGGGGGTTCTTTTATTTTGTTTTGAAACATGGAATACTTGAGGATAAATCCAAATTGCCAAGGTTCCCTATTATAGCAGTATTTGCTCAGGGGAAAAACCAAAAAAATCAGCATCCAGCATCAAAGCAAGCAGCATTGCTTGAAAAGAAGAACTTTCTCAACAAAAGTCTGCATCCTACTGTGCAGCTACCACTCATTGGACCTCAACATATATAGAGAAGAGGAGAACCCCTTATGTTGTAAAACACGTTCTACCTACTCCAACAAAATGTTTACATGAAGGTTGATACAGGGTTTGAAAAGCAACACAAGATATTTGGAGAGAATTATATACCTATCATGAAAATTTTAGTCATAGCACCTACCTGTTTCAGAGATCAGTCAAGAAAACCCAGGCAATTTGCCCTATATCACCAGAACTCCTACTCACAATTCTGAAATACTACATTTTCTAAAGGACAACAAATACAATTCACTGGGATTTTGATAACAAGACTTCCAATACGACAGTATTTTCAGTGTAGCCATAACAGCACTTTAAAAAAAAATTCTTAGATTTTGAGTTTATTATAAGCAAAACATTTATATTAGCTTTTGGATGTAAAAAAAGGAAAATATGATTCAGAGTTAGAAAACTAACAGCTATTGCAGGCTTCTCTGTCTCACTGAACCCTGAATATCAGAACTTTGCTAATTACTTTGCTAATTAAAAGAAGAAACACCGATCACAATATTCATTCTGAATTAAATATCCCAAATCATATTTTAACACAAAAATTAGTTTCTACATCAAACACAAAATAGAGGTCTAACAAGAATGGTCACCTGTGATGTGAACATGCACGTATTTATATAACTACAGGAACTTCATTTATCACTAGCATTTTTTTCTTTTCCCTTTTTCACAGCATTGTTTTTTCTTCTCCCAGACCAGGCGCACAGCTGGGGTTTAAATGGAAGTCTCACAGAACAGCAGAATGCTGCCAAAAAGACAGCTGTATGTGTGCAAGACAAGGCCCATCAGCTAAAAGTCAGTCTAAACCCTACTCGATGTAGAGGCAGACAACAGGAGACAATCTCACCCTGGACTGTCACCTTAAAAACTTTCACTGCTTAAAATCTTATTATATTAATCATAAAACTCTAGCACTTTTTGAGCGACCCAAAGCATTAAACTACTGTAAACCCTCTGGAAGGTGAATCTCTCTTTAAAGTCTTAACTCTGTTTTAACTACGCTTTTTCAATATACTGGTGCCATATATTTATATCAGTGAAATTACATCTAGTGTAAATGATATTATCATTTACACTACACTACCCATGTCCACCTTTGAGTCAGTAAGATTTGACAGTATTTAAGAAAACTTCTATAGGATATTAAATAAATGCCAACACGTGAACAATCCACATCACACTGAATATTCCCAAGGACAGTAGTCAGAATTTGCTTCATTTCAGGCTCATTGCAAAACACTGTAGAGTGGGTACTTACTAAGATCCTCTGCAAGCTGGACTCTCTTGCCAGTTAGGAGCATCACCTTTTTTTCATTGTCCTCAGCAAAATCTTCAAGCACTTCCTTTACATTCTTCTCCAAACGCCTTACTGTAAAAAACCAAAACAACAAAGGAACCAAAAAAAAGTGAGTGGCAACACTTTCGCAACTCTAAAGACCTAAGGACAAAATTTTGGGCAGGTCTGTTAGAGACACAGTATATGCTACCGTACTTATTAATCTGACAGGAGAAAAGGCAAACTTCTGAACACAGAAGCCCCTTCTTTGGGCGAGCCATTAAGAAAGGAAATTCTTTGAGAAAGATTTTAAATTTCCAGGAGTATTTTCTCTCTCAACAAAATTATTATTGGATGAGTTTTTCAGAAGGAGATAACTTTTTGTTTCAAACCCTTGCTCTGACTGTGAGCCTTACCTTCAGTGTTAGTGAGCTGCTGCCTCAGCGTGTTTGCTGTGATCGCCAGCATTCGCTGTATTCGCCAGAACAGGACGATGTCATTACATTCGAGCTGGAATGACAGAACTTGTGGTGTCAGACTTTTGATGTCCAGTGAACACCCTACACACACAAGAATCTCTTGACACTTTTAGCAGCAACTGTAACCTCATGTATATATATCCAGATCTTGCACAAAAATCCCACAGAATTACTGGTGTAGGCAACAAGGAAACATCAAAAATACTTCACAAGAACCACATCTCCCTTATTTAATGAACTGCAACACCTTCATGCCTGCTATTTTCAACAGAAAGAGGCGTATCACGGGAAACCATGGAAAAACAATTTGCACACACTATCCAGGCTGGGGAGTGTAATCTGGTGCTCACTGTTCGTAGCAAATACACTAAGAGACAACAGCTGAGCTCCAGGCTATGCCTCCCTGCATGACAAATGCTTCTGAAGACAGGGCTGGGGCAAGGGCTGTATTTGTTAGCAACAGAAGAGACAGTTTCTACACCTGCAAGGATGGCAGGAGGGAGCATTAAGTTCACATTAGGACACCTTAAAAGAGACAGGAACATGAATAGGAGTTCAAGTGTCATGAAGAGGCAGCTCTCCATACTGTGATCTCACTCTCTCTTATCTCTTACAGGCAAAGGAATTCCTAAAGTAACAAAGATTTCTGGCTTCACAGCTCAATGAAAGACAAACAAAGTGAGGAGGTTTACCTTTCCAGTAATTTCTCTTTCATTTAAAATATAATGGTAATAAAATGGTGTATTCTTTCTCTGACCTGACGCATACTGTCATTTGTTGCACAAGCTTGGGTTTACAAAACTGGGAAGACATTTATAAAGACTTGTTTGGAAACTCCATAGCTGTTCATTATTTTCCCATTGATCACACATGGTTCCAAGCATTAACTCCAAATACTTACTGACCATACTTTTCCTATAAATCCATAAGGATGTTTTCTGAATATTTTGTATCAGTAATGTAAATAACTATCAATGGGAAAGCAGAAGAAATGGATATCAACAACATATCAACAGCTATACACCACTGCTTTTAACCGTGCATTTTCATTACACATCAGTTAGAAACAGATGTTTAGGTCATGGTTGATACCTAGTGGTCATTTTACATAATTACCACCAGGATGGCATTTTATCCATTACAAGCCTCATGTAAAATGTAACTGAGATCACCATCTATCTGGTCAGGCTACTTTGAAGTATTTTTAGATTTTTTTTCAACTGAAATAGAAATATTAGGCAAAACACCAGTGTAGATGAAGAACATCTGTTCTTCAATTTACCTCAGAGTCCACAAAATGCCTCTGATAATAATAGAAGCCTCTTCGACATAGATTGCAGTGGTTCAAAGCAGACTTCAGGAAGTATCTTCTATAAATTTGGTGCCATGTGTCTTTAATCTAGGAAAAGAGTATTTAAATTTGACTAAATAAATAAATACATACACTCACTATCGTGCTTAGATTGATGACTGCATTTAATCTTAAAATGTAACTCCAAATTCCACTACTGATATCACGTTCCATGTGTTTAAATATTTCTCAGCCATTTGTCTGCAACTGGGATATGATTAATGTTAGTTACACTTGGCAAACACTACAGATGACTGTCAATTTAAAAACCTACTCTTCTATGCACATAACTGAATGCTTAAAAAACTGTCTGCAGCCAAAACACGTTTAAATTACAAACTACAAAACAATCTTTACATTAACACTGAGAACACATTTTTGAATTGTACCCATTAATTTACCAGTTAAACCAGATTAAAGCTTAGAGAAGTATTTAATAGGTCTTACGTAAACAAACATTTCTTGATTAGGCTTATTATGTTTCAATTCTTCAAAATTAAATATGTGTATCGAGATGCCTCTCTGGAAAACCCATAAAACATAATTAAGAAAATGAGTTGCTTAGCTAGAAAAAAAACCTCAAATTGTACTCAGCCTCCTCATGCAGAGGATGTGGATCACTACTATGGCCTTTATAAAAAATGGTAAGAGCTGTATAGAAAGGAGGAGTAGATATTTAAATAAGTCTTCTACCTAGAAGAAACGCATGTATTAATGTTGAAAAGGTAGCCAAAGCTACTGCAGAAAATAGATCACTGCTAAAGGAAATCAACATCTATTATTTATTAATATCTGAATTCTCATTTATTTAAAATCTTACATTTCATTAGATAAGGGGTCTAACTACCCTTAAGGGCCTTTCACTGCAATGAGATATGTCATTTTCCAGAACATTTCAAAAGTACAATACACTTGGGACACTCTAAAAAAATCCTGCCTTCTTCCAAGTATTTAAAAAAAATTCCTCTCTCTTCATTGTACCAATGAACTTCAAAATCCACATACAACCACACTGAAAGCTTTAGGATGCACAGTATGTTTTTACTGTATCTTGCTCACAAAGGCCGTGATTACATCTGAACAATAATTTCTAACAAGCTTTCTTATAATGTAGGCAAGAAAATGTGCTCAGCAGATTCTGATTCCAGTCGAATCGGACAGATTCCAAAGGGCTGTGCAGCCTTTGTCTGCCAGCCAACAGAAGCGCGCGAATTGCGTGCAAGCAGTCATTTAGTGATTCCTTTGGAAACATCTGCACTACAAACTCAGTATTCAGATGGAGTCTCTTGTTTGCTATCTACAAAACATTCAAGTGTTCACAGGGAGCCTCCATGTGTCTTGTTACAATTCTGCATCTCACCAGACATGGATCCACTGCTACTCCTCTTGCTTCCAGATTCTTTCTGACAGTCGTCACTTCATCATTTGCCAGATAAGCTGGATGATCTTCATTGCACTTGATTAATTTCTCAAGTTCATTTTTTGTTTCATTACGAATATTCTAGGATAGGAATGATTAGTTGGAATTTATTATTAGAGATTCAGATCATCAGCACCTCCTCAATAAACACTCTATTTGCTTAATAAGCCAGGTCAGAAAAAACCTCTGATGCTATTAACTATTACTTTTAAGTTACTTCAAAAGGAATTTGTGCAAAGACACATCAACAAGTATAGCATTTTTAATGGATAATTGACTATCAATTTAATTTTTTTCCCGCTTCACTACACACAGCAATGCAGAACAAGAACTGAAGGGTGGGAAAAAAATCATAGGTGTCAGGCCCCTTTCCCCTCCACGAATATCTGCTAGAAGGGTGCACATTTACATACCACCTGTGACACTAACGAGAACTGTAATTTTTGCCTATTAGCTAGAAGGAACTCTCCATGGATTCATACCTTTAAGCTGCTCTTCAGAGAAGTTAATTAATATAGGTTGAAGTCACAACCTTGCTCCCATACCTGGCTGCAAACAGCTGACTGTAAAACTCCTTTCTCTGAAACAATTATTTCCTACTCTGTCCTTTTAAACTCTGCTTACTTCTTTAAAGTATGAATCAGTTTGAGAAACATCTAGAAAAAGTAATATAAAAAGCCCATCATCTCTGGGCATTGAACGAAAAGTGCTATTAAAATTCAAAAGAAATTTCCAAAAGCTATGAGCAACTGAGAGGAGATATTATGATGAATATGGCCAATCGGAAGATACAACTATGATTTCAATGCTAGTGATAAGGCTATCACATACTAATTAAATCCAAAACACAGCATGACAGGAAACTGCATGTGACTTCTATTTAGAAGGCAGGCATGAAAAGTATAGAAGAGAATAGCCCAGTTTCCATCTGCTTTCACTGATTTCTTTCTACTGCAAGAACTTGAATACACAGGTCAATAGCATAATAGCAAAGACATAATTCAGCTGAAAAAATGGAAAACAGTTTACAAGTCACTCTGTATAAGCAGCATGGAAAAAGTATACTAAATTCTCTGTAGTATTTAAAACAATGACAAGTGATTTTTTTTATAGTCATCTAAATAAATCTGAAAAGAACTGGCAGTTTTGAAAATGTACTGAGTAATAATCAGCATTTTCTAAAGGTAGTGGACTATAAATTCTGTATATTTTCTTTCCTTTTACCTGTTCTTTGGTGCGGCCTACCCAGTACAACCATCTTTTTTTCCAGTCTGGACCCACCATATCTTCAATAACAGATTCAGCTGAAAAAGGAGGTATGATATTAACTATCAAACAAAATATAAGCAGCCAGTAAAATTTATACTTTCAAAATTAAGTACGTGAGCAAGAATGAACATTTTATGTTGGAGAACATAAAATACGCCACACTGAGTCAAGCCAGGTGTCTTTTACTTCAAGCAATGGTTGATGTGTTTTACTAGAATTTAAAAATCACTTCCAACCAGCAGATACTTCAAGCAAGTATATAAAAAACACAACATCCCTCTACTGAGGCCACCCTCCTGGTTCCAAATCATGCATTTAAAAACCCCCAAATCTTACCTTGCTGCAACTTGCATCAAAACTGATTATGCTAGGAACCATAAACAGACCAACTATTTTCCTTGAATTTATCCTGTTCTCCTACATGTGGATTTATACAATTTTTTGCCTCTATAGATCTCTACTGCTTATCTTTCAGTTGCCTCATTGCAAGAGCAAGAACACAAGAGCTTCTGAGGCTGTATTTTGCTGAGTATTTCTATAGTATCAGTACTATTTCAAACAGTCACCACTGTCAGTTGGGCTGATACAAAGGCTGCACTTCAGTGAAGTGAACTAGGTCCACGCTGGCCCAGATTAAAAAGGGCAGAGTGGAATAAATGACACCACTCACTGTCTTTGAGCCGACTTTGGAGCGTCTCTTCCATGAAATGAATGGCTGCATCCCACTGCTGTTTATCGGATATTGACCGGTCTTCTAAAGCATTGTGCTGGATCACCCTCTGCAGTGCAGAATGTCACTTTAGCACACAGTAAAAGAATTTCTTCAGGATTTAGCAAAAAAACCCATTTCTAGCATTGCCATTTTTCAATGTCTGCTGAAACAGATGATATTTGGCACACATGACATATTCAAGAGGCACCTTTCAAAGCATTGCCGAAATTATTTTTGTGTGCCTCTAACTCTTTTTCTACAGTCTAGCATAAATAATGCAAAAAATAAATAAAAATATATGAAATCCCTCTGGATTACAGAATCTATAAAGATGGTAATGAAAAGATGTTATTTTATGTGGCCAGACTGAACAGAACAAATAAGCTGATGCTAAACAATTCTCACCAGGCTGCCCTTATGCAGCCAGTGGGTTATGGAGGACTTTCCTGAACCAACCAAAACAGTTTCACTAGATACTATTTAGGGCAGTAACTTATAAAAGATAATAATGAAATGACTAGAGAAACACTGATTTAAAAGATTATACAGAAAAGGTGAGATGGACACAACAACAATCATCTTATGATTACAGCAAAAGAACATAAGAATAGTGATTATTCAACTGTAATAAAAACATTTCAAGGCAAAAAAACCCACTACGTTATACCAGGCTATCCTCTGCTCTCTCATTCCATTTATGTCGCTTTATAGTTTCTTCTCTGACAGCTTGTTTCAGTTTATCAAAGATATCATCATGCTCTTTTCCTTTTTTTTCTGTCATGAAACGGGAAAATTCTTCTTGTAAAGTCTCCCATGCCACCTGGAAAGTTAGCAAACGATTCCTCCTGAAATGGACCATTACACCACGTACCAGCTGATAAAGGCACATTTTTAACAGTTCTTCCAAGTACAAATATTTGGAGACTTTCCAAAAAAACCATGCAAGCATAAGTCACTGACTTTTCTTTTGCTGTATCCATTATTAATAAAAGCAACACTAAACTCTGCTTCACTGTATTGTAGCAAGCAGAATTCTGTTAAACTTGCATAAATCTATTAAATGTGAATATACCTACTTGAAGGGTTTGTTATCCTTGCAGAAATAGGTTTGGGTTTTTTCTTTAATAGGCAAAATTCACTAGAAGAGCAAAATACAGTGTTTCTGCTCTGTATGCTTCTGAACATCCAAGATCTTGCCAGTCTTTTCTGACATGTAAGCTGTTAAACAACTGCAGTCAGCCATTTAAACATCACCTTACTTCTCTGGAGTTATGCTTTCATTTTAAATTTTTAACAAGTTTAAAATTTTTTTTATTTAAATAACAAAATTCTCACCTCTACTGCTTTATTAGGCAGTTGTTTGTCAGTCCACTGCTTCAGTTTGATGTCCACAGTGGTGTTAAAGGTCCCTGAATTTGCAGTCTGTGCTGCTGGCAGGTATATGTTCTCAATCACATGAGTAGATACCCTTTCCCATAAAGTTTTCTCAAGCATATCCTCCCTAAAATGAGAGTTGGAACACATGTGATGGTTTTCAGTACACAAGTTACTCACAGGTGTGCAATTTGTTAGGAACACAGGAAACAAGAATACAGATCACAGGAATACAATACATTGTGCAAGAAAAACAGTTTACTTGTATTTGGGAATTTTGTTTACTAGAACTCTATTTTAAAGGCAAACTTCTCCTAGTAAATTTTGAAACAAAAAAAAAAAAAAAAGAAAGAAAAAAATTACCATACCAGTGCTTTGGTGTGACTTGAGTCAAACTTATGACTTCATCAAGAATCTCATTCTTTGCTTTCTCAAACAGTTCATTCTGTGCAAAAGGAAATAATAAGATTAGTTTGACCATGTTTCCATACAAAAGGTAAAAAAATCCCAAGCTGTTTACTTAAGGCCTTTAAAACTCAAATGATTCCTCCTGGTCATGTTCTGAACAATGCATGTGCATATTATCAGCTACCCTGGTTTACTATACATCTTCCCCCCCATCTCTCGCATGCCTCTGTCCAGGCATGGCATTTCAATATTCAGGAACCCTATAAAAGAATTAGAAAATGAGATCCTAATTGTTTTGTTACTCTGTGTGTCTGAAAGACCAGCAAATGTAACTTCTCTTTGCCAGTTCTATCATGATCACAAAGAAACACTGACCTATCCCTGGGGGCAAGTTAGGTCAGGTAACTGTATACTAGAAGAGTAAAGGACTTAAGTGTTGAAGTATCACAGCTTTGAAGAACAGTATTTCATGAAACAGAACTCAATATTTCCTTCCCCTACAATAATCTACACTGTCCTAACATTTTGAAATGTCAGTACTTTACATAACTTCAAGAAACCTTTACAAATGAAATTAAAAGGCATAAATTTTAATTCTTAACCTTCAAACCTTTGCAGAACGCCACAGAAAGCAGTAGTGTAATTTACCCTGTCAAGCTCTCGCAGCCGGGGGTAATTGTTCTTCCATTCCGTCTCAAGATTGAAACGTGTGGCTGCAAAAACCAGAAACAGGGGCTTATTTTTTTAATTGTCCATAGGCACTTCATGACTACCTTAAAAGTTGAGCAGGTCTTAAAATTACCACAAATCTTGTTTATGACAACCTCTTCAAGCACTTTAAGCACATCTGCAAATGAGAAGAATTTTTTTCTGTCTGTGCCAAGATACTGTGTCTACAAATTGCAGAATGCATGCATTAAAAAAGCACAGTGGAGGCATTCAACTTGCAGCTCTGCACACATCAGCCCTGCCCTGGCTGACCAGATGGTACCTTTATTTAGGAAGCCATTTCATACATCTTAAGTGGAAGAACTGCATTTTGCCCACAAAAAAACACCTCAACTTGATTTTTGTTCTTCATACTTATTTATTCCTTTGTTTTTTAGAGCAAGTAGTACTTCACAGCATAAATTACTTTTTTAGATTTTTTTCTAGAAATTACCTGGGGAAATTATCAATTAATGGGAAATGTTGCTCATTGAAAATGTATGAAACAATTGCCCAAGCATCCTGGCAAAACAGTATTAAATGCACATGGAAGAAATAACTGTTTAACAGCAAGCTGCTATTTCCCTTGCTTGTTGAAAACATGTTTACCTTTAAAAGCATCTGCTTGCTGCTCCACAGACTCTCTCACCATTTTCCAAAAGCAGTCTGACACAGCAAGACTTAAGTTCTTTGTTGTTACCTGATGTGCTTTCAGCATACTTGTTCTGTGAAGAAAGACAGCTGGAAGAATTTCTCTGCATACCTGTGCTTTCAGGCCCCCATTTTCTCCTCTCTAGAATAAAGCTTTGTTTCTTAGAGCAGAAAACAGCCTCTAACTGTGTACCTAACCCAAATTCTAGTCTCTTCCTCTAAAATAGCCAGTGTAGCTCATCACCAAAGCAAGGGGAAAAAGTTCCAAAACAACACATAGGAATAAAAAACCCCACGCCAAATAAGTTATTCTAGAGTTTGCAGTGCTGGTACTGCAGTCTCGAAGATCACCTACTGTACCTTCCCTGAGAAGGACCAGCCTGTGAAATCAAAACTCTGCTCAGTGAACTTTCCTCAGAACACACAAACTAACCCTTTGAATACAACATTGTCACACCAATGCACTAAGATTAAAACTCATTTTTGGGCTGGATTCACTCCTCTCAGGTGTATTAAATGCTTAGACAAGCTGAAACTTAGTTCTTGTAGAGCCAATGGACAGACAAACAAACCTTGGAAGAGTGGCCCAGAACTGCATTGGAATCAACTGCTGCCTGAAGATGCCTGTCTGTCTCCACTGATTTACAGCAAGCATTAGGAAACCAGGATACCTTGGTCTCCTCAACATGATACTTAGTTTAAGCATAATAAACCTCAATTACTGTTTCCACATTGCAATCCTTTTAAATTCGACAAGAAAAGCTGATGCTAGCATTTACCAGCACAGGCTCACTTTAATAGAAAGAATAAAATAGCAACATACTTTAACAGCCTTGAATTTTGAAAAAATTCCTCTTCATATTCTTTAATAGATTCAATGCTTTCACTGCTGTTTCCTGCAGAAAGAAAAGAGTGCTGCAACAGTTCCATTTAGACAGCTTCCTGGGCAACCAAGGACAAAATAAGTAGCTAGTGCTCCCTTTACCTTTTCCAGTAACAACTGCAAAATAACCCAAAGCTTTCATTGGGAAGAGTTTGCCTTCAATGATCTGCTGGATCTATGAAAATAAAGGATTAAAAAAACAACATTAACTTTGCACAGAGACATTCTTTCCTTCAGCACAGTTTTACAGCCAGATCTACTTATCTACTTATGCATAGACTGCTGCAGTTTGTCATGGGACTATGAGTTCTGTTGAGATTGAAAACAAAACAAACAAACAAACAAAAAAAGGCATAAATCAAATAAGGCATAACACAGCAGAACACAAAACAGGAATGCCTATCCCAGAACATCCATAAGCCTTTTTGGGAAATGGAACTTGCTCAGGTCACCTTCATGAAAGGAATCAGTATTAGAGCAAGCTGAGACTGAAGTCATGTAGCTCATCACTAAAAGCAAGGCCTGAGAGAGATTAAAACAACAACCACCAAAAAAATAATCACACTGAATACAGAAATAGGCATTCAAAACCATCTAGAACAGGTAGGTGAGGTCCAGTATCTCTGACAGCATCACAACTATTTCACTATGTGTGACATCAGCCAGCACAACATGAGAAAAAGAGTTTCAACTCACCCTGTTTGGACTAGCCACATTTTTCTCCGCAAGATCAACCTTAGTCAACACAAAAATTGTCCTTTTTCCTTGGGGATCCATTTGGCTTACTAAGTCTGTGACAATACTGCGTTCTGCATCCACTGACCCATCTAAAATAAATACAAAGTTTATTTTAGGTATTATGTAATCTAACACACAGTACTGAAAACACAGTAGACACCAAGGAAGTTTCATGTTACAAGTTTAACCCAGTCAAATTAGACTTATGTTCCATTTTTGGATACACACAATGGAAAAAGTGCTTTGTTCCCAGAATCATAACAAACCAGTTTGTTGTAATTCTGTAAGTTTTGAACAAGTACCCGCTTGCTCAAAATATTCAACATTATATTATATTCAATATTATTGAATTCTACCTCCAAAAACACTTTGGCAGAAAACTTAAAATTTTATTATTACCACCATTTTTCTTTGATACTAAAAAGCCCTTATCAAAAAGTTGCTTTTTGCCAGATTGTCTTAATTTATAAAAAGACATTCCACAGCATCCTGTTTTTACACTACACAAATCATCACAAAAGGAAAAATACCAACAGAACAGACTCCAGAGTAACATAAGAACCATGATTAAAAATACAAATGGATAATCATTTAGACTCTCAGTACCTTGAATACAGAGGATGATGGCATTAGGATTCTGCATGTAGGCCTTGCTGATGCTAAAGATAGTTTCCTTTGTATCTGGAGCCATACCTGACGTCACAGTCTTTAATATGATTATGGTGATAAATAGTTAAAGAAAAACAAAGAAAACAAACACGTTAAAAAACCCCCAGAAGCTAATGTTCTTACCAATAACACTACCTCATTTACATGTTTTCATTTTTGAAATGATTGCATACTTACGCTAATGACTCCAGGTAAATCAACCAATACCATTCTCTGCAAACCAGGACCTTTCACACTTAAGGAGATGGTCTGTGAAGTAAAATTGAAATTAGAGGTTTATACACCACCTACTTTGAATGTAGTTACATAGACAAACACATGTATAAAAAACTATATGAACACATATTTACACACATATGCTTTAATCAGCAATAACCTGTCATTTTAAATAGGAAGTACACCTTTTAATGCAAGTAATTGTTGTATAAAACTGATTTTAACGTTCCAAATACACTTTGTATAGTGCAAAATATGAAGTATATGCAAACTAGATTCACCACAGTCTCCCAGTTGAAGAATACTTACAAAACATACATGTGCAGATATTTGACATCAAATATTTGACAAGTCTTACCTCAGTGCTAACAGTGCACCCTTCTTTCACACTATTTCTCATTCTGATTTCTATTTCATTTCTCAAGGCTGCAAGCTGTTGTAAGAAAAGAAAAATATCAAACACAAAACTCTTTATAACTGATAAAAGAAAAATTACCTACACAGAAAACCACATTTACTTAGGCATGAAGATACCAGTTTATAAGCATTATTTGAAATGCATGTTTAGTAAGTCTGGTAAATGTGGAGGGCACTAAATGACAGATTACCTGCAGATCCCTTCATGCTTCAAAAAGTGTCTTGGCACAAGAAGCACTTTACATTTTATCCACTTCAGTGCTAGCCAAAAGTCACATTAAGAGATAATTTAATAACTAATACAATGCCTTGCCCCACTAAACATCTTTCACTCTAATTAAACAGGGGCTTAGAGATCACAGAGACACAAAATTATTCAGAGAATTAATAGAAGTCTCATTAACTTCCTGTCACTTAATTATACTTACATCCTCCTCTTTGGTCAGATCAAATTCCCGAGAGCTGTCTTTGAATAACGCCACGTGGTGGGGACCTTCACTAAGGGTTACCTAAATGTTAGAAGCATTAATGAGAAAGTATAGCACATCTAACACACAGAAACATGAGACGTATATGGCATATGTGCACTTTTCTCTGTAGAAACAGAATTATATGTAAGGCTTATTTAGCACAAAATTATTTAATGGTACTGTTACTACTCAGACAGCACACATGGATCATAGACAGACCTGCAGACGTTTTGTCATTGGCTGAAACAACTCCCTGGTTAGAGGCCATTTCATAAACCTACGTCCATGTATGCTTCAATTGATGTCATGATCAGAGGGTGAACAACACAGCAAATGCTGATTCAGAGATGATGATGTTTCTTACCTTGACAGGGGAACGTGTCATCATCTCCCCAGACCCTCGAGGGAATATGCGGGCTTGGGCGATCATTTCTAACACACTGGTTTTTCCTGCACTTTGATCTCCAACCACCACCACCTTCAGTGAAAGTTTAAACAGCCATTGGCTTTTGGAAGGACATTTTGGAAGCGTAGACAAAAGTTGACTAGGATGACATAAATCTGTATCAACACCAACTGCATTCTGCTTGATAATAAATACATTGATTTAAAGATGGAATCTTTAAAGAAACACTAACTTGCAGTCAAACAGAAAAACTGACTTGTGCTTAAGACAGCACAGTTCACAAAGCACCGTGCCAGGGCACCTAATTAAGAAAGGGAGGGCTTGTTGCTCTCGTGACAGGTAGCTCTTCTCTTCTTGTACAAAATCCTTTCAGCATGCAAAACATTATTCATCTGGTAGATGCCTGGAAAGTGCTGAATTCTGAATTTCTCCATCTTGGCAGCTTCCTATACGC
The DNA here is from genome assembly GCA_013399225.1 of Rhipidura dahli. Taxonomy (NCBI): domain Eukaryota; kingdom Metazoa; phylum Chordata; class Aves; order Passeriformes; family Rhipiduridae; genus Rhipidura; species Rhipidura dahli. Next base: position 994,588 of record VXAC01002376.1, read on the forward strand.
TACAGGTGGTTGTGCAAACAGGAAGCCTTCCTGGCTCTCTCCTACACCAGCAGTCAGGCTAATCCCTTCCCAAATCCCCCTCCAACAGCAGCACTGCTGTGGGGAGATCGACAGGGCACCTTACTCGCTCAGCTCCACTCACATGCTCTGGGAAGCAACAGCAAAGCTGAGGAGGATGGGGTACACAGACTGTAACCAATTGAATAATCTGAGCACAGCAGCAGTAACTGAACCCAGACAGTGTTTATCTAAGAGCCAAAACAGGCTTAGCCTGGTTAAATTGGTTATTTTCAAAACTATCTTACTGCTTTTAAAATGAAAGACATGTCTTAGGCAAAAAGGGGGAGTTACAAGAAAATACCCTAGCACTAACTCTGGAATATTCTGGAATATAATTAAATGCTCTATTTAATTATAAAACTGGTATTTCATTAAAAACCACTGAATTTGTTATTCACTTACTCGAGGTAGGTGATCTTGGGTGTTATAACTGGCATCATAATCAGACAGGATGTCAAGTACTTCAGAATACATATCAATCAAGGACTTCTACAAAAAAAAAGAACAGAGAGAAAACACAGCCAAGTAAGAGAACAGAGAGTGGCTTTCACACTACTTCATCAGTAATCTTGTGTTAAAATGTTTTTACTTTCTCCTGATGTTTTGAAACCACATCTGTCTATATCACAGCACAGATCTTTGTTCTATGAAATACAATACCAAGTAAAGTTACTCCTTGACTCCTCTGGAATAAAATACTAATCTTGCTGAAGGAGGAAATTGAGACCTCCTATGTACATCATAAAAGAACAGTTGAGTGCTAACTTTGCAGCTTTCAAGTTAAGCTAAAGTGAGTTTCTTCCATTAAACATCTAGACTTATTTAGTTTGATTTGTTAATAAACATTAACATGGAGATTGAGTTATCAATCTTACTCTGTGCAAGTAAGACTCATCTTTCAGTTCCCAGAGGAAAGAGCAAGATACATATTGGTTAACAAATGACACAGAGAAGCAGAAAACATCCATGTTTAGAATGCTCAGGATGTTAGCAGACAAAAACAAAAGCCAGTTTCACTGGATTTATACAGTCATTAAATGATGGTCCCTGGCCCTGTAACTTACTCCTACCAAACTCAGTAAGACCCATGACAAAGCACAAAGGTATTAAACTGTGTGTGCAAGAAGAGATGGAAGCAAGATTATTTGAAAATGCAGTGAAGCTACATGAAAAAACCAAGCCACACTTCCCAATCACTTAGGTAAGTTATTCGGTTAGACAACGTAACCCCTTTGTGTTTTTCAATTAAAGCCACTTCCAAAAGTTATATAGTTAAAAAATAAAGGATGTATAAAAGTTGTGATGACTCAAAAATTTAACAGAGGTATCTTAAAATAAATGCTAGAAGTTTATATATGAATTGACAAATGCAATTTAGAATAGCACCATGGTAAATATGACGTAATTATATTTCTATGTGGTTTTGTAACACATAAATACCTTTAACTTCCTCTGATGAATTCCCTTGTCATCTCTTTGCAGTACCAATTTTCTTAATTCTTTGTTCTCCTTCTCTAATCGCTCGAGCATTCTTTGGTATTTGAGCTATAAAAAGTTGTACAAATATATTTTTGTAATTATGGACATAGTAGATTCACATGAGCAAAGTTTTACCAAACAAAACCTATAATCCTTCAGGTAGGTCTTTCAAAAATCCAGAAACCTTTGTGATCACCAGTTATTAAGAATACAAGGTCACCAAGAGAAGAGTGTTAGAATTACTTCTTTTTTTTGCAGTGCAACTACTTTGCTTCTAAGGTTTTTATAAGACCACACTGTTCAAACCTCGGGACACACATAGATCAATCTTTAAGTGTCTTAAGCATCATTTTCAAAGAAGCTACACATATGGAATCAGACAGAAATCAGTGTCAGTGGGAACTGGCCATTCAATCAAAATGGAGCTTAAATATAAATTTGCAAGCCTACTTTAGACCCTTTCTTGAGCATAAAACCTCAGATCAAGACACAACTGTACCAGCTCAGTCCTGTTTAGGATATTGTAATAGTACTCTGAAGATGAGAGATGCATGTAGTTTTGTATCTACTCTGAAAGCCTTTTTCTACAATGTGAAAATATATTTGGCCTGAGTGTACTTTTAAGAACAAATCAAATTTCAATATGTTATTTTAAAAAAGGTAAGTAATAAATGCACTCAAAACTAGCAAATATAAAACAGAGGTTAGGAAAACCCCTATAAAACAATGCAGCTGAGCCAAAGAGCCAATCAATTTAGAAGGCTGCACATAAAAGATTAATTGTACCTTAATATGAGCAAGAAAACCAAAACACTGACAAATATGACTCATGTGCATGATCCCTGAAAAAATCTAGCTTACAAGTAACTAGTTTTGCCTTGCTGGTCAAGGAGAGATTAAAACTTGGTTGGAATGAGGTCTTGCATTCTGTAAGTCAATGTTGGAGAAAAACAGACTACACTGACCTTTGGTCTGTGCCAACACAGGGGACTCGTCACTGATACATTTAGAGATTGAAAAAAGCACTGCATTTTTATCAAATATAGTTCAGGTGTGCTTTTATCCAGTAAATCAGAGTCTGCTGCACATAAATCTCCTACTTAAGGCATCAATAACTCAGAAAAGTCACCTGAGTGCGCAGAAGTTCTTCTTGAAGTTGATCGATCTTCTCTTTGTCAGAAACCTACAAACAAAAACAATCATGGCTACAGTCATTTGTTTAGTTTAAGCACTGTAAGTAACCAAATCATGAACTGAAAGCTTCATTCCCCATATGAAAATTGACTTTACATGCATTTTACAGCAAGTGAAATTCTTCAATTAGCATTTGAAATTTAAAGCTGATGGAAAGCTCCATCGGCAACAGGAGGTTCACAACAGAAAACTGTCTGATTTCAGTACATGCAAATGTAAAAATTAACCCTTCAAGACTTTACACTGAGAAAGTGGACTTAAGGAAAAGCAGCTTCACATGGTGCTGAGTTTTCTGGCCACAGAACTAAATGCAGTTTTAGTGGTCAAACTCTCAGAATCTTGTATGTCCATTTTCTAAATTAGCACCATCTTAATGTGATGAAATCACTGAACACCTGCTTGCTACAGAGACTACTTCCAGGTGAGAATTCGCTATTTATGAATATTCATAAGGATTCTTATTTCATATTTGTCAGATTTATAAATGTGCTGGACAACTTTGTGCATTTTAGATAGGCAGGACAGTCTTGAAGGGTTATTTCAAAATTACTTAAATTACATTACAAACTGGAAAAATTAGGATATTATAGTACAAGAGATTTTGAAGTTCAAGGTGTTAATGTAATAAGATCAAGCACTAAGAACCCTTATAAGCCAAATGTTCCTAAAATGTGTTCATCAAGATGTAGTAACAGTCATTTAAAACAATCCCCTTTTAATATTACAAAGACAAAAAGTATAAATGGTGCTACACAAATTCCTATGATGTAAATATTTACAAACAACAAAATCTAACAGTTGACTGATGGAGTATTCCATTTAGAAAAAATAATAACCTAAACAAATACTGAAGGTGTCAATATTTAAATAGTTTAACATGTGACATTTACAACTCAAGTTAGCTTCAGAACAGAAAGAGCATATTATCTAATATGCAGAGGACAGCTGTTATTTAGACATAAATTAATTCCATTGCTAAAACTTCATAACAGTTGTTACAGACTAAACAATAAAAATCCACAATTATCCATAGTGATCAATATCATTTAGCTCTTAAGCCTGAAGAGTTGTGCCTGCACTTTATAGAAAGAAATCCAAACTGGCACTTCCATCATTATCAATGTATTTTCTTTCATAAAGAGCAAAGAGAAAATACTGTAAATTAATTTTTCATTGCTATTAATTAATTCAGTGGTAGCAAAAGTACATCAGAAACGGGGTTAGTTGAACACAGAGGATTTGATGCGTGCAGCCACAAGGTGGTATATATAAATAAACATTTACATATACACACACCTTCAACACCTCAGAGATAAAAGGGGAAAACAAATACAGGAAGGCAAAGAGAATGATATGCTGAGCTAAAAGAAGCAAGAAAATTTAGGAAAGAAAAGGAAAATAAAGTGTTTCCACACTCTGTAGACTTTCAAAGGAGATAACATTTTCCTGCTCTCTGCTGTTCTCAAAGAACTTGTGGGGCCATGATGCACCTCTGAAGTGCTTCCCTACAGACACCTCTAACCACAGGCACCATCTGTGTGGGATGATGCTTCTGTTCAACACAGAAAGCCAAAACATTGCACAGTCTCAAGCTGCAAGATCTGAAGCAAAGAATTTTCCAGCACTAGATGATTAATTCTATCAAGGAAGTTAGGTAAGTTATGTCAAAAAGAACAAACAGCTCTAGAATGATGTCTTTGCCTCAGTGCTTGGTGCTAGTGTGACTTCAAGGTTACTACACACAGTATTTTGAATATGGGGTCCATAATATTGCTAGAAATTCTTAAGTTGCCAAAAAATAAAGCTAATATAACAGTATGAAGTACTAAGTCACATTAGACTGATTTCTATCCCCCACTTCCCAAAAGAAATCAACTATTAATGTATGTTTATATAGGCACATGAGTATTTGTTTAATCCAGTTCAATATGGTGCATCGAGATTCCTCCTTCTTTCCCCATTGCCACCATAAAGAATTATGAGAAAAGAATACTGAAGACTTACTTTTAATCAAGGGTCCTTGCACACAGGTATCTGTTCACTAAGATACCCAAAAGTTCCTTATAGAGTTATGTATTTTGCACAGCAGTTGCTTTTCAACAGCCTTTGTCACATATTGTATAAAATAATTATGCACATTGAAAATTCAGTACCTTTGAAATCAGTTATTGGTCTCGTATATTCTCTAACTAGACTACAAGTTCAAACTGATTATCTGCAGAACTACAATGGTTTCCAATAATTTACATGAAAATAGCAAGGCCCAGACAAAATGCATTCAAGCAGCCATGCGCAGTGCAGCTGTACCAGACTAAACAATTTTACTGCTAAATATTTATCAACAGGCTTCCAGAAAAAAAAAATCAACAGGTAACAATTACATTTTTGTTTTTAATACCCTCTCCTGATTGTGAGATGGTTTTTACTGTTACTCAATTTACAACTGCAGTTATTTGAGTAAATAAATTAAAATTGAAAAATATGCAAGAAAATTGGGCAACAAAATTTTCAAGAACAGATATACAATTATCATGTTCTCTTATAGACAGGCAAGCAAGCCAACTCAGTTAAAATATAAAAAATGTTAGTTTATGTCCTGTCAAAATGGCCTGCAATAAATTATTTCAATGACAGTAACAATTTGTTCTTCCAAAGGAGAATGTGGATCAATGATTGGAATCTTCGAGCCATATCCTTGTATCAAGGTATTAAATAAAATAGTTTGCCACACCTTTCAGTTTGATTCAAGCATAGTGTGACAGACAAGACTCATTCCTTGTGATAAGGCATGTAAACCCAATGGCACACTGATTGCTAAATTAAAACTTCCTATATGCAAAGGTTTTCAATACTCTGAAAACACAGAGTACCTCCCATGGAGGGCAAGATAACATTTACAAAGACAGCCCTTTGCAGTTTATTCACAGCTTGGGAATTGTGGAATTAATTGCAACAACATAGTAACAAAGTAGAACCTCAATCAGAAACAATTTAATATCAAGCTAATTTTTCTTCCTGATTGTGTTTACTAGGCTAATACATTTTTTACAAGTTCATACATTTTATTATAAACTTCAAACTACTACTCCATGCTCCAGCTCTCTCAATAAACTGGATACAATCTGACAGGGGAGCTTGTAACTCTAAACCATATAAAATAATATGGCAAGAAAGTAAAACATTAGAGTACTACTATACTTTCAAAGAACACTGATTTTCCTCTGTCGAGGGACTAAAAAGCATGAAAATTACAGCTATGCAAATACTTCTAAAAGTTTAATTCACATTTAGTGCATTGCTCTCTCTGTGGGATTTATCTTCAGATGTACAGAAGATCAAATTCTGTATTCAGTGCTTAATTCCAAAGCTGTTGAAAACTACAAGTAATCAGAAGGCTTTTAAGGAGGCACAAAAGCAGCCAACAAAGCAATGTGGTTAAGAATTACAGATTGCAACAGATCAGACAACTAAAATATCCCAATTTAAGAAGAATTTCCAATTAATCTCAGCCATACAATTAATAAAATGATCAGAGCTTAAATTAAATAAGTTAAGAGAAGTGCAAATGTTCAACCAGCAGAACAAATCAGTAATAATTCTGCTTTAAGATGGAAAACAGACAAGGGACTACCTTTGATGAAGATACAGGAGATACTGTTACTATCAGCAGTATTTAATTGTCTGTGCAAAATTATTACGAAGGAGCTGCTGTCATTTTCAGATTGGCAACAGTATAAAGCAAGGGACAAAAGTTCCCAGAGATATATTCCCTGAAAATAGCTACAGCCTTACAAGACAGAGCTACCATAAACAATGAACAGTAAACAGATTTGACATTAATTCACATACTTTCCTTCAAATGAATTTTTAATGTATGAACTTTAAATAACAGTTTTTATAGAGGCAGAGGTAATACAATTTCAAAATGACACAAAGTACCTGTTTTGCTTTTAACATCATGCTTTAAATGCAGCTTGGTTAAACTGAAACAGGACTACACATCTGTAGTGAAGTTGGCCAATTACTTGCATCCATGATTTAATTAGTTAGATTTTTCTAGCTCAAATGCAGAGTGCTGAAGTGTTTGATTAGAGTGAACGAAGAATATATTGTCCCTTAAGCCATCACCTTTCGCTTCTGCTGGGAAGAGAAGCCAGCGGCTCTGCGTGCTTCCTCTTCGTGCTGCTGGATTTGTTGTTGTAACAGAATGAGCTCCCCAAGCAGGCCCTGCCGTGAGTTTGTAATAAAAAGGAGAGGAAAAATTTGGGGTGTAAGGAGAACAAAGTTAAACCAAAAGGCATGACAAAGACAGATGAAAAACAGGTATGAACAGGTCAGTTCAAACAAAAGTGAAATTTCATTAGCAAGATCTCTTGCTAGCTGGAGTGGATAGAGCCAGCAAAATCATGCATTTTACAAATCCAGGTAGAACAAAACAACCAACATTTAGCTACATTTAACAATTATATTCAACTTTAACTAAGCATCTAAATCTTTTAAAAATTCAACTATCCCAACTTTAAAATATTATGAAAATGTTCAGTTCAGCTTTTGTCAGTAGTTCTTCAGGGTTTTTTTATTCTCTTTGTTTTTATTCCCAGCAAAATACAGACAGTTTATAGCAAGACGATTTTTGTCTGCTACTTAACTTTCTCAAACTAGAAAAATAGTCTCTTGAGCATAAAAAATGAAGAAAAAGCCCCCTCTCCACTTTTGTAACATACTGCAGTTTAAATTCATGCTGTCATAACCCTTCCTGATCACTCCAAAAATCCCTGGAACTTGGTGGTTATTCCTTTACTCATTCAGCATTTCTATAAAGCTTAGTTTTCTTCTCTTCTCCCTCCATACCAAACAATCTGATAACGGTGAGCTGTCTTTCAAAACTGGTTGAGAAGTACTATGCCTGCATCTATTGGAATTTTAAGAACTGTTTATCTCAGAGAATGTAGAGAAAAGTATGAATGAACTATTTAAATAATGCTCTTTAAAAAAAATTACATCTTCTAAGAAACCATTCAGTGAAATGAAATGTTTCAAAAATGTACTTCAGGAATCAAAAGAAACTCTGAAACAGAACTTTGGTGTAAGAATTCAAGACATCCATCATCAGGTTATACATCTGTTGCATGAAATACACACACAGGCATGTACACATAAGGATAAACAACACAGAAGAGAATGGATAAAAGGAGAGACACAATCAAATGACCAAATATAAACATTTGTTAAACAGTGATTTGTATAATTTGAAGCATAGAAAAATCTTCTCACTTGCACTTTACCGAACCTCTTGCAGATTTAATAAAAGCCTCTAATGCTGGATTAGCAAATGCACTAGAACTGTGCCAGGAACTTAGGCAAAAGATTTCATTACTATATAGCAGCAAGGAAAGGAAGCTTCATTTAGTATTAGAAGAACAATAATAATATTTTACCATTTTGCAGACAAGGAAACTCTCAGTATGACCCAACACATTCCCTTTAAACATTATGCTTTGGGTCAAAAAATACAAGAAAAAACAATGAAAAAAATATGCCATGAAGGCCTTTCAGCATTTTGTATCAGAAGTTTGAAGTCACTGAATCTAACTATTTAACAAGCAGTTACTTTTAAAGACATCTGGTACATGTGACTCTTATTCCACAATAAAGTATGAAAAATCCTTTTCTACAGTCACACAGTTTAACAAAATACTCAAATAAAAAAATTATGTCATTTCAAAGGCTTCTCTGTAACATTTTCTTCTTTGTATATATAAATCAATAATCTTATTAATATTATTTAATTGATATTTTAGTTCTTCATTTACTGTTTTAAAGTAAAAAATAAATTAATATAAAAAAATTTAGAACCTTAAATAGCACAGAACTATATGCACAGCACCCCAGCTGGCATAAACCAAGACACAAAAAAAAATATTTACATCTCTCTGTCATTGGACATTATCACTGTGTGTCCCCCCCACCAAAATCAATCTGTCCAGTGTAAAACTAGATTTATTTTAAAGAATTTTTTCTAGAAAAACCAACACTGATCAATTAATGCAATTTCAAAAATCGAGTTCTTTACAATCGTTACATTATTCTTTTCATTGTCAAAGAAACAATATAAAGGGTAGGAAATAACAGGAGTTAACAGGCTACAGTAGTTGACATGTTGAGGCAAACCCTGACATTGTTACTATGCATTCTTTAAACTTCTCCCACCCCCTATTATCTTATATCAAAAGTTAATATACTGTGCTTCAGCTGAGTATGACTCTTGAATTTACAATGAATGAAAATAAGTGAAAATTTTAAGGTAGGCAAAGATATCAATTTCTAAGAATTTGAATAAATGTAACAATTTTATCCAGAGCACCTATAACATGAAACTGGAAATTAAGTTGGGAATATAGTAATATGAAACTGGAAATTAAGTTGGGAATATAACAGCACTCTTAATAAAACAGAGAAAATTATGGGAACTTCATTGCATAACTTGCAGTGAAGAACTAAAGAAACAAGAATGTTTAAAAAAAAATTCTAGTAAGTGACAGTCCTTACTCAAGTCTCTTTTCCACTCTCCAGCAGCAGCTGCAGTCAAGGGCTGTGGGACACTATGCTGCTCCTTACACCAACTGAAGGTGACCCCGTGCAGGCTGAGCAAGACAACCACACACTGCAACTGCTCCATGGAGCAGCAGGGTCTCCAAGGCATGAGATGGTACCAAAGAATCAGAGCAGAGGAAGGACTGTCTGAGCCCCACATCAAGATCTGAGTCATGGTTTTCACTCCAGCTTCATCCCAGCTATAACCAATATATATTTTCTTTAATGCTAAAGGCTAAGCTTTGGAATTTGTCTGCTTTAAGAGGAAACTATTTCTTAAAGAAAGATTTCTTGGATACAGACAATAGTGCAAGATAATTTTCTAAGAAGGTAACACAGCTGTTTCAAGTACGAGCCTTAACTATCGCCTCACTTATAATACAGTATTTTTACTTCACTATAGTTTTTACAACTATCTTTGTTCTTCTTTCTCCCAGAACAACATTTTTTATTTAATCCAGGCAAAAAGAGATTTAAATGCCACATATTTAAATTACTTTTCTGAACACACCAGTAATTTTAATTAAATTATCTTTAAAAAATATTGTACTTTTTGGATTAAATGAGAGATTATGAGATAAACACATTAGCTGACAAGAAGCAGGACAGCCTGATTCGGAGTTCAAGACATCTTTCACTCTCTCAAAATTACTTTGCAAAACAACTGGTTTCTCAACCATTCTACTGAAAGTTTTTAGAGACCTGTCTGAGGATCACATCCAATAACAATTCTTCAGAAAATTCTTCCAAACAAATAATTTCTAGATTTATCAGTTACTAATCTCTTCACAACACAACAAAGAAAACCAGCTCATCAGGCACATTTATTACCATACCACAGCACTTCATATACCCCTACAATCACAATTCTTAAACTAGCATTGGTTGGCAGTGGTAAGCATCAAATGCAAAAAGGCCATCTTATCCATTGTCTTGAAAGTAATAACTTGATTATGCTCCATTAGGTATTCATATGTGCCCAGTTTGAAATATTCTGACCAAATTGATCCTACAAATTAGCAAATTTACAGTTTCTTATGAGATATAATTATTAGACCAGACAAAATTTTCTTAATCATACTAATTTATTCCAGTGGTATTTTCCATACCACAGCCAAAGTTAAAATGCAGATGTCACTGCATCCAAAACAACCACAGGGTAGTAACAAGTTTTAATGACACTACTGGTACTCAGTAAAAGTGTCAGTTATTTCAATTATCAGAGACAATAAACTAAGATGGCCAGTTCTTCACAAATCAATAGTAAGGTATTTTTTATGTTTTTCACAGTGAAACCTGTGCTAAGCAATCACTTTAGAGAGAAATTTAGACAGTTTACAGACAAAGGGAAAATAAAAAGCTAGGTTAATTCTCATGTAGAAATCCATCACAGTTCTACAGGGAGAAAAATGATTGTAAGATGTGAGCTTTGTACAGGTTCCACTATATATTGCCATGCAGAATTAATGTAGGATAAATGTATACATGCCTGCATATACAGAAAAGTTGTTCATGGAAAAGCCTCAGTTATATTTCAGAAACTTTCAGGTGCAAAAATAATTATATGGTAATTTACAAATTCCCTGATATATATGGTTTGCCTTCTATTTTTATAAAAGAATTTTTAAAAATAAACACAGGAAAAATAAAAAGTCTTTAAAGAATGAGCAACATGACAATTTAAGAATTTAACAGAAAAGTTCATGAAAACAAAAAATTTAAACTTCATCTTCTTGACTTCAAGAAAAGAAAAAGCTAAAACTTGAAGTTACCAAAATACAGTAACATTATTTTCCAGAGAATAGTAACAAAAATATGATGTATGCTTTATCTAAAGAAACCAAAATCCAGGCTGCTTTAAGAAAAGGAAATTCTTTACTAAGGCAGAAATTCTTAAGTAAGAATTACAACTGTGAAAATGTTAACAGAAATGAAGTTGCAAGCAGAAATGCTTAAAAATAAATAAAAATACCTAAACCAACTTCAGTAATAAGTTACAAACTCAAGTGCCATGGAGCATGCTCTGAAAAATTGCAAATGCACATACAATACCTAAAATCACATTCTTATTACAAACCAATTTTCTTAAAAATGCAATTCCTAAACACTTTTATGTCTGCCTTGTATTTCCTTACACCAAGATGTTTATTATCACTGCACTATTTTTATATACAAAAAGCAGTAATGCATACTGAATTAATTTGCAATGACAAATTCTTTTCAAGCTGCTTCAAATGAACTCCTGCAACAAGCTACTGATACACTTTCAAAAAATAACTACCTGTTTATAAAGATATTTTCAGTTTTGCAAGTGAGCAATTACCTTCTTGAATTGTTTGTCATTGTCGTATCCCTGGTCAGTAGCCCGGAATGCTGTTTCTCCTGGAGAACCTAGGACACAATTACAGAAACTCATAATAAGATGCAAAAAGCACTTAAAAATTCTCAAACTAAACTTACTAGAGAATTAAAGCTTCAACCCCTATGAATTACTAATTCAGTAATCTTTCAAGTTCCTATTAAAAAAATTCATCTTAAGAAACTGAAGAAGAAAATCAGTTTAAAAATCATCTGAAAATTTTTATCTAGTCTAGGACTCAGATTAGTTATACCACAAGGGAGCAGGCAGCTTCAGTTAGACTATTAGAAGTTCTCAAAATATTGTAAAATGAATTAATTTTGGAGAAAGACAGAAGAATAATACAAAATCCACTGATGCTACTGTAATGAGAAAAAAAAAAATCTTTCCTAATGTAATGACAGGTTTTCAAAAGAAGCTTCTGGAACAAGCCTGAAATAAAAAGCATCTGCTAAGGACCGTGGCAGAGACACAGCAACTGTTCATCCATTCACTCTCACAGGGCAGGACCTAAGTCAGAGAAAGGTTCTTCCCTCAGAGGATGGTCAGGCTCCCCAGGGAAGTAGTCACAGCACAGAACCTGACAGAGCTCAAGAAGCTTTTGCACAATGCTCTCATGCACATGGTGGGATTTTTATGGTAACCCTGAACAGGGCATGGAGTTGGACTCTATGATCCTGATGGATCCCTTCCAACTCAGCGTATTCTGTGATTCTATGAAGTATTCTTAAAATATTTGGAAAGTATTTGTAAATGCATATTAAGTTGCTGTAAATAATTGTATTTATATTGATATTCACTCCTCTTAGTATAGTAATGCTTTAACAGCTTTAACAGTTTGCTTTAAAAAGGCAGGTTAAGGGCAGGAAAAAGGGCTTTTACACACCTAACAACAGAAGTAGATCAGAAGCTCCTATGACTTCACTAACCAAATTGTAACCTGTGAAAAATCAGCAGAAGAGGGGAAATACAAATTATAAACACAAAACAAAATGCAAAATAAAGATGAGGGATCTTTGTCTCATTTGGAGGAGCACACAATCATAAATGGCTACTAAGCCAGTGGGAGGATGATAACAAGTAATAGGTGACATCTCACTACCAGTCAGTAACAACACAGTTTTAAAGTGTTAAAATTTTTAACAGCTAAAATACATAGGAGATTGTAATCTACTTGTCACCCTGCTGAACTTGGGCCCTACTTATCTTCTTGATGAGTTTGTAAGATTAATAAATTAGTTCTGCCATTGACAGTATTTTAAAGAAACAAAACCACACTTCTTATGCATACTGATATGAAAATATTTTCAAAACCACTTAGAACAATCATATAACCGCTCACAGATAAAATCTTTCATGAATACAAATTTATGTGGTTTGCTAATTACTAAGGTATAAGACAAATAATGCAATTTATTATAAGAATGCATGAAGTTTTGAGCTGTGTTCATTAACAAGTCAGATACGATGATCAAATCTAATTGTTCTCAGTTTTAAAAAGCCCCGAGACAGAAATGTCTCCTTTAAGTCTGCCAAAACCTGAAACCCATTAAGCCTGCTACTGCCTGGATACACTGAATAGACAAACCAACAAACCACCCCTGTGTCTTTTCTGAAGGATTTAAAACTCTTACCTGCTCCTTTGAAACACAGTCCCAACTACTTAAATCTCCAAGCAAGTTTTTCTGGGGCCATGACCAGATGGAAAACATCATTCAACACAAAGGAAGACCTTTGTTACAAATCTCCTGTTTCACATGCTTGCAACATTAAGAATCCTCGCTCTTAATAAGCAAACTCTTTTCTCCTGTAACAGCTGTGATATTGCTACTGTCCAGTGACAATCTCACCGAGTTCTAGCTGGACACATCCAAATTCCCTGACTCACTGAAGACTTGAGCTTTCAATCTCTTAAGAGTTGTACAAGAATTCTAGTTTTCTATTCAATTTCACATTTTAGTTCTCTGCACTTGCTACTAGAATTCTTGCTTTTAAAAATGCGTAACATTTACCTTAGTGTGCCCAGAACACTTTCAGTAAGAGATATTCAATGCAAACACAAACATTTTCAGGATCCACTTTGTTTTAGTGTCTAAGGACATACCTGTACCCTCATCATGAAATAGGTTCAGCTTTTGAAAAAAAAAAAAACTAGCTGAAAATTTGTTCTCACCAGGAGAAAGAAATCCTTTCAGTGAAGCGAGGCTCTCTCCAATCTTGTCAAAGTCAGGCAGAAGTTTGGCCAGGTCATCTGCATCAGGGAGGGCTTTGAGAAGTTTTTCTAGGAAAACAATACAACATTTAGCGAGTGCAGCTTTTTTCTGTATTTTGTGAACAAAACTGGCTTAAGCTATAAAACCTAGCAACTGTTTCAGAATATGGCTTTCAAGAAATTTTTTAAAAAGTACTAAGAAGTTTCTTTCCACATGCACCTCCCCCCACTAGTGTTGGGAAAGACCATCAGATCTGAAAAACCAATTGCTTTTTTAGACTTTGAACTGCCTGATAAGTTGGCTGCCTCAGTACTTTGTAATTGCCGAAAACTTATGGCTGCATTTTACCACACTTCATACATTATTCTTTCACATACTTCGTAGAGGATGTTTTAAAATTATGCAAAATTGTAACCATGCTCATGTTTTTTTAACCTTTTTAAGAAAAGTTTAAGTTTACAATTTCATAAACAAGCCAGTTTTTTAAACCTTAAAAGTAAAAATAACTAGCTTTGAAGTACTATAATAATGTGGGGGCCACTTGCAGCAAGAACAAGAAAGCACTTGGAGCAATTTTCAATCTCTGCATTTATCTATGAAATAGTCATACATGGCATGGAGGTTGAAACTAAATATCTATAAGGTCCCTCCCAACCCAAACAGTTCTATGATTCTATGCAGTAAAATCTTCATGGAGATGATTTAAAAAAAAAATTAAGACCATGTTTCCACCCTGCGTATAAAATACAAGTCAATGCTTGATTTTCAGATTTCTGCCTTTCACCTGAAAACACACAAAAGTCTCTACTGCAACCTGAAGGCTCAGGAAAGCAAGAGTTTCTATTTTTCATTTTCTTTTCTTCTGAATCATCAAGATAATTTTGTAGATAGGCAGATTCACTAGTCTGCATTTTCAACTGGTCTTTTACTCACACATATTTTTTACTGATCTATTTATATCTTCACTTGTAAGTCATTCATATAGAAAGAAAGAACTTTCTGCATAATACTACCATAACCTGTGTGAGTCCCCTTGATCATGCTAGAACTCTCACTAATGGGATTATACAGCTTTATGAAGGACCAGGAACATTCTCAAATGAAGGGATGCATTATGGAATATCCTTGCTAAACAGTGCTTAATTTCTTCTTACAAACACACTGATACAAATGCCTTGGTGAAACACACATCAAACTCCAAAATAAAAGTTCACTCAAGTTACAGCTAAAAAGCTACTCCTGGAGTGAGGCCCTGAGGACCTAAACTCTTATGTTTAAGTTTTGCACATGCCAGTCTTTAGACAGAGTAACATCATGGTTTTCTGGTACCGAGGTCGATAAGTTCATCAAGCTCCCAAATGAAGTCAGGAATAATCCACTTATATTCCTCGAGATCTGGCATCATGTCCTTCCACTGCTCATATGTCTAACAAAGAAAGGAAAAAAATCATGGTAGAAATAGAAAAAGAAATGTACATAGAGAAGCATATGAGCAACTACTACCTACATATAAAACATACTAACCCACCATCTTTAGATATGAGTTGTACTTTGATCTTTTAAAATCTATAGTAGTTTTTTAAACAATGTTTCCCATATTCACTCACCTTTGTTATCATCAGTTAACCAAGCAATGACATCTTGTATTTTTGCGGCTATAAAAAGAACTACTCTTTTGAAGTATGTAATAACAAAGACAAAATGCATAAAATAGCTTCCAGAGATAAATACCTTCTTAGCTGTATAGCCACCTCCTACTGCAGATCCTAAGATGAGATAGCGAACTTTGAGAAGCCTGGAGGCTAATCTGGCCAGCCAAAAGTTTCTGTGGGACTGGTATCCATGTTTTACATTTAAAAGTTTTGTTTTGTGAAGGGGAAGACGGTTCAGAGAAGAGAACAGCTGAATGGATATCCTTAATGGAGGTCTCTGGAACTTTGAACTTGGATGGTAGGGATGATGTATACTTCGGGATACAAGATGCAGGTTTTGAAGCAGTGATTTTCTCTTTATTCCATAGCTGCTATTTGCTAGACTCCGGCAGATGACACTAAAAAGAAAGAAATAAAAACGTCAACTGATTTCTTCAACACACCTCTTTAGAAGCAATACACATTATATTTTAGCTGGTTACAGATAATCTTATTACATCATCCTGAATGCTGCAAACATCATTAATGGGTATAGTGTTTTTAGTGACTACAGACACGAAGGCTTAACTAGAAATTCTGAAGTCTGTTATGAATGACATTTAACTTTCACAATGTAATAATGCAAGTAACGTGTGTGGTAAAGCATTGTTTGGGCTGAGTCCCCAGAAGACTTGCAACATACAAGAAAACTTAACAGTTTGGCCTGTCTTATTCTCTAAATAAACTTTTGAGAGAACACTAAGCTTATTTTCAAACTTTAAAAAAACCCAACACACAGAAAAAAAATCCTTTGTACAATACATTTGTCCTATTTTGGCAAAGCAGATTCTCCTTTGGAGTTGAAGCATGTGCTTAATGACATCTTTCAGGTCTTTCACTTGCTGTGAATTCTAGTACTCCAAGACTATGGTTTTGTCTTGGGTCATGCAAAGACAAGATTAGTTCTGGAGATGGCTGCACCATGTGTGTTGATGCTTTCATGAAGGAATTTAGACTTGAGAGGGAAAAGTCTGGAAGATTTGACTCTGAAAGCAGAGCTCAGCCATGAAAAGCACATGTTAAAACACAGGAGCCTTATCAACCCCGTTAAGCAAACACATGGCCTGGAATAAAATTTGTGTACTTTCAATTACACTATCTGCACACTGCAAAGGTTTGAAGTAATTTTGTCAGTTTAGGGAAAAGACAACTGTCCAGAAAAAAGTCATTTCTTCTGTAACATTTTGGACGTACCATCATATCAGAATGGTTAATATTAAATCATTTAGTAATGCAAAATATGTGTGAAGTTACAAGCTTAAAATTTCAAAGTTTGAAATGAAAGATTGTCCTTTGACGCTTTTTTCAGGGTGTTCAATATTATCATGTGCATTTACTTACAAATAGGACAAATACAAAAAAAAAAAAAAGGAAAGTGCTTCACACCAATGAAATGGCAAATTATTAATCCCATAATCTTTAAATACTTAAGAGATTTTTAAGAGAACAAGTGAATCATACTTAGTGGCAAATACTACAGCATTTTCTAATAACATGCTCTATATGATCTATACAGTTCTTGGCCTCAAGATTTTCAATGTACTAGAGATGACAGGAATGTTCTTAATGTCCAAAGAAGTGAAAGATTTTGATATAAAAGGGACTTTTACTCTAGAAATTGTGCTTTTGGAAGATAAATTAAAAATCAGAATTCAGACATTCTTCTGTCTTAAAGACCAGTTTTGCTGATGATTTACATTTAGGGATTTCCTTTAGTGCAAGGGAAAGCTCAATAAAGGAACTCCAGACAGTGCTCTGCAAGTCCTCGTTCCTAAGTCACTATGGTTGTGAAGGACAGCCTTTGCTGCTATTCTAAGCTATCTCTGTAAGGCTGGGCCTTGGAAATAAGAAACCTAGAAAGAGATTAATAAGCAGAAGCAGAACAATCCTTAAACCAGTAACAAGTTTCTTCTCTTGGACATGGAATTAAAAGAGGCTCAGAAAGTAACTATGAATAGAACCAATACAAAAGTACCTCCATATTTGAAATGTTTTATTTCCCACTTTTGAAGCCAGGTTTTTAAATGAGGGTGTGATAAGCCTGCATGAAGCACGCTGATGACTGGGCTGCTCTTTACTTTGTTTTGCAGTCATTAGCATTTCACAGATATTTATTACTTTCAGCAGAGACAATGTGGTAGCACATACTATGGCAGTCACTCCTAATTATTAGTCTTCACCTGGGCTAAAGGCATTTTGTGTAGGATTATGTAACTTTCTTCCCTTGATTTTTCTTTTAGAACACACTGTGTTCTACAGCATTCAGTTTGTGTGTTTAAACTGAAGGAAAAATTGAATCCCACCAGTCTTCTGGCAAAACCTCCATCCACAATTTCATTTTGAGTGTTATTGCATATTTCAAACTCAACTGTTTTACTTGTACATCTTAAATATTTTAATTCTTTAAAACCCCCACTGCATCAAAACTTTCATTTTCTATTTCTTCTCTTCTCCTTCTGCTAAACCTCCTAATGAATACTGAGCAAAAAATCACCTTGAGATTTTCACTGAAAACTACAGTCAGATTGAAAAGGATGGCAGAACAATGTTATTAATTGAAGTACTTAACGAGTTCCAAATTTCAAGTCTCTGCAACATTGGTTTTAACAATAACAAAAATTATCCTTCCAGACATGAGCAGCTCTGCCTGATTCCAGGCCTGCAACCTGCAACGCTGCACTGAGACTATAAATGTATAAAACACAAAAAAAGTGGCCTGCTATGCCTATGACTACAAGGCAAACATAACCCAGCAAAACGCACTGTGGCATTTTCTTTCTCATTCAGCACTAGACAACGTTTATTTTCCTACTGTTGCTCCCAAACAGGGGCTGGAACTAGCTGATCTTCGCGTTCCCCTTCCAACTCAAACCATTTCATGACCGTGAAATTTGCCAAGGCACATCGTGCTGTTATCCGCCATTCACTTTCACTGCTCCAACCTGGAATGGCGTAGTAGAACGGTGGAAAACAAGCGGGAATCAAAGCAACTGCTGGGAGGGACAATGCCTGGACACGAAAGCGGCCCGAGCTCCCCAGGGCGAGAATATGGGAGAAGCAGCTCCCTTCTGCATGCACCACCACCCCCAGGTCCAAGGGGAGCTGGAAGATGGGAAACTGCTTAGCCTGGGGGTAGAGGCTGCCGCCTGCAGCAGCCTCAGGCCCAGCCCTGCGCCATTCACACCCGCACCTTGCACCCCAACCCGCTGTGCTGCTCCGCCTCCCCCGCGGCTGTCAGGCCTGCCTGCAGCCTGCCGGGGCCCGTCCCGCTTACCAAGCCGCCGCTGCCCGCGTCCGCCACATCCTAAGGGCCGGGAGGGACCGGCAGCGGCCCGGGAGCCGCAGGAGCGCGGCCGGACTGAGGGCAAGGGCAGGGGCAGCCGCTTCCGGGCACCGCGGTCCTAGCGGCCCGACCCGCCGGAAACCCCGCCTCCCGCGCAAAGGTTCCGGGCTCGGCAGCGGAGAAGGAGGGAGGGTTTAGAGGGAGCACCCCGGGGCTGGTCTGTCACGAGCGGAGAATCGGGGACTGGTGGGTCCGTCACACTTGGATCATGGATCCCCGCACCGGGGCCATGGATCCCTCACACCGCGGTTATGGATCCATCACACTCTGCTCCTGGGTCCGTCACACTTGGATCATGGATCCCCGCACCGGGGCCATGGATCCCTCACACCGCGGTTATGGATCCCTCACACTGTGCTCCTGAGTCCGTCACACTTGGATCATGGATCCCCACACCGGGGCCATGGATCCATCACACCGGGGCCATCGGTCCCTCACACTGTGCTCCTGGGTCCGTCACACTTGGATCATGGATCTCCGCACATGGATCATGGATCCCCGCACCGGGGCCATGGATCCCTCACACTGTGCTCCTGGGTCCGTCACACTTGGATCATGGATCTCCGCACATGGATCATGGATCCCCGCACCGGGGCCATGGCTCCCTCACACCGGGGCCGTGGATCCCTCACACTGTGCTCCTGGCTCCGTCACACTTGGATCATGGATCCCCGCACCGGGGCCATGGATCCCTCACACCGGGCTCTGTGCCCCCCTCACAGCCCAGCCATCGCCTCGGGGTCTCGTCCCTGGCTGCTCTCGGGCACTCCCGTGGTGCCCGGCTGGGGTGGTGAGGTAAAGCCCAACCCGGATGGTGCTACCAGGGTCTTCCATGCTGTTATAGATAAAATTCTGATGGTTCCCAGCTATTGTTGTGCCTGGGGAGTGCATGACGTGGATGGCAGCGCTGCCTTGAAAGCTGGAAAACACAAGGTGTTTCCCAGTGGGCTTCTGTGAGTTGCTGGGGGCTTTTTCCAGCCACACTGAAGCGGGAGGCAAAGGAGGCACCAGGGGAGTTGATCGGTTCCGTCCGTGTGCCCTCACACAGGATCGCCTCTGGCTGGGTCATTTCTGAGCCGTGTGTGCCACACCTGTCCCTAAAGACCACAGACATTGGCAGGATCACCTGGCAGTGCCAGCGCTTGCTGACTTGAATAGAAAATATTCCCTTATGCCTGATCTGAATCTGTCTTGTAATATGTCCACAGCAGACATGGAAAATACTACATTTTCCAGTTATGTGTTTGAAAACTGTTGCCATGATTCTTCTCAGCCTCCTTTTCTTTAGATAAAACAACACCAAGTTCCTCTTCCGTATTTTATGACTCCTTTGTCATTCTTCTTGGTGCTCTCCTGTAGACTGTCACCAGCTGATTCACAGTTTCCTTTCTGTAATGTGGCCAGAACTGGGTGTCACATGCTGAGAAACAGAAAATGAGATTCGGGGTACTTTAGAGGTCAGGCTTCTGTTTATACTGTGGGATTTTTCAAAGCAAAATAAATTGCACAAGGATGACATAATACATATATGTATTTTCAGGGCTGAGATTAAAATTGTTGGGATGAGGTGAAGCATGTGTTTTTGTCTCTTGCTTGCCGACTTTGTGACTATTTATTTATAAGTTTAAGGGACTCTATTTTAAATCTTACTTTGCTTTATATTTTAGCCTGACCAGTTGTTTTTGTGATTTATGTATGATTTTTTAAGGCAAATTTCAATTTAAGAGTGATGATACTCCATAGGACATGCGAACAAATAACTTTTTATGAATAAATACCATGTAATTCTTACTCTGAACAGTAGAGAGCATCATATAACTAAAGGTTCCAATTCAGGCTGCTTTAGAGGTGTTTTCTCGAGGAGATGGTGAACATACTTAAGAAAATGAACAAATGTCACCATCTTCTTTGGTTCTGGATTAATAGACTTTGATTAAATATTATCATAGATTGTCAAATGATGGAAATGATGAACGTTTTGCACCTTTAATCTGTCTTTTCTTTGTTTTCAGTTGTGAAGGTATAAATACCCCTATAAGGGTGTTCTCTAGGAATGCAGAACACCTTGGAGCTGGAATAAATCTATGAACAGTGAAAAGATTGTATGAGCCTTTGTTCTCCCCTGGAGACCCTGCTTTGGTGGGATACTCTGCATCTCTCACCTCTGTGACAGAGCATCCAGGGACCCCTGCTGCACCCTGGTCCGCTACAAACACTAGAAAGAGCAAGGCTGGTGTTTGGGAAAGCAGCAAAAGCTGACCAGGCAGAAAAAGCGTGTGTGACAGTCCTGTTTTTCACCCTTGGCATCTTGCAAAATAATGAGTCATTTCCCAAAATCATCAGCCTGCCTTAGAAAAGGTACCTTTGCAGTTGTTTCCTGTCTGTTGCAGCTTCTAGGTAGCAATGCTTATTTTTTTCACGTGTAATCAGGTTTATCAGAAATGGAATTTAACAGGTTCTTTCTTTTGAAGTTTTAGTTTAAAACTGTGACTCTCATGTAATAACTGGACTTCCCTTTGCTCAGTCTCAGAAAAATAAAATGGTAAGTAGAGATGCTCAGAGCATGTTGCAGTGGGAGGAAGGGGAGGGTAGCAATGAAATTGGGTATGGAGAGAACCTTGTTCCTCCTTGATCTTGTGCATCTCCCTTACACAGCTTAGTACAGATACATCCTTGTGAGTCCAGCCTCTGGTCTGGGCTCCTTTTGGAAGTGTCATAGGTGCCAAGGCTGAACAACTTGGATCCAGTGCTTATCACCAGCATTTTCAATCACATCTGTCCCTGTGCTGTGCATAGGTGCACATCTGTTTGTATTAACTGACCAAATTCCTTCATTTTCTCTTCTCTCTTTCCTACATTTCTCCCTTTTCAGTTTCTCTGAGCCTGCCCACTCGTGGGTAGGCAGTGGTCTTTCCTGTTGCTTGAGAAATGGACTTGTACAAGTCCATGCCTCATGGCAGCAAATTGCTGAGGAATGGGAACTAACTTGATATCTCTTGTTCTGTTTTAGTCACCCTAGAAGTAATATTTTCGTTTTCTTAATATACTTGCTGGAAGAACAGGTTTGCCTTTCCTGACCTCATTCCTAAGATATTTCTTGTGTAACTTCTTAAAAAGTATCAAAGTACAAGGAAATAGTAGTGAGATGGGAATGAATCACAAGACTAATCAGCAAATGCAGCCCAAAAAAAAGGAGGTGGTAAAACTCTCAGTGTTGTCTTCCTGCCAGCTTCCTTTTGGCTCTGATTTAAAGGTTAGAGACATCTTATCCAGCTTACTGACATCTGTGGGAAACTCCAGTTTTCCCCAGGAGTGAGTAAATAACCTCAGTGAACCAATAACCTCCCAAAGCTACATGGTAAGGTCAGGAGACATTCTATGAGGATATTCTCAATAATGAATAAAGGACCTGGTTACAGATCCTACCTGGCTGAATCTTGACACACAGTCAGTGCATAAATGCACCTGCACAAACTGGGGCCCCTTTAGCAGTGCCAGAATTTGATTTATTTTCCATGGCATATGTGGGGATCACTGCTGCACACTTAGTTCAGACTGGTTGCTAAGAGTGTTAACAACAGCAATGCCTATTTTGTTTCTTATTTGGACACACTCCTGGTCTCCAGTGATTCCATAATCTCTTGAAGAATAATATTCCCCTCTTGCCCTCCCCTATAAGTTTCATGCCAACAGCACTTGCTTGCACTTACCAGAGTTATGCCCTGGAGTCATCTTGTGGCAAACACTTGTAAGATTAAACTTTTTTTTCCTTGCATTGTTTTTGAGTGAATTCTACGTGAACCCTCACAATTGCAAAACTCCAACAAAAGAATGGAGGGAGGAGGGATAAAGTGTTACCTGCTAACCCCAGAGAGGGAGGAGCTCCCTACTTCAAACATCATCAGAATTATAAGGAAGGTGTGTACTTAGAGCACTTCCTCAATGTAGAAGTTCCAGCACACTATGCTGAAGACCTGTCCTGAGTGTGCTCTAGAAAGTCTCCAGAAGGTCATTTCATGGGAGAAAATCCTGCCAAGAACCATTATGCACAGCTTAACCAGGGAGAAGAGAATGAGATGGTGAGTTGTATCTCTGTCTAGGTCTTTCTCAGCTTGAAGCAGAAGGTGGCAAGTGTTCTGCAATGAAGTACTACAGACTGTAATTGAGTTATTGCTAGTTGGGATGTTTCCTTGGAAGAAACGTACAGTTAGAAAGGGATATATAGTTTTTTTTTTAGCAGAAGAAAATAAGGTTGGTTGTGTCCATTGAATTTAACTGGTTATCCCCTCCAACAAGGGATGGCTCAACGGGTTATTCATGTGGCGTTACAAATCTAGATGGAGGTGGTTTAATATGAGTTTGAAGGATGGGCCAGACCAGTGTCCCCAACCATTTGACAGCTGAATCTCCAGGATCAGCTACAGTTAGAGAGCTGGAAACCTTGGCTTTCTCCACACGTTATGTTTGCATAAATTAGTGGCAAATGCAGTCTATTGAATTGGCATTCTCAGTCTCATTTGGCAGTCTATATCTCAGACTGAAGCTGGGATTCCTAAATACAGAACTACTATGTTTCTTTCCAGAGTTTCCCAGGGAGAAATGTGTTTGCATGCATTTTGCAACACCTGGAAGTAAGTCCTATGTTTACACAAAATATCTGGTCTCCTGCATGGCACGGCTCTTAAATAGTAATGCCAGTGCACTACTGCAGTGAATTCAGTGCTTCTGAGCTGCTTTGGCATTACTGTGTGTTATGAGTCAGCTATTCCCATGGACTCTGTCCCTCTAATAGATTCTGCTACACATGTAAGATCCTCAATGCAGCTGTACAACAACAATTCTTAGGCATATCTGGCAAATGCAGTGCTTCTCAAAATTCCTATGCTGCAGAACCACTGGAGCTTCTCAAAATTCCTATGCTGTGAGTGCCTGCAGGATTTCTGAGTGTACAACAGCAAAACTACTGAAACACAGTCACTTACAAGTTGACACAACTGTTCACTTTCAGAAATCCTGGAGAAGTCTTCAAAATCTCCTCACTGAGAGTCCTGTTCTAGTGAAAGAGACTGTGTCCTGTGCAAACACAGATATCTGTTATCTCTAAAGACAAATGTAGATTTTCAGACATCTCTCCCAGCCATCCAGGGGAGGGGAGATGCCACATTTTGTATAATGCAAACCTGGGTAATCTGGGATGTGCTGGAGAATGCAGTACAGAGTCACCCAGCAGCATGAACTGAGCAGTGCAGGAAGCACAAGGCACTGGCTCCAAGGGTGGGGACTAATTAGTCCATGTAATGAAGAACCTGACTGGCTCTGCCACCCAGTTACTAAACCTGCTGGCAGCACCCCACTCCTGGCTCTAGCCCTGGTGCTGATGTGCCACTGCTCCCTAGCTCCAAACAGCTGCCGTGTTTGTGTCTCTGCTCCACCCTGCCGTGTCCTTCTAGGACTATAAACAGCTTGTTGTGTTCTCACCACTATTGGTGCTGTCACTAGCAATGCCAGAATTGAGCTGGAGCTAATTAGGTTTAAGTGGATTGTCTGGTGCTGTGTACAGTCACACTATTGTACCCTGAATGTTCACTTCCAGCTATGCACTACTGCGACACCCAAGCTGTGCTTGTATGGAGCCAGTTATCCCAATGATGTTCTTGTTTCTCAGCAGTATCATACTGAGCCCAAGTGTCCTGAATCTGATGCTCAGTGAGCTGCACTGTGATTCTGAGGCTTTCTGTGCACAGCTGGTGTGTGTGCTCGGTGTTGTGTCAGTCTCCACTATGAATCCCGAGTGTCTGGCAATTGCCATGCTCTCCATGCCTGCAGTGCTCATTCACCTGGGGTTTCCAAATGGAAGTCAAAGAAAAAAGACTTGTGAAGCACTTGAGTAATAAATACAATTAAAACTATAGCCCAGTTATGCTAAATTAGGCAGGAATGCAAGTATATTTGTTAAATTTATGTAAGAGAGGAAAAGAGTATGAGTATGAGATAGAGGAAGACACTCTTGAGGAGGTATGAGGTACTGTAAGAGGATGAGAAAAAAGCACAATGTGTATATAGAAAAAGAACAGCTAATGTGTGTATTTGTGTGAAAGAAAAAAATAAAGTAATATGTAAATGAGAGTAGTTGTGAAGAAAGAGACAAAGAATGCTCTAGTGAAGTAAAGGAGTGAAGAATAGCACATGAAGTAAACAGAATTATATGCAGAGGTTCTTTCTTTGTTAAAATAGTGTATTTAAATTACTGGCAACCACAATGACTGGCAGTGGCCCATAATATCTCCATTACGCTGCAGCATCTTTTTTTAAATTCAAAGCCATGAAAAATATTTTTTATGTTGTTTTCAATAGTCAGTTTAATCTACCTGAACCAAATTATTAACAAGTCATTCTTGACTTCTCAAACAAGATCAGATCACTCCATCTGAGTGGAGATGACATTGTGCAAGTGCCAGTTCTTCCAGAGTGGAATAGTTCAAGTAATCTGAAAGCATGCAAATAATTCATTTGAACTCTGGATGTGCAATGCTTCCCTGTGTTGAACCAGCTGTCCAATTGGCTGAGAAAAGTTGAGGAGATCTAATGAGAAGAAATGCTTTGAAGTTTTCTTCTGTATTTCCATTTCTTGGTACAGTTGAGGTGCTAGATAGTCCTGGATGTAAGAGTAATCACTCTGATTTAGGAAATCTAACCTATATATCCTTGTCTATGTCTTTGGGATTACTTTACATTGCTGCAGAACATTTGATTGAATGAAATTTCATTTTTCTGCTACCCAACTAAAACTTAGCAAAGTATATTCAGAGCATGAGATAAACTCTCTCTCCATAACCATTTGTAATACCAGAAAGATCTTAGTATTGTGAGAGAACTCTGGACACAGCAGCTCACCTCAGAGAGGG
This sequence comes from Rhipidura dahli, assembly GCA_013399225.1. Classification (NCBI taxonomy): domain Eukaryota; kingdom Metazoa; phylum Chordata; class Aves; order Passeriformes; family Rhipiduridae; genus Rhipidura; species Rhipidura dahli. The sequence goes on from VXAC01002376.1 coordinate 1,020,426, forward strand.
CTAACAGTATGCTTCCCTTCAGAAAAATCTTCTTGAAGACATTTTTGAGGAGTACATTTACTGTGAAATAGGAAGAAAAGAACACAGCTTTATGCCCTTTGCCAATTTGATGCTCTTCTCTGCACAGCTTGGGAATAATCATTACCTTTGCACAAAACCTGAAGTGTGAAGCTTAAGTCTTGCAGTGCAAAAGATTGTGATAGACTTTGACAGGCTATTGCTTTGGGTACTGATTTGCCAGAAGCCTGTCTTCAGCATGTGTTCCCCCACTGCTTGTGGCTGAAGGAATGGGAGAACTGCAGTCAGCCAGCTGGTGAGCCCCAGTTTACCGCTGCATCTTGGCAGCTGTCTGCCTCCTTTGAGATTCTGAAGGAAATCTGATACAGGAATTTTATATACTTTGTGTTTGAAAAATGTAACTTTTAAAATGGAAATAAAATCTGAAAGGTACTGTCTTGTTGCTAATGGAACAATTGTGAAGGTTGCTACTGATTTCAGAAAGAACAGGAACAAACCTCTGATGAAACAGTTTCTGGTTGGTAAGAATGAGATTCAGTTATTAAATTCCTTGTGAATCTTAGCCAGTCTTTCAAGTCTAATCCTATTATCTGTTGTTATAGCAACAGGTTGTTCATAATAGGGTACCTGGTGTTGGGGTTGCCAGAAATATGATAATTCACAGCCACTGTTTAGGCTTCCTGATGGTAGCTGCAGGCTTTGTTTTCACCAAAGAAAAAGGTGCCTGAATTTGTTTGACTTTTGCATTTAAATTCTGCTGTGCAGATGACCTGGCAGTTAGAGGGAATTTTTCTTTTAAACATAAGTAACAAAGACTTGCTGGACTCTAGAGTGATAAGCCCTTGAATGCTGGCTTTGTGTGATTGTAAAAGCAGCTAAGAACAGTTCTTGCCAACTGAACAGGTCTGGCAGCTTTTTCTGTCCAATAATCCAGGCCCCTTCTTAGACCCTTCACTCACAAGTCAAACCATTTTGTTACAGTCACTTCTCTGACTGTTGCGAGTCTCAAGAGAAAAGGGATGTTAACGGATGAAGAAACAAATTTTACAATACGTTACCATTTATTAGCAATTATTCTACAGAGATGAGATGAACTCTGTATACCAGCCTATTTTGTAGATGGTGTTGCCTCCTATGAGATAATGGGAAGCCCTTTGGAGTCTTACAGATAGCTAATCTTCACTTTAGTTTCCACCATCTCCTAGTCTGGTGCACTCAAGAACTCAGATTATTTGATTACGAAATGTTTTATATGCCAAATGCAGAACAGAACTCTAAAAACCTGTTCATGCATTAGAAAAATTGTCAAGGTGCAAATCTGTATTCATCATACCCCTCTTCAAAAGAAGCATGTCTGCATCAGCACAACAAAAGGAAACACAGCAAAAGTTATTTCCTTAACAACATAAAACTAACCTGTCAGACATGCTCTTACTGGTCACATCAACACGAGGACTTCTGCCAGTATTGAAAGTATTGTTTGCCGTAGTGGACATGCATTTGCTTGGAGATCTTTGTAGCAGAGGCCAGGTGAGTCCTGAATATGCTTTAAGAATTTCTAAACGCTAATTACTAGAAGTTGTTCATGTGGCTAAATAAACCTGCATCATGTATGTGTCTGTTCCTCCCTTCTTCATGTGCATTGTGGATACCTCTGTTATGGGTCTAATATTCACCATTTTATGAAAGATAGTAGTTTTGAGAATTCTTCTAAAGAATTTCATTTTGACTTATCTGACAAGTGAGAAGTTTCTGCTTCAACAAGGAGTTATTCATGTATTAATTTTTTTATGAAAGCAGCATTCATTGCTATAATCCTTCCAGCTGAAAGCACAGGGCCAGAAAAAACTCCTCAGCCTAACAGAACATTCTGTACTGAAGTTAAGCATTGAAAGGTTCCGGCTCAGCGAACTTTGGCACAAGTCAAGTTTGGAGCTCTGTTTCCTTGCCTAGCTTTACTTCACTGTGGTGTGGCCGAGGTAATCACTCCAGACTTTTCCAAAATGATTTGCTTTGGCAATGGAATCCTTCATGAACATTCAGATGCATCAGTTAACATTTGATGTTTATTCTTTCCCAACTTACTCCTTGTAGAACTCCTGAACAGCTGTATTCAGAAGTGTTGCACTCATCAAGACACGAACCAACAAACCTGAACTAACATCTCTGTTCAGAAGGTGGCAAATCATGCCCTTGAAGGGTCAGAACAGCTCAATGGTATCCCTCTATCTGTCTGTCTCTCTGTCTGTCTCAGAAAAGTCCCTTGTGAGAAGCAGCAAGATCCAGCACACAGCATAATGGATATCTTAAAGAGCATGGTTTATTTTTCCAAGATGAGCTGTTTTCCTTGTTTGCGTCTCTTCTGTTTTTCGAGATGAGGAATTCTGATGCACGCTTGATTTTGGGGACAGTCTTGGAATCTATGGATTTAAATCACTTTTTGAGTTGAAACTACTCTGGAAAAAAAGGCCTTAAAACATATGCTGGCATAGGGGCACTCAAGATATTTATTTTCATATATTGGTGCATGGTTTCCTAGGCAAAAATACAGAGAAATACAGAGTTTGCTCTAGTTCTCTGGTTATGTTGTTGTATCAGGCTTGGGGAGTGATTGAACGTTTCAGTGGAGAAGAACATTGCCAACAGAAGATGGTCCCAAATGACTGCCAATCACATGCAGAGCACCCACCCTCTCCCTTCTTAATTCCATTAGCTACAGCCTTCCTGACTTCTCAGACATTGGGTGTAAGACACAAAAACTGAAAATTAAAGGAGTGATTCATGAGCAGAAGCAAGATGCACATGGCAGCGATCCTGTTCTTCCCCACCCTGATATTCATGCCCATCCCAATTTGAAAATATTATTCCAGTTATTCCAGGTCCAGCAATATACTGGAGGAAGTCCGAAGGTGTGTTCTTTTAACAGTTCTTCCCTTAGACGTCTCTGTCTCCTTGGGAGATCCTTTGCCTTGCTGCCAGGCTGTGAAGTCTGGGTCTAAGCATCTGGATCTTGCTAGTAAGCAATTGCTGTGAAGAGTAAGTTCACGCTGACCTATGGCATTCTGTGTGCTGGTGCTGACACTGTTTCTTTAACCTTTTTGTTAAGGTTACAGCTAGAGAGAGTTGAATGGAGACCCTGTGCCTATGTGAATATGTGAATATTAACTGCACATGATTGCCACACCAACTACCTCCTAGCAACCTTGCTTGTCTGCTGGCCTCCATGGGCTTCCTTCTATCTGCTGCAGAGTTGCTTTATTCTCTTGGTCTGCTCAGAGATTATAGAAGCCTTTGAAAATGCTGTGTATGCATCTTGCAGGTGGTATAACCAGGTCCTGTGCAGTGCAGGCCTCTTCCCTTTGTTGTTTACCATACTTTTTCCTTACAGTTGCCAACTTCTTCCCCTTAGAAACCTCTTGGAGATTGCTTAGGATGACAGAGTCTGTCTTTTGGAGAATGCCACAGAGCAGGTGTGCCGAGGCAGCATGTGGAACCACTGGGCAGGGCCTGCATTTCACATAACAAGCAAAGACACCAGCACAGAACCAGGAATTATACATTAGTCATCCTTACAATTACATTGCCTTTCCTTCTCACCTTATAAATGGATCTTGCAATATCTGTGGCTGCAGATATCTGATCCTCAGAAGCAGATTGCACAGTTGCTGCATATATACTCAGAACAAGGAATTGAGGAACTTTAATTCTTACGTTAGCAAATTCTCCTGGTCACCTGATGTGGTTGCAGCCATGGAATCTCCTGTCAGAGCTCAGGCTGCATCTCCTCTATAAATTCACTGTATACATTTCATTTCACATTTACTGCCCCTGCTAGCAGTACTGAGAGGAAATTTGGCCATGATACCAAGACCTGCAGCTCTTAAAATGTAATGCTGACAGACATCTCTTTGATGTTTTGGGCAAGTCACCTTGCCTCACTGTAACAATTTCCCCAGCTTTAAAAATGGAATAATAATACTTACTCATACAGCTAAAATGAGTAGCTTCCTTTGGCCCTCTAAACATGTAAAACATTCTGCAAGTGTTCATTAGATGTTCTTACTAACAGTTGTTGTTATTGTTATTATTATTATTATTATTACTATGTTTACTGGAGCTGTCATGGAAGATGGTTACAGCTACAAAAGCTGCCAAGCTGTGCACAGCAGCTCCAGCTGGTGCAGGAACACAGTGTCTCTTGCAGCACCAAGCAGAGACACTGGCCGAGTCTCTGAATGTAGGGGCATTAGTGCAGATCCCTGCTAGGGCAGGGAGCAGCTCTGCACTGATCAGATGTGCTTAAGCTCTTCGGCTTTCTGACCCAGGGACCTTAAAAAACCTGAATGTGACATCTGCATTCCTGACTTGGAATAAAGGTTTGAACCTCTATGTTTTGTTACCATTCCTGCTCATGCACACACAAAACAGTGTCTCATGCCAAGTTTCACAACTACATAAAAACAGTGGTCAGGCTACAGCAATCTGGATTTTGTGAAGGTGATTGAAAAGTTCTGTTGAAGATGCAAGTTTTTGGTCATCATGTTTAAGACACGTAAAGCAGCCAAATACAAGTTCCATGGCTTGTTTTTCACAGTACCATACCTAACAGTACCTATGGGATAGCAGTGAAAGACAGGAAGGTGTAGTATTCCAGGCATTTCTTTAGGAGAAAGAGTAATGATTTTCCCTTTCTCTTTGCTGCACAGGACATATTTGGCTACAAAACTCAAGGCTGCCGAAAGGCCTTTTGCATTGCTGGATACATCTTGTCCTGTGGGGCTCTGAGGCTGCTGTTTTACTGGAAGCCAGAGTGGGATGTGTGGGTAAACTGCATCCGATGCAGCCTGGAAGAAGCGGATATTGTTCTGCTTAGAACAACAGTAGGTGCCGACTTTAATCTTTAAATTAGTCCCTAGTATGTAGCTATTTGGAAGGTGAGTTAACTGTAAGGTATCCAGTTAGCTGAAATCTCTTACATTGCTGGTTTGATGCAGTAATCTTTTATGTGTACCACTGTTGATCTAAAAAACTTCCAAATATTCCACAAATTACATGTGCGATGAAGATGGGAATGGAGGGTAACAGCTGATCAGACAAGATGAAAGACACTGGGGTGATAAAACCTGTAATATCTGTGGTTTCAAGACTGTAATTTGTTCTCAGTCCTTCCTCCTCCCTTGTACCATCCCTGTGCTTTCTACACTAGCCTTGTGCCCAGATTCTAAAGCATCTTTTTTTTGGCAGGATCCAGCAGATCCTTTTTCCCTCGCTGGGCTGTTCTGGCAAAGATGTCCCCCTCTGCCAAAATTTACCTAATGGGCCGAATTAAAGATTTGTTTAGCACTGTCCCCAGCAGTGTCCAAGTGTGTCATGAGGGATCAATATACAAAGGAAGGCAAGCTTACACTGCTTGTTTTCTTGGCTCTATATTTCCATTTTCCATCAGCCCTTCCCCATGTCCAATTAGCTTGCAATCCTGCAGTAAATGCTTTCAGAGCTGGTACATTTTGCTAGTAGTTTCCTAATACAGGTCTCTATCTGTTGAGGACTGAACTGAAGCACTGCAACATATGCAAACCCTGGGTTTACTTAATGGAAGCTACTGCAACTGTAAAAGAAGCAAACTGAGACTTGGTTCTGAATCCCAGCTGAGCCTGAATACTCTAGGAGCTGGCAGGGTTGGTTTACTTCCAGAAATTTGATTTGTTCTGCTTCAAAGATCCCTGAACAATGGCATTTTCAACATTTGCAATTGCAAAATAGATCACTTACTGCCTCTGTGTTTGAGCTGCCTTCTTAAATGAGCAGAGAAGCATGCAGTTAAAATCCCAGGTTTTGAAAATCACAGATCTGCCTGTTGAATACTTTATAATGAAACAATCTGCATTCTAATCGTCTGGGGTATGTTTATTTCTTTTTTTAAAAACATCATGTCAGGGTTAATATCCCTTTTTAATCTTCAATTCAGTTTAAATTTTTAATTACCTATTCTTGTGTGTAATTTAAAAAAGATGTGCCATGCCAAACACTTTTCAAATAAATGAGTTTTAAAATGATCCTTTGTGTAATTAAACAGGAATTGAATCATATTGTACGTTCTTGTTATCAAGAAGCTTTCTTAATGTATGCTCTTGGTGTTTGAAAATTTCGAGTTTCTTTCATGATTCTTTGTGTTAAAACGACAGTTTTGTTTTGTTTTGCTACATTCTGATTATATCAGTTCTCAAATGTGATGGCTACTGCTAATGAGGATACAAGTAATCTCATCAGCTTGATCCTTGGAATTATCTTTTGCTTCACATAAAACCTTAATTCTTAAGTTGTCATCATCCCTGCAATTGCAATATAAGAGCCTATTAACTCACTTTTGTTATTGAATTTTGATTCACTTTAGTTTGAATAATGAACACCTGTGTTATTCACTGTTTCCCATATCAATCTGCATCCCAATGTCTACTCATTCTGAAATCTAAATTAAAGATAAATATCAGAAATAAATGTTATTCTACTCAAAAGACCAGTTTAAGAAGAAAAGTGGGCAAATAAAGAAGATATATAAACATTATTAAAGTTCTTTTTCTTAACACTTAAATTATTCCAAAGGACTCATATTTGGTACAGAAATCTTTTTTACTGTTCCCTTTTCCAGTTGAAGTTTCATGACTGCAAAACTGCTCACACACAGAATGTGAGTCAGTCTCACAGTTGATTTTAATGCACGTAGTTCAGTGTTTGGGACTGAAACTTAGCATGAGGCCACTTACTACAGTAGTTGCTCTCATTTTTCAGACTTGTTATCAGGCAGTTCTAATGTTCAATTGACTTTACAAAAAATAGGAAGGTCATGAACTCACTTTGTGGGAAAAGCTTGTCTAAGGTGCCGTAAGGAAGGCACGGTGCTGGCACGCTTCCTGCAACAAAGTGTTATTAACTCAGGAGGGACTGTGTAAAGGTACTGGCACTAAACATTCATTTTGCAGCAGAGCGCTGTGTTCCTTTTGATCTTCCCTTTATGTGTGGTCACTGCATCTCTGATTGTCCTGTGCTGTTTGCCTGTCCGAGATCTTGACCTGGGTGTTCACATTCCATCCTTATCAGCCAAACACCAGACCTGTGGTCACTGGAGTATTTGCAGTACTCACATTTTTACAGGATGGTTCTTCTGTTCCTGTTCTAATAATTTTCTCTCAGTCTCAAGTGTTGGGAGGCTTCTGTTGGTTAATCCTTAAAAAAGCCAGAGCACTGCTCTAGAAAGGCTACTGTAATCATTGATTCCAAGGTGAAAGTGAGTTTAGTCTGTGTTTCGGGCAAATTGTGACACTTCTCTTCTGTACTCACTTAGGATGATTTTCGGATTTATTCTCGTAAGATTGTGACATGGATCTCTGTGTCTGCATTTATCAAAAGTAGATCAGATTATCCAGCCACTGAGGAAGACTCAATCTTCAGCAAAGCCATAATGAAGCCAAGTTTGCAAGTAAGTAAAGTATTCCCTGCAGCATCTGGGAGATGATGGCAAATCTCAGCCATGCTTCATGGAGTTAAAGTGAGCTGGGAAACATACAGCTAAGAATCTTGCAGCTTGAGGAACACAGTGAGCTGTGGAAAAAGAAGAGAACTGTACTTAACTGTACTTGCCTCTGTAAAAATCCTCACATATTCTCAGGGGAGTTATGAAAAGAGAATTCTCACTGTTTCTACTTAAAACCTATGTTTTAAGTAGAAGAGCTTCAGGAGACTGGGGTTGGCAGTGAAGAATCAGGGTTCCAAATAAAAAAATAATTTCTGGCATAGGAATCAGGGAATTTAGGGGTGACTGTGTCTGAAAGGAGACTTGCAGAACCGAACGCAGCTGCCCCAGTAACATGAAAACAGGGATGAATGCAGCTGATGGGGAATAGAACAGAAAAGTGCCTCAGCTACATCAATATTTCCAGAAATGTTTCATCAACACATTTTGCTTCCTTGTCTTTATATGCACCAATTTGTGCTTCAAAGTACATTTGCTGGAGTCAGGTTAACAGGAATCACTGTCAGCTGTTCTTGCAAAAATGTATCCTGGCCTCTGCCAGTTTCATAGATTTGAGATCCCAGTGAGACACTGGGGAAAAGGTAGGCAATTGATTGATCCAAGCAGATCTCAATGTCCCTCATGAGCTGAGTAAATGGAATTATCCCGTGTCTAGAACAAGTACAAGACAGTTCAGTTATATGCCTTGCTTAGCATTACATGTTAAGTTTGTGTGAGCAATAGGAATGCCAAAAGATAAATTTGCTAATACCCAGCTCTTGATTATAGATACTAGACCACTGCACTGAGGAATCCAGAAAAGAGACATTTTCCCTTTTGGGAAATAAATTTCTAACTTACTAGCATTTCTTTTTATATCTACAACAATTTTTAGCATGTATTTTCATTATAAACCTAACTTTATCTGAGCAAAGCTGTTGATAATACTGCTGTAGAAATATATTAATGTACATGGGAAAGTTTAGTGCCAACTAGTTTAATCAACTGGCATAATATGAAGAAAGTGGAGACTGGTCTGTGACATTCTTTAGAGGATCAAATTAGTAACGCAAAAAAGCCAAATGTGGCCTGCAATAAGAGGCCCTTTGAAAACCACTTTTACATCAATCAAAACATCTAGATAGAAATGACCAGATTCAAAGCAGCAAAGAGAAAACAGTTTAATCCTTTCCTAGCAATTCAAAAGCTTCTACTTATAAAACAATTGTAAAGTGGTTTTGCCATTTAAGCTACCTAAGTCCACAGAGTTTTGTGTTGTGCCCAAGAGCTGTCCAAGGACCTCTTCTGATGGGGAGCTGGGTCCCTTGCTTCCCACTCCAGTTTTTAGCATTGCAGATATTGCAGCTCCCATTGCATGAAATCCCAGCTCCAGACCTCTTGCTAAGTTAATGACTGTGGTTATAGCTCCATTTTGAGTCAGTGGATGAGCTGAGTCTAGATTTCATTGGCCTATAATAATGCTTATTGTGCTGGGTAGGGAGAGTTCCCTGGAGCTGATTTCTTTATCACTCATGTGTACAGGTGTATAACCCTGCCTTCTGCCAGCTGATAGGAAGTGCCATTATCTCTAATAGGCTTTGTTATTGTTGCACAGGACAGGACAGACTCCTCTTGCAAGTTATAAATGACAGTGTGTGTTCCTAATGGGTAACTGCTCTGCAAGGGCTTAGCATTAGCAGTGACTCAGTATCCTGGGATGGCCTTTCTTGTCTGTTGGTACATCTGTTCGGCTGAAGGACTCAGCACCATGCTTGGAAATGGCCCAAAGCCCTCTGCTTTCCCCGAAGCCAGACAGAAGACAAGGGAGCTGTTGGCTGAAGACAAGCTTTGCCAGCTGCCTGTGTACTCACCATGGCATCAGTGATCTCTTACCTTCATTCTGTGAAATCAGAGTGAAGATTATTTCTTTCTTGTCAAAGAACACTGTGTTGTACTTGCTTGACCTAAAGATCTGTAAAGTTTACTGGAACCTGCACTGAGGTAGGGATCCCAACCTATAATTCAACTAGGGAGTCAGTGTATGCAATCCTGTCTTCTCTTCCTCCTTCTCCCATATAATTTCCTTTATCTGTGCTTGACCCCAGTGAGGATGCCTGCTGAGCTCTGTGAGCAAGGCTGGGACTATTATTGTTTGCTGTGTTGCATGTATTGTTGTCCCTGTTTTGTTTTGCAGGTGAAAACTATCCAAGTACAAAAAATCCGCTATGTCTGGAATATCTATGCAAAACAGTTCCAGAAGGTTGGGTGAGTTCACTGCGCTGGTTGTACAAGTCTCTGAGCAAGTCAAGCTTCTTTGTGAATAATGTCCTAAGGAAAACACTCCCTTTCTATTTTAGAGTCCTAGAAGACCACCACACTTGCTCAGCTATACATGATAAATTTGGTTCTGGTCTCACCTGCAATGAACAGAATGTCAGGTACACATTTTAAAACATGAGTACTCAACATATGGATTTAAAAGAGATGTAAATTCACTGCTGTTTGTGCGCTTCCCAGGAGTTTCTTGTTTATTTATTAATGTGCACATAATTTTAGATTAAACAGCTGTACATGGAAATATTGAATGAAAAGGGCTAGACAATGTTGTGTATTCCTTGTCAAAGTTTTTGAAATGTCTCTGTATTCATCACTGTTACAGTTCTCAATCAGGAAGTAACTATTTCCTAGAACGAAATTTAAGCAGTTCTTATTTGGAGTAAGAGAAAGTCTTTGTGAAAGAATGCAGATAATTTCTTTGTTTGCTTCTTCATTGGGGCTCCAAATCGACTAGTTCTGGTTGTTGAACTTATTCTCATAAAATACTGTATCATTCAGCAAGTTACAGAATATGTATTCTTGAAACTACTAAATAGAGAAATAATTTTCAGTTGATTGAATACTGAAAATCCAGCTCCTGACCTTAGCTCATGTCAAATCTCACATTCCAATCACCTTTAACTTTGCAAAATTATTTGGGTTTGGATCATGTTGTTTTAGATGCAGAATTCCTTTGGTTATGGTGTTTCAAAGTAATTTTTGCATGATGGAAATATTTGCCTAAAAGTTTGTACTACACCTCTTGTCTGCGTAAGTAAATGTCACTGATATAGTCATCCTTTCTGACATAAGCACTGTAGGGACATTTAATTTTTTGTTCTTGAAGAAAGATCCTCCCAGCCTTTAAACTGGGATCAATGGAACCTCTCAGGACTAGTGAAATCTGCAGTTTCTCGAGTGACATTGTCACTATTTGATCTGTGAGTGATGTGTCTTTATCCCATACAGGAGAGTTATATGTGGGCCAAACACTATTGATGTTCCAGTGATCCCTGTTTGGAAACTACTCATCAAAGAGGTTAAGCATTTCTGTTGCTTTTATTCTGAGCTGCCTGGGGGACCAAGTGTGCATGTAATTGATTCTATATCTGATTTAACTTCCCACTACTCATTCTCCAAGCACACTTCTTTTTCAAATCCTGTTGAAAGCTGTTCCATGAAATCATCATAAATTCATTCATTCTCTGTTGTTCCCTATCCTCCATCCCCATGCCTGTGTGTCTGCTTGGTATTTCTATGTATCTGTGTCCTGGGAGCTCATTCTGTTTGCCTTCTGAGTGCCATTGAAGGTTTCCAAGCTGCACTGGAAATCAGACCTTCCAGACAGGGGCTGTCTCTTAATCAGCAGAGATTAAGTGAACAACAGTACCTGGTACACACCTACAGCTGCAGAGAGATCCAATGAGCTTGGGGCTCTGGGCACAGAACCACACACAGGATCAGTATATTTATCAGAGAGAAACTATGTGTGGCCTAAACAGGGTGTTTGTGGAGGTGTGCCTATGGTATGTGAGCTCCATGCTCAGAGCACAATCTGCTCTTCTTTCACCTTTGTTACATTTCTTGTACAAAGTGAACAGAACAAGGACTGGGCTCGGTCGTTCACATCCTGAATAACATCCTCTTGGTCCAGATTAGTTGGCCCTTCTGTCAGGTGAAGATGGTCCAGTCTGATTAAACTGAAGTAACTGCTAAAAAATTTACAAAGGGGATCAGGAGTTACAATACTTAATGTCTCTCATTCCAGACCTTTTCTGGACTGTCTAGATATAATGGGGCCATTTAAATGTGGCCAGCTCTTTACTATTGCTGTCTCTCCAAACAGGTCCTAAATCCATTTTACGTGTTCCAGCTGTTCAGTGTGTGCCTGTGGTTTGCTGAAGATTACATGGAGTATGCCACTGCCATCATAATCATGTCTCTCCTCTCAATATCTTTGACTGTATACGATCTTAGACAGGTGAGACACCTCACCTTTTTTCCACAAGGAAGATTTGCTTCTAATGTCTGGGAAAGGCCAGCATGTTACAACATGCACACAGCACTGTGAGACTTACTCAGAGGTTTAGTCTTGTGACATTGTCTAGTAGCAGGTGCACTGGCCTGGCCTCCTAGTCATCATAATCTCTGTGTGGTGCCTTACCCACATCCTCCCTTCCCCATTCCAGTGCTTCACTTTGTAACATTTTGTCACGCTCTTCGTAATTAGGGTGGGGAATTTCTTTCTCTCTGTGGTTTTATAGTTCCTGGTAGATCTGGAATCCAGTTTCTGAAGGCTCTCATAACCACAAATAACAAAAGGAAATAATTGTTAGAGGATAAACTGCATCATGTAAGTAAGATGTTACACTTTTGTGTGTTTTTTTTAAATTTATAGCAATCCATTAAACTGCACAGACTGGTTGAGTCTCATAACAACATCATGGTCACTGTCTGCAGAAATAAGGAAGGTGACTCTTCTATGTTTCTTTTTTCAATGTGCTTTGTTTCTATAGCAATTTATATCAAACCCAAGCATGTACAGTAACAAAGTTATTCTAAAGTTGTTTTCCTCTTCTGTTTCTCAGCTCAGTTAACTCACTTCTGTACATAAAGTTAATTTGACTTAGAAATGTGTTGTGACACATCAAACATGTTAATAATTGAGTGCAGCCAGGAAAACTAAGTAATTTTTCTTAAAGCAGTGCTGGCATAGCCAACATATGCATTAAATGGATGTGAGTCCACCTAATTGTTCTGTGCTAAGTCTGTTCATTCTCGAGGTATCTACAGCACAATCCAAAGAGATGAAGTCAAGTTAAGAAATGTAGATCCAAGGTTCTTCCTTTAGGTCAGTGCATTGGAACAGTAACCTTTAGTTGGGTTTCTGGGTAGGTAAAGAGGAATTCTACAGCTAGAACTGATGCCTACAGTTTTCTTTCTTGTAGGTTGCAAACTTAGGTCCTTTGTTTATCAACCATTATAAAGAATTTTATTCAGCAAGTAGTTCCTTGTATTCTTTTCCCCTTGCTACAGAGAAATATATGAAGCAAAAAGTTTGCATTACTTTTCGCTTTCAGGTTTCCAAGAGCTGGAGTCACACCATCTTGTTCCTGGAGATATGCTGGTTTTGAAAGAGGGGAAAACCCTTTTGCCTTGTGATGCCATTCTGATCAGTGGGCAGTGCATTGTAAATGAAAGCATGCTGACAGGTACAGCTCATCCCTCCCAGGTCTGCCATCTGAACACCCATCATTGCCCCATGGCTTCAGCCAGTGACATGGGACAGATGGTGCTATCATGTACATCCTTTACTGTGAGACAGTCCATAGCTGGCCTAGGAGGGGATTCTTTTGGGTGTTTGCTATAATAGTGACTGAATTGTTGTTAATTGTCTAAGTAGACAATATGGACTTTAGGAAGGGCAATTTATTATCCTTTTCTGCCTTCCTGGCGTGCAGCGCTTAGGAAGAGGTGATCTCGTTAGCAGGGAAAGAGTGGACAGTGAAGAGAAGGGAGCAGGACAGGAGAAGAAGCAATGGATATGAAGCAAAGCTGTTCCTACACAGGGCCCACAGTCCACTCTGGGTGTTGTGGTTTCTGTCACTCACTGAATGTCTCATTGCTGCAGCATCTCCAACCTGTGGAGTGTCTGTGTAACCCTCCAGACACTTGGCCCCACATTCCTGTGGCAGCAATGGAGGACACACCAGCTGGGAGAGGTCAATGGAAAGCAGGATTTTTGGTGCAGGAGGAGGTCATAGTTCTGTTTCTTGTCTTTAAATTTGGTCTTGGTCTGAATCAAACTGAAATGGATAGCTCTGAAATTTCATATAAATGAGTTATTCCAGAAACACCTTTTATTTAGAAAACTTGAGGTGTCACAAAATATTTCTTCTTTTGACATAAATAGGGTACTTGTCACCTGTCAAGCATTGAGCTAAAGGCCCTGCTTTTTACTCGGAAGGGAAAATCATGTTCCTATCTGCTTGAGAGAATAGTGTAGTGACCTGCACGTGAGGTTCAAATTAGGTAAACACCTTGTGGCCATCAAGGGCAGTCATGCAACACCAGTTCAGGCCTCTTTTCAAGTCTCTATCTAGAGCCAGTGTTTGGAGTCCTTAGGCTGCTTTCAGATCTCAGATTTACATGAAGCTGCTGTACTGATGCAAAGGAAAACTATTCTCTGGCAGTCTGTTTGTTTGCTAGGCTTTAAACTCTATTCATTCTGAAGATGCCAAAATATAAAAGTAAAATTTCTGTAAACTGGTTTCTCTAGTAAATACCTTTAACTTACAACCTCGTTGTCTAGGTACTTATTTGGAAGTCAGCAGGCTGTTATTAAGTGTACTGCAGTTTTTCTCATCTGGGCTAATCTTCCCTAGGAGAAAGTATTCCAGTAACAAAGACCCACCTACCCCAAGCTGATAACTTCAAGCCCTGGAGAGTGTACTGTGCAGAGGATTACAAAAAACATGTCCTCTTCTGTGGAACAGAAGTCATCCAGACCAAGGCAGATGACAGAGGAGTAGTTAAAGCTGTGGTGCTGCGGACTGGTCAGTCAATACTTCAGTTCACTTTTCCTTTCATGATTTTTCTCACTGGAACAGTCTGACAATGTATCCAATCCCATTAAGTTGAAAGTACTAATCTATATTCACAGCACTCAGATGGAGAATCATCATCCTGGGCTGGGCTAAGTTATTATGCATTGTTTCTGTTTGCTTGGCATAACTTCTACAAAAATTGCCAGCATATAATTATGAAGAAGAAATCCTTCCCCTAAGACAAAAATAACTTTTCTGTATTCTGCAGATAAGGTCACATACACTAAAATGAAAAACCTGGGCCTTCTTTCATAACTTGCAGAAATTATGAATAATTTTCAACCCCTCCATTCTATGCAGATAATTTTTTTAAATATTTTCACCTGGAAGTGATTTTAATTTGTCTTTACAGGTTTCAACACAGCCAAGGGTGATCTGGTGAGGTCCATTCTCTACCCTAAACCCATGAACTTCAAGCTGTACAGAGATGCCCTCCGGTTCCTGATGTGCCTCATAGCATTTGCAGCCATTGGAATGATCTACACAGTGTGTGTATTTGCACGTAGTGGGGTGAGTTACTAAATGCAGGAGAAATGGTCTCATCTAAGAGATGTGAAACTGGAGTGACTTCAGAAACATTTATAGATAGAAGCACAGTCCTTGTCACTCTCCTTTTTACCTTAGTACATGAGTCCATTTTACCATGCAGTTGAATTGGTAACCATACACAAACTGTCATACATTCAATTCCAAGATGTCAAACCTACTGCTGCCCAATAATAATTTCTTCTTTCTTGGAAAATCCTATGCAAGCCCTGCATGTGTTATCTGCAGCTCAGCACCCTGTAAGAACCTTTTGCAGGCTTTTCTTGGCACTCTTTTGTACATTCCTAGAAAAAGCACAAGTAAGTCATGAGTTAAATGGGACAGAGGCTGTTGTGTTATTGTGAAAGCTTTCCAAAAACTTCTGTTTAGATCAAAGACCCATCTATTCCTGTCTGCTGTCTCTGAGAGCAACCGGTGTCAAATACCAATGTTAAGTAGTTAGGAAGTAGGACAAGTATAGAAGCATTCATCCCTGGTATAGTCTTCTAACTTCTTAAAGTGAAAGGTTCAAGAGTTGAGAAAGCTGTCTTTTGTATTTGGATCCTCTAGCTGTAACAGTCGCTGAAAATCTCCTAGAGTGTGGTTTACTCTATTTATGAATTCATCTAAGTCTTAGACTGGACAGCCCCTGTGGCAATGATTGCCTCAGTTTCATTATGTACTGCACAAAAATGTTTTTAGAGTTGCTGTTTGAATCACTGAAGGCACTGTGGGTTTTATTTTAGAGAAGTAGCAAATAGCTGCTTTCTGTTTGATACTTCCTGTACTAGTTTTGACTTAGAGATCATTTGGCCACCTTTCTTCCGTGTTACAGAGCTCTGAGCAGTACAAGTGTAAACAGAGATCATTGAAATTACTGATATTACAAAGAACTCCCTGTTGTCTTCTGTCTTCTTCCTCTCATACCTTTGTATCGTCATCTGGGTGGGGCAGGGTGGTGGAAGGGAGATAACCGACACTTAGTTATCACTCAGCTTAATATCCTTGAGAACTTTGGGAAAGTAATTTTGCAAAGGTAACTGTCCTGTGTCAGGACAGTTGAATCTCCCACATCTCATTGTGGAACTAAGACTTACTGTATCAGGAAGCAGCAGAAGACAGTTATTCCCTAGGGGAGGCAAGCCAGGAGCTGAGGATGACCAGAGCACAGGTAACTGGGGAATAATCACACAGTGTCTGAATGCAGTGAGGAGAGCTGGATGCAGGCAACAGCCCATCAACAGTCCCAGGCAAGGCAAAGTGGTAAGTAATCCAGATCAGTCAGAAGCAGGAGATGAGGACAAGAGACAAGGCTGTGACACTTACAGGTCCTAAGGTGTCCATCCAAGAGGCAGTGACAGGAGTGGGTGTATCCACAGCATGGCTGACAGGCACTGAAGGTCCAGGACTGAGCTTAAATGGAGTTCCTGAACTCAAGAGCAGAGGATGTGGATGGAGGTGAGGCTAGTGAGGGTAATTAAGGGCTATTAGTACACCTAGGGCCCTGCCATATTGGTCTCTAAATCTCTGGAGGGTTTACCTGAAACCCTTTTAAAATAGTTCAGTGATTCTTATGCATCAAGGTCAATGTGAGAAGAGTTTTACACTGTAAACAGTAGTTCTGCAAATTTTAAAGCCTATTTGATTTAGAACTTCTTCAGAAACTTTCAAGAAATCATTTCATGCCATGATAATTATCTGCCAGTGTAAAGTCCAAGTCATGAGTTGCAAGGTTTTTTCTGTAATTTAGTTTTGTGAATAATTTTTCTCCTGGGAAATAATCTACAATCAGTTGGCTCAGAAGATTATTTCCCCTGAGGATATCAAAGAAAGTGTGGTTAAGAACATATTATTGTGTCTGCTTTGCAGTTTTTACTTCTTTTCTTAATTTAACTTCCCCATTGTAATATGTAAAATACATGCTGATGTTATCTCAGTTGCTGAAACTGTCTTGTCAATCTTATAAGATTGAATTACAGGATGTACTAATGCTTTCTCTTCTCTTTCTGTGAGTGTTTATCTAAAGGTGGGTGGTAAGTACTTCCTTCAAACATAAAATAGAGGCAAAAATCAAAATGATGTGTTCTGTGGTCTGGGACAATATCAATGAAGGGAGAATCAGAACATGATGGAAATTCAGCACATCAAATGCAACATGATTTGTAGTCAAAGTCCCAAGCTCAGAAGTAGTAATAGTAGATCTCAGTGATGGTTTGCAAGTCTTTCTGAACTACAAATTTGCTTTAGTTTGTAGTGTCTCAGTTCTGGGACTCCAATTTGAAAAGCATTCAATTCTTTAGCATTCATATCAACTGCCCAGAATAACAGTGCCCACAATCAGCATCCTGGAAGTCAGTTTTACACTGACCTCTAAGCTCCCAAATTATAGATTGCTTTTACAAATGTAACTGTTACTTCCATGTCTCTTCCTGCAGTAAAAGCAATTTTCTTTCTCAGCTCCTACAACATAAGGTCAGAAGAAATCATTAGCTCATCCAGTCTGCCCTCCTTTTTATCACCATCCCATATGTTTCACCTGCCACCTTAACATGAAGTCCAGAGCTGTGCCTGTAGACATTTGGATGAATGCCCATATATACAGCAGATTCCTGTGTGCTGTGTCATGGGAAAATGGGTTTGACTGAGGGTGCAGTGATCTAGCTGGCATGTTTGAATACATGTGTATTGGAGGAGGCTGTGAACTCTGCCTGGAGTTTGCATGGACAATGAATGAAGGTCTGGGGGCCGCTCTTTAGCAGTGATGAGGCTTTAAAGCCTCTGGTTAAATCAAGCCTATTAATTTCTTATGGAGATGAATACATGATGGACCATGGGCAGAAAACAGTACAGCCTGGAGCACCTGCAGTGCAGGAGAGGTGGGATGGAGAGGGCTACACCCAGTGCAAGCACCACTCCTTGCCACTCTCTTCCTGATTACTGTCCTTGTTGTTATGTCAGGAGGAGACAGGAGAAGTAGTGAAGAAAGCTTTGGATGTTATCACTATTGCTGTCCCGCCAGCTCTGCCAGCTGCCTTGACAACAGGAATCATTTATACCCAGCAGAGGTTGAAGAAAAAAGGCATCTTTTGCATCAGCCCACAGAGGATCAACATGTGTGGACAGCTGAACCTTTTCTGCTTTGACAAAGTAATGGCTGTGTGGTGGTTATGCCCTCACTGGTAATGAGACCATGGTGGGGGTGGGAGGCTGGGGTTTGACTGAGCATTTCCATTCTATTTTAGAAACACAATGACCAGTGCTCTGTACTTAAGTTCTTGTTGTCTGAACAGAAGCTGTGGCAAATTCTTGTTTTTCTTGGAATCTAGGGGTTGTCTGGTAGCCCTTTTGCTCTGCACCATGCTGGCGTTTTCTGGACAGTAACCTCTTAAAATAAATCTTGCTTTTCATTCCCTGCGGAGCTCTCTTGTGGGAAGTTAATTTAAATGTACATTTTAACTTAGACTGGCACCTTAACAGAAGATGGCCTGGATCTTTGGGGCTTGCTGCCCTCTGAAAGAAACTGGTAAGGCTCCTTGACACATCAATGGCATCTAAATTTGGTGGGGTAGTGATTGTATTCTTCTAGTAGACATAGGACCAAATCTGAAAGACAGTTAATGTTAAACATTTAAGCAGTTTGAAGTCCCCCATGTTTAGATTTTTAATTTTATTTCCATATCCTCTGGAAAATGAATTGTTTGCCTTATCCCAGGGGTCTTGCTCCACATGAAAAGATGCAGTCACTGTTGCCAGCATTTGGCACAGCATGTCCAGGCAGACAGTCTGCACTAGACAGGCTGGGTTAGATATCAAAGCTGCAGTGTAACCCAAATCCTTTTGACAGGAAGTCACCATTATCCACAAGATTGATGCTCTGTTCTTTCAGTGGCCTTGATTTTGCCCATTTACATTTCCAGAAATGTGCCTGCACAGAGTTGCTCAAACTTGTATCAGTTTCAGAACTCAAGAGTCTTTGCACAAGCCTCAAAGAAGATATTTTATAATAATCTGTTCCTCTCTCCATCCCATTTGACTCCCTAACTAGGCATAGCTCACTTGTTTTGAGCATGTGTATCCCAGCCTTAATAGGTGCATGAAAAGCAGTTCATGGGGGAGGACAAGTCCCCAGAACACGTGTGTGGTCTGGCCTCAGGTTGGGACTTTAACTGCCCCCAATTTAGGATTTTTTTTTTCTATTAGTCTTATGTTGTTTGGTGTTCTCTGACAGTAACTTTTGTGCTCTCTTTTGCTTTAGCTTTCAGGACATTCACAGTTTCCCTGCAGACCACAGCCTGCCTTGGAGCCCAGTGTTCAAAGCACTGGCAGTTTGTCATTCATTAATTGTTTGGGAGGGCAAGATCCAAGGAGACCCACTGGATGTGAAAATGTTCGAGGCCACCAACTGGGTAAAGCTGTGCTTTGTTGTTATGCAAACAGTGGGGAGATCACCTTGCCATCTCAGATTTAGCCAGACACCCATCAAAGTTACAAAAAAATCAGGAATTCAGTTAAATAATTCCTGTGAAATAGGAATAACTGAGTTTCCTTTGACGCCAAAAATACTTCTATTCCTCACAATCATGTTGTCGTGATAAAAAATACAGATAATTTGTGGAATACTCCAAGAGCTGAGCTTTCTGCATTAATAAAAATTCTTGTGTATTATTTTCTCACTGAGTCTATGTTACAGCTAAAGATTTTTGTTTATTTAAGTGTGTTGTAATGAATAAAGGATTTATTGTCAGTGAGAGGACATAACCTATTTGCTGTGCAAAAGTAAAGCAATGTCTTAGTGAAGCTGGTGAGCTTTTCTATTTGGCTGCCAAGAAAGGCAGTGGATTTTCCATTATTGGAAGCTTTTAGTTTGGCATCAGACAGACCCCTACCAGGAATGAATAAGGTACCTTGTTTAGAAGCAAAGAAAAGCTTTAAATGGATCCTTGAGGTTCCTTTTAGCTGTACTGGCGTTGCACTTTGAAATATTTTTGTCTTTCAATACACAGGTGATAGATGATTCCAGTGGACACCAGACTGGAGGCCAAGGATCCATGCAAGCCACAGTTGTCAGACCTGGTCCTAAAGCCACCAGTGTAAGCTGTTTGCAAGATTCACATCCATGATCAAGTTAGACTGTCAGTGTAAGGGTTACCTTTCAGTATGGAATGCGTGGGTATCCCTGTCCAAGAGAGCTCTTCCCCATTTTGTCTTTCCTGTCCCATCTGCAGAGAGAGATTGCATTGCTCTCTCTGATTACAGATGCCTGAGGGAGCTTGCAGCTTACACAGGAAGCAGGGGGATGCTGGATTAGAGATTGTCCAGCTCAGGGATTTGGCTGTCCTCGTGGCTTGAGACTCAACCCAAACTCAGCTGAGTGGGGAATGCAGTGGAGTCTGGTGGCTGATGTCAGACCCTTGGTGGTGACATACACTGGTGGGACACTTTCATTTTCCCTTTGCAAGACCAGTGTAAGACCTAACAGAGTCCTCCTAAAGAAATGGGACTAGTAGGTTCTTTTCAGTAAATTACATTTAGTAATTGCTAAAATTGTCAGTGAACTTTTCCTACTGCTTAAGCTAAATATTTCTGCAGAAATTTAGTCTCGTATCTTATGTACCAGTCATTTATATCTAAGTGCAAAAAATCAGCCCATTATACATGGTTAGCTTCTTTCTATGGTCCAAAGGACAGACCTAAAATCCTTTAGTCTGAGTTTAAAATCCTTGCTAGAGTGTGTAATCCACTTGCTTTCCTCCTAGGCTCCAGTGGAAGGAATTACCATTTTACACCAGTTTCCATTTTCCTCAGCTTTGCAAAGGATGTCTGTCATTGCCCAGGAAATTGGTGGGGATCTACAGGCCTTCATAAAAGGAGCTCCAGAAATAGTAGCCATGCTGTGTAGAGCAGAAACAGGTAACAAACATTTATAAATGCTTCCTTGGAACACACATGTGTAAGTGACTTTCAATGGGGCAATGAAATGGAAGGTCCAAATGAGATTTCTGTGTCTAAGACCTTATACTAAAGCCTGAAAAGTGTCTCTGTTGTACTCCAAGCCTAAGGCTAAGCTCTCACATAGTCCTTCTCAACAAGGAAGGATTGCTAAGAGATAAGAGTAACTACCAACTCCTGTACAAGGTGTACAGTCTCTGGCAGAATAATATTTGGAAAAGTTGTCTACAGGTCTGCCCCCCCTCAAAAAAGTTGATTTCTTTTTCTCCAAACCTTGGGAGGGCATCTAGAGAAGCACAGACCCTTCATGACACCCTGGAAGAAGGTAAGTCTTTGCAGTGTAAGTTTTGAACTTTTAAGTTCAAAATGATAAAGGAGAGGCGAAGAGTTTCTTATTGAATAGAATTAAGTTCAGCTCCTTTCTTTGATGTGCTTGGCCTATCAGTAGACTCTAGGTCTAAAGGCCCTCTGGGACATAAACCTTCCCTGCTCCAAGGCTTCCTTCTGTTAGAAAGCAGTTAAATGCTGTGATAAAATGTCTTTTCCTCTTTTGCACAGTCCCATCGAACTTTGAAAGCAAGCTCCTGCTCTACACTGCACAGGGCTTTAGGGTCATTGGACTGGCCTGTAAATCTCTGCAGGCAGGGAAACTGCCTGCTGCTCTAACAAGGTAAGCCATAGAAAACACTGTTTCTGGCCATGTTCAGCCACGGGCCAGTGGTGCCTCACAATGCACCATCACCACATCACCCCTGACAAGAGCAGAGGCATACTACAGAGTTTTGTTAGATTCAGGCCAGAGGGAATCTGATTTAAATCTGGATATAGGACTGGGAATAGATAGAGGGCACTCCTGTAGCATATGCCCATGCCTAAATGTGCAATCCCTGCACATTTCATAGGAAGCATAATTCTGTTACACTCTGAAGACTAGTGCTCCCCCCCCCCCCCACCTTCCATCATTTCCTCCAGTCTCCTTGCAGATTTACCCAGGCTTTCAGTTGAAGAGAAGTCTTTTTAAGATTTTTTATTATCCACACTCTGATTAAGCCGAGGCAGCAGATGACCCCCATTACTGTTCTCTACCCCAGTCAAAGTCAGCAAACTATCTTCTGCTGTTGTGTTGGTCCAATCATTTAGCATTCTAGCTTTAGCCCTCTTTAGTCTCTAAAGAAGTCAGCAAACTCTTCTATTGTGCTTATGGTATTAATTTTTCACAAGCCTCAGAAAAGAACACTTACACATGAATCCATATAGTTTTTCCCAAATCCCTTTTGCTTTTGCCTGTGATATTCCACAAACACCACTTCTGAAATATCTGCAGTTACTGAGCATCTGCTATCCTCTCTCTTTACTAGCTGCAGGTCCTAATCTAGGTGAGGCTCACCTGCTTTTTTCACAGGGTTTTTGCTTTGCTGAAAGGGCCAGTGGACACCGATGCAGAGTGAAAGTTGTTACATAACTCTTGTGACAAACCTATCCAACCCAAGGAGCAAATGTGTGTGAAATGGCCCAGATTTTGCAGTTATGTGTGCAGTTACAGCCTGTGTGATATTTATGCTGCCAGGAGAAAGGAGAAAGCTGCTGGTCAAACACAAGATCTGCAGTGAAAGCAGTGACTATTCAGGCATCACCTGACTCAGCTACTCTGACTGCCATGCAAGTGTTTGGCATTGCCTTCTCCTTAGTGGCTAAAATAAGTGCTTGAAAGCTTTTCTTCTTTTCACATTCTTCAGAGGTGACCTGTATCCCTGACAGACCTCTAGTTCATGACTCAGGGATTGGGTGTTTACCAAATTCTGTTCTCAACTGCCTGTGTTCAATTGTAAAAAAGCAATAGCACAGGTGAAAAGAAAAATGCAGGGGGAAACAGAATTTTTGAGGCTGTCTGCTCAGGTCCAACTGTAAGGAGGAGCATACATGTTAACTAAGGTGTGTTTCTTTGTTGTGCAGTCCTCAAATGAGAAGGCCTAGTGTGCAGGAACTTTCCAAATCAGTCCACCACAGTTTGGGAGTTCTGCAGGAAATTTGGGGTTCTGGTACTCAATTAGCACTGCTGGTATTGAAAGAAACACAAAACAAAGACATCCTGGGACTGCAGAAAATAGACAAATTATTTTAATTCTTTTGAGTTAGGTAGGATGGTTGAGAGTTGTAACTGGCTATCACCAAATCCAATGCTGATAAAGGCAAAATTAATCATTAAATCTGTCTGTCTCTTTTTTACTGTTAGGGAGGAGGTAGAATCTGATCTGACATTCCTGGGTCTGCTGATAATGGAGAATCGATTAAAGAGAGAGACAAAGCCTGTCCTGGAAGAGCTCAGTGCTGCCAGCATCAGGAGTGTTATGGTCACAGGTATCTACAAAAGGTGGATTATTTGTGTGGTCACTGGCCCAGACAGGGAGACCAACAATATTTAAGTGAAAAGTCTGCTGTTTTCACTACCACTGGTAGGAAGGCACAAGTATTTAATCCAAGAAGCATCTGTGCTTTAATAATGACATAGAGTGAGCCCTGTTGTCCCTGGCAACTTCACCAGGCTGTGTCTGATTCTAATAAAGGCATTTCATGCAAGATCCCTTTTTTATAGGGCCTCCTGAAATGAGCAGAGATGGAGCAGGCATGCTCAGGACAAATCTCCAAACCTTTTGACATCTGTAACTCATGCCTACCAGAGCATGTTTATCCTTTTTTTTTTTTTTCCTTGAAGGGTTATTCTATTCAAATCCAAACCAGGGTTTGGATAAAATAAACCCAAGTTTTTCCATTGTCCAAAGACTTGGGCTTCACCCCTTTCAGCCCACATACACCAAAGCCAATCAGTGAGAATCAGGGATGCCAGCAGCAACTTAGCACTGAACCCCTTATTGGTTTTTGTCTAAAACAAATTATCTAGGAGTACATTCCCCATCTGGATTTCTTCAAGCTGAATATGAAAATACTTCATCTCTAGATCAAAATATTTCTTTTCCATATGAAAATATGTTTTAATGATTGAGACAAACCTTAGCTGGAAAGTTTCAGTCTTAATCAAGACTTTCTTATGCACAGACACTGAAATCTCACTGATTCTTCTGGATATATTTGAAAATTCAGAATTCAGGCTAATGAATAAATAATTCCTCAGTGCAGAAATTTTTAGATAACAGTTTCTTTGATTTTTGTAGGGGACAACATTCAGACAGCTATAACAGTTGCCAAAAATGCTGGCATGATTGCTCCAACACATAGAGTGATTCTTGTGGAAGCAAACAAAGTGCCTGGATCTCTTTCAGCATCTATAACCTGGAAATCCCTAGAAGAAAACAAAGCTGAAGATTACAGAAGCCTGGTGAGCATATCAGAAGCAGGTTTTGTGCAGCAGAAAAACAAACTAAGATGGGATGCTTTAAATAAGGAGTGGGATTAAGCTAGTGTAATAGAGAACTGCCATTCACCATCAGAATATGTGCTAGAAGAGTGTTGAGGAAGAGGAGATCTTTATAAAAATGTACTCCCCTAGAGCTTACTTCCTAGTGTATTATCCTGTGAACACATTTTTGCTAACTGCCTAGCTGGGTTTGACAACAGCTTTACAGAAATCCCAGAAAGATTTGTCTCTAGCCCTCATGCTTAGCTGATGCCAGTTTAAATGCTTCCTTTCCCTGCAAGAAAAATTTGATGGTAAAAATGTGGACTTTAAAATCCATGGAGCTGCATTGAATGAACCAGCCCTGTTCAAGCAGGTAAAGTGCTAGCACTTCCCTTTACCTGCAGAATTAAAACACAAATCCACTGTTGAGAAATTGCATGTACACAGTGAAACATAGGCAAGGATATTTATTTCATCAAGCATCTCCACAGAGAAGCTGGGATGAAGACCAGTTACTTTCTCCTTGAAGAGTTAGTCTGAAGGTGCTGACCCTTCTCTGGGAAGTATAGAGTCAGACAGATGGTTGAGAGTATCTGCAGGGGCTGCTGAGTGGCTTCTCAGCCTGAGCAACTTCTGCCCTGTGTTTCACTGCAGAAAGGCTTGCTTAGATGTGGTGCCCATCTTCTGTCTCTAGTCCCTCTTATTTCCAGTGCAGGCCACCAGATTGTCACTGTTGCATGAATTCTGTCAAATGCAACAGTCCATGAGTTGATAGAACTCATGCAACAAATACCCAGTTAACACTGAAATTATTGGCATTATATGCCTCAATCCCTTTACAAATCCAAGCAAAGGCAATGGGCCTTGAACCCAAGTCTCCCAAGTCTTCAAAAGCACCTTCCTCACAGTATCTTCTTTACTTTGTCTGTAGTAGTGTCTTAAAGCCCTTAAAGCAGAGTAGCTTTTGAGGGCCTGGGCACAGCACTCATTCTCTCTTATTTTATAGGAGGATGACAGTCAGACTGAGCCAGGAATCAGGATGGCATTGGGATCAGGCCAGTATCATTTTGCCATGAGTGGAAAATCTTACCAAATTGTAGCCCAGCATTTCAGGCACTTACTTCCAAAGGTAAGATCTGGATTATTTAACTGGAGTAACCTTGCCATTCAGGAGAAATGGATTGTCCCAGTACAATTAGCTGAAGAGACCCATACCAGGACATCTTCTGGGAGCAGTTATAACCCTGAAATGCTTATAGGCTGGATGAATCTAAGATATTATTATATGGGGAAGGATCTGAAAATCCCTGTATTTTTCTCTGCACATGAGAGGAGCAGGCATGCCTTATGGTGTGAGGACATGTTTTAAAACATTAGTGCCTGTATTCCTACCCCTTGCACAGCACTGCCTCTGACCTGTTTTGGAGAACAGGAGAAAACATGGTATTACACATGGTGCAATTCAGCATAGCTTGTCTTTTCCATGGTCAGATTAGTCTCATGAATTTTCTTCTTGTAACTCCCTGCCTGGCAATCTGTGTTCATCAGGTAACTCAAATGGAATACAGGCCACATGTCCATATTGTCATTGATACTTTTCCAAGCTATTGATTAAGATCCCCTTTATCTTTGATCATCAGCATTTCCTGCTTCAGAGTCTAGAATCAGTTGTATATAAATGTGATATTTGGTGATTTTTATTCAGATTATTACTGAAATCACTTACTTCAACTGTTTTAAAAATAATTTCCTTTTTTTTCTCCTTATAGCTCTTGCTGAATGGAACAGTTTTTGCTAGAATGTCTCCTAGTCAGAAATCCAGCCTTGTCGAAGAGTTTCAAAAGCTGGAGTAAGTTCCTAATGAATTTGAAAGTGTGTTGAATTTTCAGGTTGGAAAAGAGTCTAGTAAGAGCTAGCTTTTGTCTAGCATAGAGTTTAATGGAACTGCGCAAAACTGAAACCTCCACAGATTTACAGCCTGGCAATTCAATTCCAAAAGTCCTTTAAAAAAGAGACACTGAACTCCATGCTGATTTGGCAACCCATTGAAGATCAAACATTCCCATGGTCCTGGCTTTTGTTTGTTCACATCATCCTTCATTTTTACTTCTCTCTGGGCCTGTAGGATTGAGACTTGTCTCCCCAAGACTTTTAAGAATCTCTCCCAGCACTGCAGCTTCTCTGATGCTTGCTGTCTTTTTACTGTGCTACTGCTGGCTCAATGTGATGGGTTAGAAAATGTGGTGGGGCAGTCTGGATTGCTCACAGTGACAGTGGTGCATTTATATATATATATTCCTCAGTCCCAGGCATCTGGTTGCCTGTTGTTCAGCTGTTTCCCTAGTCTTTTGAAGACCTCACCCTTACTTCACCTAGGTAGCCTCAGGCCTTGTCCTAGAGCAAGGTTAGCTTTAGGCCATTTCAGATTGTGTGCAGTTGTGAGCACCTCAGCTGCTGTTTGCCCAGACAGGCTTTAACTTTCCAGAAAAGCTTTTAACAAAAAGCTTGCATGACTTGCATAATCGACTTGCATGGAGCAGGTTCTGATTCCTCATTTGCCTTATGACTGGTTTTTTAGTTACTTTGTGGGCATGTGTGGAGATGGAGCCAATGACTGTGGGGTAAGTGACATTTTTTTACTGTATATTTTAAAAATGAGAAATTAATGCAATGCCAGTAGAATGTTTCAAACTGAGCACATGCTGGAGACGGGAGTGGGCCACTTATTTACAGAGCAACTGTACTATCACCAGAATTGATTTAGCCCTGATCACACTGTGTGGTCCTTGCCATGCAAGAGCTGTCCTAGGCACAGATTTTTGCAGTTTGTGATCTCAAAGACTGATTCATCTGCCTTGCAAAAACCACCAGAAGATTCTCCTGGGGGAAGCAAGCAGAGAACCTAGTCTAGCTGCATAAGGTGTGGGAGCAAATAAGTGCTAAAAGATGAGGCAGAGCCAATCATGTCTTCTGCAGCTGGTAGTGGATGGCTGTGGGGTCTGTGGAAAATGAACTTTCCCATGCTCTCATCCCCATTCTTTCCCTGGACTTGACAACTCACTGGAGGAACCCTCAGGGTGGAGCACACCCAGGGAGTGAAGAGGGACTGCTGTGCACAGAACACATCCCTGAATATGGGGTCCCTGCTTGGCTGACATGAGGGTTGCTGTGTCCTCCTGGTGAGCACTGAGGAGGAATGTGACTTTCAGGCTTTGAAAGTGGCACATGCAGGGATATCACTGTCGGAGCAGGAGGCGTCTGTGGCTTCACCCTTCACATCCCGAACCCCCAGCATAGCCTGTGTTCCAGAGCTAATCAGGTAAGCATGGGGTTTTGTTTCCTGTTTCATAAAAAAGAAAGTTCCCACTCCTCTCAAACATAAGTCTTGGGTGTTCCCATCAAGACACAATACACATATCTAGAGAAAAATAAATGTCTTTGACCTTGAAATTGCATTTGCCTAGTCCCTGTCTGAAATTCCTTTAAGATACATTAATTATCACAAGAGGAGGACATTTACTGTTGAGCTTTATGTCATCAAAAGTATTTTAAATGCCAAAGAAATGACAAAATGAACAGTGCTCCATAAAGCTGAATCAGATGTCCACCAGCCAACCTGTACAGGAATGTTAGGTCCTACCTCTGATACCCTATGCAAGCAAAATTTGACATGTATTGTGCCAGGATCCTGATTTTGCTTACTGGGGCATTTGAGCAGCCAGGGAGAGAGGATTATCCTCATTGGATACTGTATGTTCACTGTAAGAGGAGAGGACTTGTTTGAACTCCCTGAGTAGCTGCTTGGCTTTGTAAGTTTTTCCTCATACAGAGTTGTTACCTACACTATTAATGTCAGCAGAAAATGTTGCTGGGCTAAATTGTAGTCTACAGAACACAGGTGACTGGAACGAAGCCCATTTCATTGAACAAGATATCTGCAAGTGAAGATTTTACTTTCATTTAGGTCAGATATATTTATTTCACCTCCCAGCAAGATACTGGTAGAGGCTTCTCTGCTTGTGACACATGCCTTGTTTTTCAACAGCCTTTTGAGAGGACTGGCACCAGGAGCAGACCCATCACCTAATTTCTGTCCTTTATTTATGCCTGCACACAGGGAAGGCCGTGCTGCTCTTGTCACATCCTTCTGCATGTTCAAGTACATGGCACTGTACAGCACAATTCAGTACCTTGGTGTTCTCCTACTCTACTGGGTATGTATTGGGAGCATGTTGGCTGGAACTGGATGAGCTACCAGTGCCTTGTAGGAGAAACAGGGCATAAAAGCCACATGAAACTAGGAGATGGAGCTTTACCTTTACCTGAGCTGCAAACTTCTGTGGTGTGGTCATATGGTCCTCCTGGATCCTCAGCAGAAAACTGGAAAGATTCTTCCCATTAATTTCAGCCAGAGGGCTCAAGATCCAAGCTGGGCAAAAATAAAACTGAGATACTGAATGGTGTTTTGGTGGAGGACATATGTCTGTGAAAAGGAAGAATCTGGTGTAAGCATATGCTGCTACAATTTATTCAGCATTTAAAGCATGAATTAACTTGACAGTAAGCAAATCCCCTGGAGTGCCTTAAACCACTTTTGCATGGCTTTTTCCCAGATGGAGAGGAGGGCTCTGTGTTCAGAAGTAACCCAGCAGAAAGAGAAAGCAGTCTCTTCCAATATTCTTCTCCTTTATTGCCTGGAGTGAACTGGAAGTGTAGTTAGTACAAACAATGTGCAAAATGAGAATATTCACCTCAGGCCCAATGGTGAGGAACCTATTGGCAAGGTGGTGAAATGTGTGGTCTCCTTATCTGCAGAGAAGAATTTCAGGACAAACATCAGAGCAGTGGCTCCATAGATATAATACAGCTTTCTGGAGATGATATAAACATGTTCATGGCAAATATCTGATTTGTGATTTTTTTTTCTTTGTTTTCCTCTTTTCAGCAACTAAACTCCTTTGGAAATTACCAATTTTTGTTCCAAGATCTGGCTATTACCACTGTAATTGGTGTGACAAGTAAGCCCCTTAGTCATCCTATGTACTAATGAGAGAACAACCTCAAATATTTTTTCTCCTCCTTGAAAACACATAATTCTACATAGAGAAAGGAAGAAAGTGGCTTCCTGCAGACTAAATATCCTCTGTGTAGAATACAGGATGTTTAGATTAGTAGAAGAGGGCTCTTGCTTGCGAAAAGCCCTGAAGATGGGTAATATTTAGTGGTGCATTTGCTGAGCATGTAGATTGTTGCTAACTGGGGTGCTATCTTTATAAGGAATAAACCCACACCTAGTGCAGTGCAAAGTCTATTCAGGCATTCTCCTGTTGACTCAGGAAGGCAAATTAAGAAGATACTTGACTCGGTGTCCAAATGAAAAAGTAGGGATTAACTTTTTTGAGTCCAACCCACATTTGAAGCTGTGTAGGCCAGAGCCCCAAAAGGAAAGAGAAGTGAAAATGGAGAAGAAAGAAATGACAGATGTCAGACACCACAGAGCAGAGATTTGTAAGCCAAAATAAGAGGGGAGCCCAGTGCTGAGGCATAAAGAGAAAGACAATGTTACTGGGATAGAACAAGTCCAGGGAGAGGAACGGCAAGGACAGGGCCGTGAAAAACATGTAGCAAAACCACATCCTGGTATGTTCCATCCTTGCTGGAACACAGACAACAGGAAAAGACTTTGATGAAATCAAGCCTGAAAAGGTCAGCCCCAACAACACTGTGTGCCAAAAGCTACATTGCTGTAAGTAGCCCATCTGGAATTGCATCAAAGCTTTGTGCATAGCTCTTTTAATCAATGTCTGGATAACTTTATTAAACCTAAGAACAGAGGAAAACCTGTTGTGTCAGGTAATGCTGTCCTCTTCCAGCTCAAATAACCACTAGGTGTTTAGTGCAGGAGGATGCACAGAACATGGGCAGCAAAAAATCTCAGGCCACAGCTGACAAGTGACAGAAAGAGAAAAGAAGAACATAAGTATATGTTCATATTCTTGGGCCTGACAATAGCCAAATAAAATAAAAAGCCAACATTTTATTTTTCAAAAATGCCTCATGATAGTCAGATGCCCTTAATTAACCTCTTCTGTGTCAATTTGATTTTGTAAGAAAACAGCTCTGTGTTTTGTACTTGATACAATCTTTGTATGCTTTATAAAGAATATTACAGACTGTAAAAGTGCCATTGATGCAGTCAGTATTATACAGCAGCTCTGCTTGTATTTTGGGCACACTAATAAACACATCTGTGCATGTTTCAGTGAGTTTCACAGGTGCCTATCCAAAGCTGGTCCCCTACAGGCCTCCAAGCCAGCTCATCTCACCCCCACTGCTGCTCTCTGTTGTTCTTAACATCCTCTTCAGCCTCAGCATGCAGATCTTTGGATTTGTGATGGTCCAGAAGCAACCTTGGTATTCCAAGACCGATATATACAGGTAGGTCCCCTTTGTGGGACTCTGGATACCACAGGGTTGACCTAGTGGGGCAGGTCTGCATGAAACTATTGATCAGCTTAACTGATGCCTGATGAGCAACTGCAGCAGACCCTGTGCTGCCCACAGGGTGCAAACACTTCAACCAGTGTTGTCTGAGGTCCTTGAGCTCTCCAGCAACCTGCACAGTTCATGTGGTGAGAATGCTGCTGCTGAGCACAGAGAGGAGGATTTGATTGCAGGAGAGACCAGGTTTGAACTCAACCTCTGACAAGTTCAGCAAGCTCAACCAGTGGTGAGCTTGAGGGCACTGCCAGTAACCTCTATCATGGCTGTGAGGGGAGTTAATAGTGGAAGCTGGGGGATAGAAGCAGGACAATGATCATTCCCTGACCACTGTGACACTCTTTTTCAGTGCCTGCCTGTCAGTGAACAACCATGAGAGGAATTCATCCTCCAGCCTGGGGCTTCACGGGGCAAGAGATGGAGCCCATGAGCAAACAGACAATGGCTTCAAGAGCTATGAAAACACCACTGTGTGGCTGCTCAGTACCATCAATTGCCTCATTGTAGCAGTAGTGTTTTCCAAGGGAAAGCCTTTCAGGCAACCCATCTACACCAACTGTAAGTATGGGGAGAGAAGAAGAGATATATAAGTCAACTCAGGAGGTCAGTTTAATAGGAAAAAATTAAACTTGACCCAAATTATGTCAGCCAAAAAATCAGGAGAATGACTGTAATGTGACAGGAAGATGAGCACTTATGTTCTGGACTTATGTCCAGAAGCTGCAGTGAGTCAAGGAAGACCTGTTCTTTTTCTCTGTGGGACAAATCCTGCAGCATGCTCTTAGACAAAACTCTCTTCAGCTCTTTTTAAAAATCTTTTTTTTTTTCCTGAAGAGTTACAATAATGCTGCAGGCTTTATGGCTTTGATGTTTCAGTATAGTAATAGTGAGGAGGGGACATTCATCCTAGAAAGCAGAAAAGTGGGTCATCAGTCTCCCAGAAAAAGGCAAAACAAAAATGAGTGGGGGAAGGATGAAGTTTGGGGCATGCCAACTGAAGAGAAAATGAGTTTACTCATCCTTGGAACATTTGCCTACAGGTGGGGAAGGCATTAGGTTCTCCATTACTTAGACTCTTTAGATCCTGATCAAGAGCAAAGTCTTGACATCACTGAAGTTGAAGGCAGCATTCCTAATCATATTAACAAGATCAAGACTATGTCCTGGATATTTTTCTGAATCACAGGACATACTGGGATCAGAGAGAGACTCACTGGAAGGCTGTAAAGCTTCTCAGATATGAAAGGTCAAATCAAATGTTCAAAATACCCATTCAGTGTTTTAAATCAGTGCCTACAATGCTCATCCCTCACTTGACTGAGTAAAGCTGGGATTTTACTCTGTTCATTTTTCTTTTGCTGAAAATTCGTTTCTATCTCATGGATTCTTTTGATAACTGTGTAACACAGAAAATTATTACAATCTTCTACAGTCAAGGCAAGCAGCTGAGATTGCTAATAAACCTGTGGGTTTCTTTCTTTGGTCTTATCCCTTCAGATGTGTTCATACTGGTGCTCATAGGGCAGCTGGGCATTTGCCTCTTCTTGATGTTTGCTGACATTGATGATCTCTACTCCAAGATGGATGTGAGTATTGTTCCAGAGGGGATTTTTGTCCTACTGCCAGTCCATTTTAAGCACACTGGGATTGTTTTAGCAAAAGGCATAGACTTTTGCAGGGACACATGGCAGACCCAGAGGTGGGGTTTAGATGATGGGATTGTAGAAACTTCTGGAAATATGGTGACTCCAAACTAGTATCTGTGCCTTCAGCAGGACAGCTACACATGTATTTTTGGTTGTATCAGCACATTGTCCAAGCAACAGAGGATGACATCACTAAACTTATGATGTGTGGTATGCTGGTGGCTTGTGAAGCCAGGAGCAGAACAGGGCTATTTTAAAATAAAGCACCAGGTTCTTGTGTTTCTCAAGCTATGCTACTCTGAACAAAGGTCCTCTTGCCAAGATCTGCCAGTTGGCACCAAGAGCAGCAGTTCCAATCCCCAATCTTTTCAGGCTCCCCGTTTAAATCTCAGAGAGCCTGCAGTTTCCTAAAGCAGGATTTGGGTTTAGAACAGCTGTAGAGAGAGACTAGTGGGGCTGTCATGGCAAGAGAGGATCTATCTTGATCCTTGATCAGTAAATACCAATAAGGCTTGACTTATGTAGTCTGGCAGAATGCAAGCTGGGAGTTGTCTTGTGCCAATCCATCCCAAGGGAAATGTGAGGGAAGGATAAGATCTACATCAGCTGAAGGACGGGCTTGTCAGTGGGCCTCACAATTAATATGTTGAGGCTGTGGCACTCTCACACTTGCTGTAGGAGTCACAGGAACAAAACAACAAAAGCACCACACAGCTGGTTTTTTCTGTCCATCTGCAATCAGAGCAATGAAATGCAGTGGCTTTGAGTCACAAGTGCTGAACACGATGCAGCTTCCAGCCCTGTATGTTTGCATGTCAGTCAGTCGGTTAAGAAATGTAATTAATGAAACATGGAAAGAGAAACAGAGTCAAAGGGTCCGGGTCTCGATTGTAAATGCCCGCCTAAAGTTGCCCCAGTGTGTGGCTATTTGCAGAGCCCGGCTCAGCGGGCAGACCCAGTTAGAGAACCTGCCACGAGATGGCACTTCAAAGCAAGTCATTGTCCTGCTGCGGACTCCGGTGGCACAGGACATTTTTCAGCACTGCAGCTGCAAGGGGATAAAATGCTTTTGGGGAGAACTGCAAAACTCCCAGCCCAAGCAGTCCGGAGGGAATACACTGGAATAGCTGAGAAGAGAAAAGGAGGGAGTAGCAATAAAAACCTCTGCAATAGCCCTGGAGAAACTGCTGATCCAAATTTTGGATCTGAGCTGCATCTCCAAAAGCAGTTGAACTACAGCCAGAAAACCAATCCCAGCTATGGAAGCTGGAACTGGGTTTGGAGCTGAAATACTGAGTTGAATATTTTTTAATATTAGAAAGGAAGAGGGCAGTTAGAATTCCTCTTGCAGCACTAAAGAATGGTTTTCTCTGTTTTCTCTACTGCATCATAGATTTAAACTTTTTTTTTTTTTTTTTTTT
>VXAC01002376.1:1054308-1075378 GCA_013399225.1 Rhipidura dahli
TTTTTTTTTTTTTTGAGTAATTCCTCAAGACAAATAGCAATATCAGCTCACCAGCAGGGTAAACCAGCTTGGGAGACTGGCTTTTCGTGACTGGCTTTTCATTTTCCATGGTCTGGAGCACAAGTCATATAAGGAGTGGCTGAGGGAACTGTTTAGTCTGGGGAAAAGGAGGTTCAGGGGAGACCTTAATTCTTTCTACAGTTACCTTAGGGGACACTGTAGCAAGGTGGGTGCCACTTCTTTCCTCCCATGTAACAAGTGATAGAGAGGAAATGGCCTCGGGTTGTGACAAGGGAAGTTTAGACTGAAGAGTAGGAAAAACTTCTTGACTGAAAGGGTTACAGACTGGAACAGACTGCTCAGGGAGGTGGTTGAGCCATCATCCCTGGAAGTATTTAAAAGTGTAGTTGTGGCACTTAGTGACATGGTAGACTTGGCAGTGCCAGGTTTATAGTTGGGCTCAATGGTCTTCAGGGTTTTTTTCAGCCTAAATAATTCTGTGTTCTATTATACAAGTACCCACCAGTGTTTACTGTGGGCACAGTTGCTGAATAGCTTCTCCTGCTTTTTTCCCAGCTCGTTTGCACCCCTACCACATGGAGAATCTCCATGGTAATAATGCTTGCAGTCACACTTGCTGTGTCCCTCCTTGTCGAGGTGAGTGTCTTCATTGGATGTGTTGGTCAGCACTAACTGGAGAGGCAAAATGGTCAAGTCTTGCTCCTTCTTCCTCCTCCTCAGCCCAGTTTGGGAATGTCTAGTAAAACAGAAGTAATTGCTGCTACCTCACCCTTGCTCCTTTTTCTTAAAGCCCTCCATCTGAATGATCAGGGAATGCAAGGCCTGGCCACCTTTTCTTTCCTCTGGTGAGGGGGATCTATCAGGCCCTGTCCCAGGCTAGAAAAATATGGGCAGTCTGTAGTGCTTTCTACCCAGATCCTGAGGACTCTCGGGAGGAGCTGGTCACAGTTCTCTGGTGGAGAACTCTGGTGGAACTGATATGAACTGTGGTCAATAAAAGGCTGTTTAGGGATGTGGATGAGCAGGGCAGGGGGGAGATCTGGGTCTCCACTATTTGCCCCATGTACTCTGGATGAAGAGTAAACTGCTGTCCAGGTCCTCTTAAACCTTCTGTTTGCTTTTACCTTTACAGGAAGCTGTCATTGAGAACAGACCCCTGTGGCTGCTTCTGAAAAAGACCTTCCGGTACCAGTCAAAGAGCCACTACAAGAGGCTGCAGCACGTGTTAGAGCAGGACTCAGCCTGGCCACCTCTGAATGAAACCTTCTTCTCAGCTTCTGTGGCAGTAACAGTAGAAGGAAATATGGGAGGCCATAGCAATCCAACATTTGACAGCAGTGAGGAATCACTCTGAAGGAAACTGCAGGGGACACATGTCCAGGACAGTTGCATTTGACCTTAAAGGACTCAGTGACTTAAAAAGAGGAAGGACTTACTCATCACTGCTCTCCCATTCTAGGAGTAACCAGCTCTTGCTTACATCTAAATTAACTGGAAGCACAAAAGCTGCTGCAGTAACATAAAGCCAACATGATGTTTCTCTCTCCCCTTGCCCATGCAGAAATGTCTGCCAGCTGTAAATCAAACACCTTGCTGAAAATTCGTTGTTTGTGGTTGAAGCACCCATTGCTGCATCCCTCTGTTGAACTGCGTTATGCAATCCCTAAGCGTGGGAGATCCTCCAGATGAAAAGTGGTTAATTGCAATAGCAGCACTCCTCTGGGCAGATCCCCTTTGAGAAAATGAGTAGAACTTATTCCTGATAGAGGCTGCTGAACACAGGCATTCCTGGGATTCCTCATGGGGTTTCAGATACTGCTACTTGGTGTCTTGCCCTTTTCTGGAGGTTTTAACCCTTCTGGCAATACTTGGCTTCCAGAGCTGGAAGGAGCTGCCAACAGCCAGAGCTTTCTAGAAGTGTCCACTCCCAGCACCACTGTGCTCTTCCCTGATGGGAACAAAAAGAGCTCTCTTGCTATCTCACTGCCACCAGGAAACCTGTTTGCCCTCTTAGTTTTTAGCAAGTGATCCCTGCATTTTGTGGGCAGAAAATTTTTGACCTGCAAAGCAGAATTATTTCATTATTTCACTTTTTTTGGTTTTTTTGGCAAGAAGTATTTGTTCAGGATGTCCATTTAAAAAAATGTAGAATGGAACATGCATTAACTGCAAATTGTGATCTCGTCCTGTGGGTCTTCAAGGGCACACTGTCCCTTGTGATGTGAGCTTGCTTTACTAGGACAGGTGCTGCACAGCTGGGCTGCCTCCTGACCTCAGCTTTACCAGTGCCAAAAGAAGCAAACATTGAAGGGGTTACTACCCTCAAGGACCTAAGGCCTGAAATAAAAGATGAGGGGCCAAATAAGTCTCAAAATAATTATTTTTTTTTTAATTCTGTGGCATGCTCTTAAGTTGAACCATCTGAGGTTTTGTCTCTGGTTTCTCCATAGTTGCAGATGCAATTCATTAATCAGCTCATATCCCTTATCTGTTAACCTTTGATGGTGACTTTTCCTCACTTTGCTGTGCTGTGTTTGCCATGCATAAATGCAACAATAATGCACATTCCTGCAAATGTTACCTGCTCAAAAAAATGCAGCTTCTACCTGCACATATTCTCCTAGCCCAGTGATGTTAATCTGCCTTTCTCCTCACTACATTTTGCAATCTTCATCCCCAGCTGGGTAAAACAACAAGATAGTCAATCAGAAGGGCTCTGGACCAAGAGGAACACTTCCTTCTATGGATAAGGTGTGCAGGGGAGCTGTGCCTTCTGAGCTGACTGCAGAGTTTGTTTTCCACAGTTGGAGCTCACCCATGCTTTTACTGGATGGAGCTGAGATGCACTTTATTACTGGAAACGGTATTTTCCCACTGCTGTGTGCTAAAGCACTCTTGTGCTGCCACAGAAAGCCAGGAATTAGGCAAGCTGGGAACCATGGGAAAGAATTCTTTGGGTTTTAGACTTAAAAAGTAGCTTGGGAAACAAAAACAGGTCAGAAGAAATTATTAATTGTTTTGAGTCAGCATATCTGCACTTGAGTAGAGTCTGAAAATACTCTAGCTTGAATCTAAAAGTAACTAAGAAAATAAATAAATAATAGCTAAGAAAAAGAAAAAATCCAACAAACTCAACCAAACAATACTTCAACTTGAACAAAACATTTATTTGACTCAAAGCAAATTTTTAACCTGTTTTTGACAAGTTTACATAAGCAAATGGAGTAAGTACCTTCCTACCTACAGTAATTTACCTAGAGGTAAATGCCTGTCACAAAGCCACACACAAACTAGAAATGTTTCATATTAGTCCCTACAAGTGTCTCCAAAGTTTTCATGGGTTCCCAGTTCACAGCAAAATCCTCTGTAAGGGGGAGGCTAGATGCTCTCTGCATTCCTTACAGCTTGAGGCGCCAGAGAGCAGGATAATGGAGTTATTCCTGATATCCTGTCTTTCAGATACAGCAACATTTTTCTTGAAGTCAAAATTCACTGTCCTATTTATGAACCCCCTCACAAAACGAATATGTTGCTGAACGTGACACAGTGACAGCTGCAGTAGCACTGCAGACCAGGCTTGTGATTTATTTTTAGATACCACTGACACTGTAATGTGTTGCTGAACACGACACAGTGACAGCTGCAGTAGCCTTGCAGACTGGGCTTGTGATTTATATTTAGATACCACTGACACTATAAAAGTATCAAAGTCTTGGCAAGTCTATGTCAATTGTTGGGTTGACGAGATAAAGACCTGGTTTCCAGCTGCTGAAATACAGCTTTACCTGCTAGAGAAGAGAGTTCAGATGCTGGGTAATGTTTAACCCCTGCCACTCTAAGCACTCTAACGACCTCTGCCACTTTAGGCTCTGCTCCTTTTCAAAGAGGTCTGTAAGTCAGGCTAGCATTTGGTGGGACAGATATGAAGATTTCACCTGGGTGCTTTGGGATGGGGTGACTGATAC
Source organism: Rhipidura dahli (assembly GCA_013399225.1). Taxonomy (NCBI): domain Eukaryota; kingdom Metazoa; phylum Chordata; class Aves; order Passeriformes; family Rhipiduridae; genus Rhipidura; species Rhipidura dahli. The sequence goes on from VXAC01002376.1 coordinate 1,058,295, forward strand.
TTCATAGACATGATCCATGGGGGAAAGCTGGCAAACCTCTTTTTTGGCTATTAGCCCACATTCCAGGCAGAAGGTTGCATGGAAGAATGGAAGCTAAGGAGATGCTGCATACTTGTAACAGCCAAATACATCCCTTATGACTGTGTCCCTTCTTGGAGAGCAGTACTGTCAAAGACTGATCTCCCCCTCCTCTGCTGTTGGCCCTTACTCCCAGCAGAACTTTTTCTGTGGACAGGGATATCTTGCCTCCTGACTAAGCAGCAGCACAGACCTGGGGTGCTTGTGCTTTTTGCAGCTGCTGGGACCACAGCCAGATCCTAACTACTCCTTCATGGAGGCTCTTGATAATGATCTTGAGTGTACCAATTTTTTTGGTACAACTAAGGCATACTTGTCCTCTTTAACAGCCTTGGTTTAGCCTTTAACAGCCAAGGCACCAGAGAAATGCTGCTGCTGCTGCTGCTGCTGCTGCTGCTGGGCTTGTTGGTGGCCTCAACAGCAGAGTAAAGCACAAGTGTGTTTTAGAACGGAGGGAAATATTTGCCAAGTTGCTAATTTTAATGGCTTTATTCACTCATAACTTCCTTTTCTCCTATAAAATAGACACAAGATGTTTTTTTTTTTCTGCATAGATAGGGACACACTGCAGGACTGATCTTCCTCTACAGAAGACAAAACAAATGCATCTTGTGGATAAGAGGGGAAGTGGTTATGGATGGTTACTTGCTAAGCTTGCATATAGGAATGCCAGGCATGTGTTCCTGCATACAGGATATTGTTGTGTCTTCTGCATTCACTTTGCTGGGCTATGGATGCTGCATGAGTGTCCTTAAAGGGAGAGAGACCTGGGAATGCTGGGACTCTAAACTAGTCTGTGCCTGAACTTTTAGTAGAGTATGTTTGAAACCCTATGAAATACATAAAAAGTTTCAGAGCTCCTGAAATTGGTTAGATTTGATGTTATCAACCTTTCACTGCCCTCTGGAGTGGGGTTTTGAAGAGAACTCCAGTGTGGCAATCTGAAAAGTTTATATTATTTGAACTTTGCACTTCCATCCAAGGCTGAAACTTCATGTTTGAAATATTAATGGTAGTGCCTGGAGGCAGACTGGTCCTCATAAGCTTGTGGTATTTCAGTCCAGATAGAGCTTCAATGTCCAAAGGCTGGCACCCTGATTTAGTGTCTGTCTCTTTGTCCTAGTGAGTGTTGAAGAATGTATTAAATTTTCCATGAGGGACCAAATTTGTCAGATGAATAATTCATTTTGGTTCCAATCTTTATGCAGAAAGCACTTTCACCAGCTATTTTAGTTCCACTAGCTCTACAGAATAGTCTGTCACTACTTCAGAGAAGCCAAGGGGTGGGTAAATCTCAAAAAAACTTCATCTTAATCTTTTGCTGTTGGTTGGGTACCACAATAACCAAAATTATGCTCTCAGATATCTGTAGGGCTTTGTGGCCCATTTGAACATAACACATAAAAGTGAGTGATGACTGTTGTTGTAAGGCTGACACAACGTAGAGTAGCTAAAAGTATGGAAGTGCAAGGAAACCAAACCAACCTTTTGGCAGTAGTCTAAGGTAATTACTGCTGGCCTCACAGACCAGCAGGATTTTCCTTTCTCCAAATAATTATCATATTCACAGTGACTTAAATCACAAAATATTAAAGACATCTGTGCTAATTTAATCTTCCCTCCCTCCCCCCCATCCCCCCCATTTGGGTATTGTCTCCTGAGCAATTAAATGACATCAGAAAGGCTCTGCTAGATGTGCTGGGAAATCACATGACTTACAGATCCTCAAGTCTGACTTTCTGTTCCCAGCATAGTTGCTGCCCAAGAGAATTGGTTATAAACAGTTTCTAGTTACAGATAAGTGTAAGCTGATAGCTGTGCCCTGGCAGCCAGGAGGCACAGCCCTGTCCTGGGGTGCCTCAGGCACAGCATCACCAGCCAGGCAAGGGAGGGGATTGTCCTGCTCTGCTCTGAGCTGGAGCAGCCTCACCTCGAGTGCTGGGGGCAGCTTTGGGCACCACAATGTAAGAAAGACATGAAACCATTAGAGAGCATCCAAAGGAGGGCAATGAACATTGAAGGACCTTGAGGGGAAGCTGAATGAGGAGCAGCTGAGGGCACTGGGTCTGTTCAGCCTGGAGGAGGCTGAAGGGAGATCTCAGTGCAGTTACAGCCTCCTCCTGAGGGGAAGAGGAGGGGCAGACACTGATCTCTTCTCTGTGCTGACCAGTGACAGGATCCCAGGGAGTGCATTGATAAAGCAGGATCAAAAAACTCTCAACTGGGGGTCTTGAAATTTCAGGAGTTTAAGAAGACCTGATGCCTGGGGCTTGTAAGACTCATTCTGAGTGATTTTGCTTGCTATGGTAATTTCAGGAGGATTGACTCCTCTTAAGGTTGGCTAAATAACAGGTCTTGACAGCAAAAGGAAACATGGTCCCCATGCAGCCAGATGAAATTTCCTGGTGCTTCCTGTTGACATTGCTTAATGCTCTTGCTGAGAATTTGGAAAACATTCTCTTGATTTCTGACCCCACTTTAAAAATACCCAGTGAAGGTAAAAATCACATGAAGAAAGGATAGAACAGAAAAAGAAAAAAAAAAAAANAAGAAAAAGAAAAAAAAAAAAAAAAAAAAAAAAAAGTGAAACTATGTGAATGGAAATACAGATGAGAAGGAGTGATAGGAGTCTGGCAGGCAACAATTCAGTCTCTCAGGTCTGGAGATTAGATGTGCTGTTCCCCTCTATTCTTAAAATTTAAAAGCAAAAATGAACTGGGGAATCCTGATAAATGTCTTATTAATCTTAAGGAAGACATAAAGGTTAGGGGTTCAACACTGAGAATTGCAGTTCCCTCAGACAGCATGATGTGATTAGAGGTGGTGGAGGGGGTGAAGGGATGGCAGCTCTGCACTGACCTGCTTGTCATGATCACATGCTGATTCAGACCCAGGCACAGCTTCAAGTTCATTGCTAAAATCATTGTTCCTGCACTGAATTACTGGGCAAGGGCAAGACTCAGCCTTTTGAAAAGTTCCTTGAGAGGGTGAAGTGCTGTCTGTGGAGTGCTGCCCAGGAGCACTTTTATTGCTGCCTCTCACTGATCTTGGCAAAGTCCATGTGAAGAGCTGGGGCTTTTGCCAGCACAGGTGTGTTGGAGGCACATCACATTTTTGTTTCTCCTGTATCTGTAGGATGAGTAGCACTCCCACACTGAACAAGTGCTCAGAGATGCCAGTGTACCTTTGTACTTAAAGTACTGGTGTCCATCATTTTGCAATTGCAACTTCTAGATCAAGATAAGGTATTCTCTCTAATGGCCTTGCAATGACAATTAACTTCATCATTATCTCAGGAGATTTAATTGTGTGAATTAGATTGCAATAACTGGCAAAGCACAGACACTCAACTAAATTAGAATTTCTGTATTTCTTCTTGCAATGGCAGTTTTGTAATGATAGTCTTTACAACTTGGTGGTTCTGTTGATATCCTGCAGTTGTTGAGCACAAATTAACCTTCTACTGAAGGCCTGCAGATAGCAATGCTACAGCTAAAGGGGGATGACTGGCATGAAGCAGGAATTGCTCCTTGAAGGCCGAGGGAGATAGAGGGGCATGAATTGGAATCAAACAGAAAATTAGATCCATGTTCCCACCACATCTTGTTCTAGGTTAACTTGATGAACTCACATCCTGACTTTGAATGAGTGATGTGAAAACTCCTGGGATAACCCCGAGTTCAGTTTCTGTGTTGGTAGCATGGCCACCAAATTGAAACCCCCTGTTTCATGTTGAGTACTGGTGTTTCAACTCTGCAGTTGCTTTCCCATCCACAGCAGCCTCCCAGGCTGCACCACCTCCCTGAGGAGCATAAAAAAGTGCAGGTCACCATCTGCACCAAGAGAGAAGTGAGTCACCTGCATCTCATTTTCCTCACCAGCCTGTTGAACTAACATGTTGAAATGTATCTGGAATTGCACAGCAAAGGAGGTTCTGGGCAGAGGGAGAGGTGGGCAGGGCAGCAAGGAGTGTGGACACAGCCTGTATGATGCAGTAATGATGCATCTGTATCTGCAGCATCTGTCATGATACAGATGAACCCAGTAATTTGTGTCAAGAGTCAGGAACAGCTTGGAAATTTAATTTCACAAACAAGCAACTAGATAACAATTCTGGACTTCCAAGACCTGCTTCCTAGCTCTGCTAAAGGCTGCTTACACAATCTTGTCCAGCAGTGTGAGAGTGGTTTTTAAGGAGCCTAGACACATGGCTATGTGAGGTATGTGCTTTCTTTCCCAGCCTCAGTTTCTCATCCATAAAGTAGGGGTTATAGCTATTTTTGCCTCCCAAAGACATTGAGATGGGCAACAGTTAGGGTGATGGGAGATGTAAAGGCCTTGGGTAGGTTTTCCTGGTCAGGGTGTTTTATGGACACTAGGCAAATGAAGCTGAAGATGTTCACTTGGAAAGAGAAGTTTAAAGGGCTGATCTTTGAGCTGTTGTTTTTCACCCAGTATTATTTCTAAGAAGCACTGGTTTAAAATAATACAGTGTAGAAGATTACTGATACTGTGTATGTCTTGAGACTTAATTTACCTGCCCAAAACTTGTGCACAAGAAAAGTTCATTTTTGTATTGTTCTACAGGAATCTTGTTACTTAGTCCCTGAAGACACGTTTCTTTTAGGTGGAAAAATGTTCTGTCTCCCCTGTGACGCTGTCCTGATTGATGGAAGCTGCATTGTGAATGAAAGGATGTTCTCAGGAGCAGCACTGGAGATAGAAATGCCAAGGTTCTCTGGAATGGAGATGTCTCTATCTGTTCTTACAGCAAATTATTTACTATTTATTAGTGTAGTTTTCAGCAGGAGGGAGAAAAACTGTGGCTTGAATAATTCACAGTTGTCTTAAGCTTTTGGATGCTGTCATTGTGCAATATGCATTTCTTATACACATTAAAAACAAGTAGCATTAATGTACTGTTAGGAGTAGAAAGTGAAAACGCTCAAATACACTGAATATGTAATTTTTTTAGATTTTGAATTCTGATGTTGCAGCAGTTCAGCTCAAGCACACAGAGCAGAGAGGCCAGTGTTAACCCTAAATATCAAGACACCACAAGGCATAAACTTGGTTCAGGGACAAAATGTGACCCAAGCTCCTTATATGTAATGTTCAGAAAAACCTATCATATCATGGGTGGGAGGTGGAATGAGAAGGAAAGGGGCTGCTCTTCTCCCTGCCACGTTCTGGCCTGGAGAGGTTCTGGATCTCTCCAGTTAACTATCTTGTCATGTTTTCTCCTTCCTTGTCAACCTTTTTCTCGAGAGAGATGTCCAGGTGTGTTCGGGGAGGCAGAATGCAATGGGTGTCCCTGCTTCCTGCGCAGCTCCTTCCCTCTGAGGAAGGCACCTGCCACTGCAGTGCCCGGGTGTAGCCACAAAGGTCGCTGCTAATTCAGGGCAAACAGAACTCAGCAGCAGCCTCAGTGCTTTTAATTACCCTGAGGGCGTTAGGAGAATGTGCACAGGGCTGTTCAATCGTGTCATTCTCGGCACAGTTAATAAATATTCTTAATCTAGTCAATAGACCTTTTATAGTGTAAATGTTAGGATAATGCTCCTTCTGTTGAAATTAAGTGTTGCTGATTTTGATGCTCACCTACCTTCTGCAAAATCCATGAGACCACAGATCAGAGCTGCAAAGCTCACGTGTCTTTAGGGACCTCCTTAAACCCTGACAGGCTACATCTCAATTCCAAGCCTAAAGACCATTGAAATCCTAAAGGAATAACCATATAAACATTAAAGTCGATTACATTCAAAATGGTACTGTTTAATTCATATTGCAAAATACAATAACTGACTTCAGCACTTCAGGGCATGGGATCCTGAACTCAAAATGTTAATCTTTTCCAGTGGCCAGGACAAATCATACACCCCATATAAAGTCCCAGGATCATTAGTAGTTATTAGTACACCAGATACTTCAACACCACAGAGATAATTATGGCATAATGAATGAAAGAAGAAATTCATTGCAAGAGGAGAATAATCACATTCCCAATACTTCTTAAGAAAGCAGAGAGGAAATTACTATCTGATGCAAATTAATGAGATGAAATTAATAAGTGTCAACCAATAAAATACTCCTCCAGTGGGACCAGATTGCAGGCACGTAGTACAATCTCTCCTTGGCTCTCCTGCAGGGCTGCAGGGAGGCCCCACTGAGGAGGTGCATGTTGAACAGGCTCATAGCCCAACAAAAGGCAGGCAGCTCAAGCAGTGCCAGAGTGATCTCCACCAAGGCATCCTTGCAGACAGTGTCTCACATAAGCAGCAGAACAAAACTGGATCCATGTGTCAGAATAAATTTGTGTAATTGAAACCATCCTCTGTAAGGTATCACAGTGTAAAGCTCTTTTTGCAGACGTGGCCAGTGTGCATCCGGCTCACAACGTGCTGGTGACTTGCCAAGAACACGAGGAGGAGCTGCTGCTGTGTGCATGGATCTCATTAGCCTATTTGCATAGTTACTCTTTCTTAAATGTTCACATTTTTAAATGTATTGTAAGACTAGCTGTCAGCTAAGCTCAGAACTGTGAGGCAGTAAAGGAATTTAATTCTACTTACAGAATATCCTATTGTATGTTTAATAAGATATAAATATTTGTTGGTTTTATGTGATGCTTAGCAGCTTCACGGTGTCTCTCAAGTATTAATTAATTAATAAGCCAATTATGATCAGGCTGAGAACAAGGTATAATGTGCTGGAAACAGAAAAGGCTTTGATGGCCCAGAGGGACAACAGGTCCTGGATTCATTGTGCTTTTTAATAGAGCTGCTTGTTTCCAGATTCATTTCACTGCCTGTGCTAGTAACAGGGGATGCTAGTGGTGATCAAAGAGAAATAAATCTATTTAAAGTTCTCCTTAGCAGGCCAGACCAAATGGTAATGGGCCATGTTGTGGTCTGGCAGACACACATTGTCAGTCAGCAGCGTCTTAGGGGGGAATGTGCATGGATGAAAAGAGAGGACTCTGATAAATAACATCTGTGATGAAATTGCAGTGTCTTCACCCAGCCCAGCCTTGCATGTCTTCAGTCTGAACTGCATGCCCAGGAGGAATAAACCTCAAGGCTGGGCTGAAAAAGAAAAGAAAGAAACAGAAAGAAGTTTCTTTCACAGAAAGAAACAGGGGCATGAATCTGTGAGTTATGCTGAGGCATGGTGTCAACAGAAGTAACCAACTTACCCATTTTTAACATCAGGGTGGGAGGGACAAGGAGCTGGTGCCCGTGGCTATGCAGATGTTAAATCTACAGCTGGAAGTGAAGCTGGGGCTCCTTATGGCTCTTTCAAATTGCTCCCAGGGTCACTGGGAGCAGGCTAACAGTGCTTATCCACCCCTGAGGGTGAGCAGCCTAAGCAGATGCACTCCCTTTCCATACTGCAGCCTCCCAGCCCTCCTGCAAGGACACATTGCCAGGATATTTGAGATTCCTGCTGTGAGTTGTTTCTTCTCCAACAGGGCTGTTTCTGCTCAAACAGCAATTGCTAAATAGGACTCCTGTCCCACCCCATCAGAGTGTTTTACCATCTCAGTTACTTCACATCAAGCTGAACTCATGAGAATTAATCACTGGGTACTTTTTGGCCCTCTTAAAAGTGGTCCCACTAACAACATGCTGTTAATTAAGTTTCAAAAAATCCCTAGGTTTCAGTCCTCTGCCTGGGGAACTGTGTGTGTGGAGGCACAGAGAGCTGTCATCCACTGGTTGTTTTGGAGAAAGAAATTCAGAGAAATCCCCTGCATCTGAAAAGGTTTTGAGTGACTCAGGGCTGCCTGCATTTGCTCTTCTAATTTTTCTTGGAAACACTGGAGTGTAAGGAAGGGGAGGGAGAGCCTGGTCGTTGCTTGCTGAAAGCGGATGATCAGACCATGCTGTGGACTTCATCTTCAAAGGCCCTTGGGAAGCTCCTTGTTCTGACAGATGAAAACATAGACCAAATCAGCTTTTTCCAAGCAGAAGGAGCAGGAGAAGGTATTTTAACAATACCAGGAAGACAGTGCTATGGCAACGAGGAAGTCAGTCTTGTTACTACAGTTCTCTGCTCACATGACAATGTCACTGTAACTCATCAAATTTCAGTTTTCAGTTTTTCAGAACTGTAGATTCAGGAATATTGCATTAATATGTGTTTATTAAGAGAAAGCTGGCACAAAGACTGGAAAACAAGTGAAATATAAAGAAAAACACCAGAATTCCTGGGAAGTATGCTGAGATGACAGTTTTTGAGACTATGGTTCATAAACTTAAAATCAGTGGTGTGATTCCATAGCCAGAAGGCAGAGGATGTGAAATTCTCAAAAGCAAAGCAGTCACCTGTTATTAATAAATCACTTTATCTAGAAAGATGCAAAGTTCAGGATGGAATTGTTTTGGGTAATAAATGACCCAGATAAGCTCTCCCTTTCCTGACCTCTTCCGGGCTCCTGTGGAAGGAATAGCAATCCTACCTCAATTCCCATTTCCTTCTGGGCTGTGGAGAATAGTCATTGTTTCACAGAAGACTGGGGAGGAACAGCACAACATGTACATGAAAGAATCTCTGGAAATATTGTCCAGCTTTTCCAGACAAGACACTCATGTGGAGTTTCTGTACTCATACAAAAAGAGCAACTTTACAGTGTTTTTTACCTTAATCAAAACTTTAATCAGAGTTTATATTGGGGATGAATCCTAAAAGGATTTCCACTGGCCCCACTGCAACTGCATGTATGACTCCTCCCACAAACAAGCCTTGGGCTCATTAAACATTTTTAGTTAATGCTACAAACAAGTTTTCATTGCTTGTAAGTTAAAGATGCAAAGAGCTCAACAACTAGAGAGATGCACAGCTCTGTGCAACCTGAAGTTCAGCTGCTGTATATCTCCCAGCTGACTTGCACCTGCTGAAGATTTAGTGCATAAATAATACTGATATATCAAAATATCCAGGGCAGATGTAGGATCACAGTAATTGAATGTGTCACATCAAGTGTGCCATGCTGTACAAGTTCTTAAATTTCCTCCTAATTTATTGTCTTGTAAACTCAGCATTGAGTTACTGACCAGCTTGTAAAGGCTTTAAATCTTAGCAGTGCAGAGCTCACTGTGGACATGCAAATTACTGTTATTAAAGATAATTGATATTAATACTCGAGCCAAGACTCCCATCCTCTTGTTGCAAATAAACACAGGCTTTTCTTTTTTGTGTGTGAAGAATATTATAGGCTTGTACTCAAATTTGTCTGCAAATTGGAAACTCAGGTCACTCCTATGATTCACTGAATACCTCAAAACAATCCCAAGCAAACACAGAACCAACGATGTGTGGCTCTGGGATTTGTTATTTTAGGTGTCACTGACCTGCAAACAGGTGAAGGGCTCCTCAGTGCAAGAATGACAAGGAGCCTGAGAGGGTCCAGCAGAGGCCACAGAGATGATTTGGGCCTGGAGCATCTCTCTAATGAGGAGAGACTGTGGGAGCTGGGCCTGTTGAGTCTGGAGAAAAGTGAGAGGAAATCTCATCAATACATATAAATGTCTCAAAGGTGGCTGGCAAGAGGATGGTGCCAGACTCTTTTCAGTGGTGCCCAGTGACAGGATGAGGAACAATGGCCCTTAACTAAAACACAGACAGTTGCACCTCAATAGGAGGGAGAACTTCTTTCAAGTGAGGGCAGCAGGGCACTGGAACAGCTGCCCAGGGAGGTCATGGACTTCTCCCTCTCTGGAGATGTTCACAACCCATGTGGATGGTTCCTGAGTCACCTGCTCCAGGTGACCCTGCCTGGGCAGGAGGATGGGCCTGGATGATCTCCAGAATCCCTTCCAACCCTAAAAGTTCTGTGAATCTGTGAAAACAGTTTTAAGAGACAGTAGAAAGATTTAATTTAGACTAACAACACAAGCCTCCCAACAAGCCAACAGCAGCAATAAACGTGTTCAAAATTTTGTTCTGCTTTCTCAGGTTTTTCAACAGCTCCTCTTATCCTCTCTTGATTGTTTCTCTATTGATTGCAGCTTAATGAATCATTACATGCTGCACTGTAAAGCTGCAATTGAAGTATGTAGTAGAAAGTATATGTAGAAAAATACTGCAGAGTTAAAAGGAACTCTTTGCGTTTAGAATCACAGGAGTGATCAGAAGATTGAAAATTCAGTATTTAAAAGAATTCTTACATTAGCACATAAGCATAAAAGCAATTTCCTCAGTCGTGATCTACCATTAACAGGCAGCAAAGTCAGGCTCACTGAAGCAGACAAACTGGAGGATTCCATTCCAGCTTCCATTGCCTGGTGAATGGCAGAAAAATGCAAGGCAAACACAGCTGCTTCCTGTGTAAGCACAGCCAGGGATGGCTGCTTTTGAGTGCCAGGGGGAATTGAATGCTTTAAATGCCTAATAACTGCCTCCTTGCTGGGGATTCTGAAGTAGCTCTAAGGCACAGAGGAAACCTGGGGGCTAGTTCATACCTACCCCAGGGTATATGGAAGTGTGGCAAGGATTATGCATCCATTGGAGAGAAATCATTAACAGAGTGATTCTTTCCTCAGGACTTGTGACATAACTACATGAATAACTGGCAAGGCTTTGCAGATGCAGTGGCCACCTCAGTCATGCTTGAAGAGTGCAGAATTAATGCAATTATACACACGTGTCTGTGTGACAATTTGCTGGGCCAAATTTCAGTGTCTGAACTAGCAGCCTGTGGCTAAAAGCAGGCTGGTATGTGTGAAAATGTGTAAAGAATCAAGTATTGCCAAATGGAAATTTTACAAAGGGGTGCTGCAGAAGGCTGTGTCGCTGGTTTCCTGGAGGGAAGCTGACAAGATAGAAGTGAAATGGCATGTTATGACCTCGGTCTGAAACTACATGTTGTCTTATTTCTAGTAGGTATATGCTAATACTGAGGTAAAGATCACCTTGGAAGAAGAAGCCTGGAACCATTTTGCAATGAATGGAAAGTCCTCTCAGATTATTGTCAAGCACTTCTACAGCTTGCTGCCAAAAATAAGTTCAGAGAAAACAATGCACTTCCTTGTCCCCCTATTTTATTTCATGTCAGTGGTGTTCTGCTGGGAGAAAGTGTTTTTCTGTCAGCAGCTGTAATGTTCACATTTTGACAACTGCAGTCAACCTCCCACCATGCCTCAGGTCTAACCTGAACAGCTTGCTTCCAGCATAACTTGTAGCACTCAGATGACAGGGGTGGCTGTGGTGCTGTGAGCAGCTGAGCAGTGGAGTTACTCCACGGTCACCTTCTCAATTCCACTTTAATTAAAAACATCAACCCCATGCCCATGTGCCACTTCCACAGCCAGCAATGGCCTTGCTCAGCAGGGCTATCAGGAGTGTGAAATAAGCACCTCTATCAGCAGAGATCTTCAACTCCTGTCACTCAGTCCATAAAATAGCTGGTGCTGGGACAGATTCTCAGATTTTAAACTCTCTAGCCAGATTTTCAGGTAGAAGAAACCTCAGGCTGAGCAGTGTTATTGCTGCTGTCATCAACCATCTGTTCTGCTCTCGGGAAGCACTTACTGCTGCCTGGCTGCTCTGGAGGCTGCTGCAGAGCTTGTGGTGATCACTGGCTTCTCAGCACCTTCAAGGCAGAAAACAGCAGGACAAATATGAAGTTAGAGGAGACCTAAACACTAAGGGGGGGCAAAACCATGTCGAGGTTTTAGAATTGTGATTAGGGCATTTTACAAGTCTCAGGCACCCAGCAGGGAGGTCTGATCCTGCCTCAGTGGAGCAATGGAGGCACAAATACTGCCAAGGCAGCCCATTGCTCTTTCTTGCAGCTACTGGTGAATGTGACTGTCTTTGACAGTATGTCTCCTGGCCAGAAGTTCAGCCTTGTTGAAGGGTTTCAGAAACTCAGGTAAGGTTCTCTTTTGTTTTCTTCTGGAACCAAATCAATAACATGTTTCTTGAAGTGTGATTGTCCCATCTTGTGCTGCTCCCAAACAAGGATTTTTCCCACCTTTCCTTTCTCCACAAGTGAGAAAGGGAGTGAGATCCCCCTTTGCATCCTCTGTGGCTGCTTTTCTTCCTGTTCCCTCACAGGGATCTCTCTGCACCAGGAGAACCAGCACCCCTGACCCAGGCAGAGCCACTCCAGCTGCCTCTCTCCAGCACAGCACATAAGGCAGCACTAAATGAGGCTGAGAAAAAAACACCAAGGCAGACCCCCACATTTACAAATAGCCCCAACCCCAGCAGCTACTGCACGGTTGCTGGTGCTGTCTGGCAGCCTAGCAAAGCTGAAAACAACCTAGCATAGTTTGGGGGTTTGACCCCAAAGATGCTCCTCCAGGTCTCCCAAAGGAAAGTTTTCTCCCCCAATCATGATTCTCACTAATTATGGACACTGCATTCTAAGCACAAACAAGACATGATACCTTTCTAAAAAAGCAACAGTTCATTATTTATTAATTATGAAGTGGGAAGGATATTTCTCCATCTTGTGACTGCCATGGAACTCAGGCTTTGAAAATGCTGCATGCAATGATAACACTGTTAGAACAGGTGTCTGTGACCTCATCTTTCACCTCCCAAATCCCCAGCCTCCTGTGTCTGCTGGAGCTGATCAGGTGAGTTTGCTGGGTGCAGTCATGGGATGCTGCTGCCTGCTCTGATCTTGGTGCATGGGGTTCTGAGTGGGAGTGCACAGCTCTCAAAGGTGCTGATAAACCAAAATTAATTCATCAGGAACTGTTAAAAAATATAGAAGAATCCCCATCCCATTTGAACTGAGTTTGACCCTCAAATTTCAGTGCTGGGAGGTTTTCTGTTGTGTTAGGAGAGCTTTGTGTGTGGTAGCAGATATTTCTGGAACAGGTACAGAAGGGGAATCACGTGAAAGGACAAAATATAATAGTGACCACAGAATAGATTTGTCTGCCATTACTTAAAAAAAAGTCTATCCATATGCTGCAGAAAGTCATGGAGCAGCCAGTAACAATGTCTTTTAACCAAATGTATGCAAAAATAATTACCTGTTTATGTAGAATTCCCTGTTTATGTGCTTGATTCCCAGAACTGTTGAGCAAATTAGTGATGTAAAAGCAACAGCAGCTTAATCTGGGTGTTAAAATTGTAGCTGCAGAATAAAATAAAAGAAAACAACTGCTGCAGATGAAGGGTAGATAAGTAGTTCTGCAATATCTTAAGGCTGGGTTGGAAGGAAGAGGAATTGCTGTTTGCAGTTCCCTTTTCCTGGAGAGAGCAGGAGCAAAGTGCTGGGTGTTACCTTTCAGACATTTCTCTCCAGGGAACCAGTATGTGTCCCCCAGCAGCCCAGTGGGAAATGGTATCAGTAGTAAAGACACTGCAGCTGTGACTATTATCTTCTATTAACTGCATCCTTTTGGCCTGTGTTTTTTCCAAGGGAATGCTCTTCTGGAAGCCCATCTACACCAACTGTGAGCTGGAGTAAAATGTTCTCTGCAGAATCCTGTTCCTCTCTCAAAATAACCCTGGCTGCAGAGGCTGCTAGGAAGGGGATGCTGTGGATTTTTCTGTACCCACAGCAGTCACTGGCATGTAAAATAATTGTTGGTCAATGCAAGCTTCTCCCTCTCCATTTCAAAATGCTCTGCTTATGTACCTCTTCCTTGAGAAAGGAAAAAGCAGAGCTGAAAGAGGAGACTGCAGTTTGGTTTCAAAAATATGTGCCTCCAGAAGAGGATGTGGTGGATTTAGTGCAGAACTATGTATTATTGTGAGCACAGAGCATATGAGGGTCAGATGTATTTATTTTAAAATGCACACATCAGAAAGAATTGCTCTGAGATTCACAGTCTTACCTTGCCTGACTTCCATTCCTAGAGAAGAGAGAGAAAAGCCTGTGATGATAATATCACTGTTAAAAACCTCTCCTCTTCTGTTTGAGTTCTGCAGAGATGATTTAGCCTGCCTAGCCCTCAGTTGACTGGGACCTCTTGTAATTGCAGCTTTTTGCTCATGGATGAGAGGGCGGGACTTTGCTTAATCTTAGCAGAGTTTACTTTTTTAGGAATTTTGTTAAAAGGCAGGTCCTAAGCCAAATTCACAGAGCATTGACCCCCTAGAGAAGACAGGTAAGACCAGAAAGAAGCTGCAAGCTGCCAGGCTGAGATGGGACAGAGGATTTAGCAGCTGTGAAATCTGCACGTGCTTCTCTGTGATTTATCCCTGTTCAGCGACCACACCAAGGAGAAAGCAAAGGGCAATTCCCTTGGTTTAACCATCCCTTAACCGTCCCTTAGCTCTGTCCCCTCTCCTCCCACGCAGTGAGGAAGATGACAGGAGGCCCTTGGCAGCTGTTGACCCATCCTGCCAGCAAGGTTTAAGATGCTCAGCTCCTTTCTTTCCTGCCTCATACCCTCGCAGGAGTTGCTCAATTTAGGCACCACAGACAGGGACTCCAAGACACTGCACATGCCTTGCCTGCCCTTTTGCAGACCTGGGAACCAGGGTTTTTTCACCTACTCAGGCAGTCAGCAATACTTTTATTTTACCTTTTCAAAAAGCTAAGGTAAAAATAAGTGATTCACAGAAAGAACCCATAGGATGCAGCTGATTAAACCAGGATGAGGGCAGAAAGCCTGCACCAGTCCTCAGCAAAGCACTGGAGGAAAGGTGTGGGAGAGGGGAAGGCCAGGGATACATTGCTTGCAAGTGCTCCCAGACTGCCACAGAAACCATTACAGGCAATGTAATAAAAGCAGATGTGGCAACCAGGCTCGTGCTGCTGGGGTCACCTAGAATGGTGACTATCTTGATATTATTTTTAATGGGATGGCAGAAAGAAGCAAGGCTGAACTGTTGAACTTGCACACAAAGCTATACTCAAACAGATAAAAAAGGACTTCAGGGCAATATGAGTTTGTTTTTTGTACATTTAATTAAGTTTTTGAATTAATTATCACAGCAGTTGCTAGTAATCCTTCATGGCAGTTGTGGCAAAAGCAGGACAGTGACTGGTCGGAGACTCCTTGCCTTGCTTGAGCTCTTCCCATCGGTGCACTCTCAAAGTATCATTGCCTGTACTTTATTCCTCAGCATGGTACAAGCTCAAAAATAAGTAACACTGATGGAAAGATGAGTAAAAGAGAAACACCAGCAGCCACCACAACAGGAACACCGGCGGCCGCAGCAGGAGCACCAATTAAATACCAGGAAGGAAGAGAGATCCTTCCACAGCCACTCCATTAGCAATGGAATTGCGAAGTCGAATTGTTCTATCAGCCTGTGAAGGGAAAGTAAAACACAAGCTGGAAAAGTGAGAAACACTTTTATTTATCACCAGGCATGGAAACACAGAGCAGACAGGAATAATCAGGGGAATTAAATCAATCAGAGATGTGTACCCCATAAGCAGAAGGGGTAACAGCCAGGAGTTTCCCTGCAGGAGGTGGCAATCAGTAAGAGGGCACTGTCAGGGTGCAGACAGACCATGGTGACCCTCCAGGTCCAGGGGCTCTGGGGAGGCAGCGCTGCTTTGGAGCCCATGCCTGGGGCTTGGCTGTCCCCATGCAGGCTGCAGGCTGTGTCCCAGTGCCGCGGCTCACAGCGAGCAGCCAGGAGGAGCCCTGGGAGGCACCCAGGGGCTCAGCCCGTGTCACTCACCTGGTGAGAGACTCCCTCTCCGTAGCGGAGCATTGTCACAAAGTGCTCACAGTTTTAGGAAAACAGACTATATGGCACCTTCCTGTTAATCCATTCCTCAGCACGCTGGATGATCACCTCTGCAGGGCGAGGAGTGTGCAAGTGGTCATATTTGTTGTTAACACGCCATTTATCATTTTCCACCACCACCTTCAGAAGCTCCTTCTTCACGTTGGCCTCTCCAGTTAATTTTGACACTGATTTGACAGACAGGGATATGTCACTTGAATCTGGGGAAGGCAGGCAGGAGATAAGGCAGGCAGACACACCCTCTCTGGCCCCTTCAGAATTCCACATGGGTTTCCTACTGCTACTGGAAAAATCATCTACACACACAGGGGTGCACCAGCAGCTCATGGAGGGGCACAAGTATACTGGAGCATCCCAACATCCCCTCAGCACCATGCCAGGCTCATCTAGCTTTATCTACACCTGTCACATGGTTGACATATCCATCCCCCACGTAGAGGGCCCAGTGCTGGTAAAGTGGCCGGAAGATCTCAATCAGATCCCCAGGCTTGGGGTCGCAGCTGTTGCCATGTGCCATCTCAGCAGCGGGCAGTCAGTAAAATGCACCTGTAGCTGGGCTGGCCCAGCGCAGGGCAGAGCGGNCGGAGCCGGGACGCGCCTGCCCGGGCTGCCCGCGCTGCCCAGCCCGTGCCCAGGCTCTGGGGCGCCTCCGGCCGCCCGGCAGAGCCGCGCCCGCCGCCGGCAGCCTGGAGGGAGCCGCATCCTGCTGGCGAACGCCCGTCGCGTCCCCCGAGCTCCGCTCACCCGGGCGACGTCCCGCTGTCGTCGTCGCCCGGCTCAAAGTCCTCTCTACCCGTTATATAGGGCGACGAGGAGGCGTTGCGTGTAACCTGCTGGGCTCGGTGCCGACACTGCCCCAGAGCCGGCCCGTCGGGGCCCACCCTTCTCCTGTTCCGGGAAGGTTCCGCTCCCGAGGTTGTGGCCGAAACTAACACTGGGTGAAAATTCTGGTCCTGTCACCATGGAAGTTGGGCCACTGCCTCTTTGCCGGGAGCCTATGTCCCCAAATCATCCTCCTGGCCAGTGATGGGCAACAACCCTGACACTGTTCCCGTAACCATGGCAGGGCATAGTCTTGTAAAACAACCACCTCTGGATCATGTTTAAAGCCGAGCCTGGGTACCAGTCAACCCGTATTGAAACCAGCAGACGATGTAAACGGCCAATGCAAATGGCCTCGTGTAAATCCAAAAGACTTTGCAGTAAAACCATGATGGATCAGATATAGATTACCCCACCTACAAACACAGTGAGGACCAGGTGAGACCCTTGAGCCAGGCCCAGGGCTCCACAATCCCTGGCTTCTACTGAATCAGCCCAGGTTTTCATCC
>VXAC01002378.1:0-62629 GCA_013399225.1 Rhipidura dahli
CAATTAAAAAGTAATTGCTGCTGAATCATTGATACTTCCTTAAATCTGCAGAACATACCATCTAATCATTTGGGGTTAGAGAGAAAAGATGACTAAGGCAGTCATTCTGATGACAGCAAAGAGGCAGGATTTCAAGTTTACGTTCTTACATAAATTATGAAAATCATGACAAATCCTGACCTGTGTGGCCTTCTTATGGATTGCTTTTGGTCTCAGCATTTGAAATTAAATGGGTTAATATCAGGCATTGATCCCAATTTGAAGAGAACTGGTTTTAGTTGAAGTGAGCACTTCTGTTGCACAGGTCAGTCTGGCCTCAGGTAACAAACACGGTACCCCAGCCCTGCTGCGGTAAGAACACAACACTTGCTCTTCATTCCCTTCCTCTTCCAGCCCACCAACTTCAGCAAGCTGCATCAAGAGCCAGATCTGGTTAGTCATCTTTGTATCACCAGGGTCTAAATCCCTCTGGCAGTTCACTCACTCCTCTGACACACACATTATGAGAGAAGTGGTATAAATACTAATAAATTCTTAATTAAACATTTCAAAGCTGTTTACGACTTTCTTGAAAACAAATAGAAAATAACTGCTTGTCCAAATCCAGGCCCCAAGAGTTCATGGAAATTCTCAGTTTGTTTATAGGTAACTCACTCCAGTGGTTTCCATTATTTAACACGCTCATTTGAAATTTCATCCTGTTTGTAATAAGACTTCTACCTTCAAAAATATTTTTGAGGTGCTGCTAGCATCCCAACAACTATTTTTGGCTTTTTGAGTATACTAGGCAGAGCTGGAATTTCTTCCAAAGGTTTCAGCAGAGTAGTTTAACACTTGCCTGTTCATTCGATAATCTTACTATTCTAACAAATATTTTTAATTGACAAGATTTTCTAGTAAAACATACCTTTTAATGAATGAGCATAACAATAGTGTACCTAATGGGTGAGCTCTTCTCTTATGGGAAGAGAAACTCCTATTTAAAACCGAGAACAGACACATAATATATAGGCAATGTACAAAGGGAGGGAAACAGAACTCAAAACAGGAAGGGGGTGTTAAATATTTCAACAAAGGAAATGGAGGATGAAAACTGAAAACTTGCACAAGCAATAGTGATAATTGAAGATTCTTGATTGTGATTTTGATATCTGTTAAGTAACTCCTGTGAAGCAAATTAAAGAACTAAATGCTTAAAGGCAAAACCTTTGCAAATAAATGATTCATCTCTTACAAAGTCAGAGATAAGAGTTATTTGGTTTTTTTTAAACACAGGAAATCAATACGCAGGTTCTCTTCATGCCATGAATAAGACTGAGTGTTTGACCTGTATGGACCTATCACCAATCCTGACACACACATCCTCCAATTCTTCAGTCACAATGAGT
Organism: Rhipidura dahli; assembly: GCA_013399225.1. Classification (NCBI taxonomy): domain Eukaryota; kingdom Metazoa; phylum Chordata; class Aves; order Passeriformes; family Rhipiduridae; genus Rhipidura; species Rhipidura dahli. Next base: position 1,389 of record VXAC01002378.1, read on the forward strand.
TATGTGAAATTAACTTAGGTTTTTCATGTTTACTGAGTAGTTTCTCACAGTAAAAAATAACAAACCCAAAACATAAAAACGGGTAAGTACATTACGTAACTTCAGAATATACGTGCAGTGATGTATAGACAGCTAATTTAAAATACACTGTAGTATAAACCTTTCTTAGACTATTTTGTAAAATACTGAGCAGCAATAAGACATATGAGGTTCAAGCACCACTGGTAACAAAGTTTATGGCTTACGCATTTATTGCATTTTAATATTATTAACCCTGAGACGACGGGCCCTGTGCTTCCAGCAAAGGACGTACTCATACACACCTACAGCACAAGCCCAACATGACTCAGGATATTCGGACGTAATCCCGTGGCAGCGAGCGGGGAAACACGCACGTCGGTCCCGCTTGCTGCCTCTTGGCAATTTCTGACTTTTATAGCCAAATAAATGTAAAATACGATGTCATACCAGGAATGACTGATGTAAGGGACGTGCTTTCACTAGGCAGAATTACAAAACAACCTGCGGGCAGCACCTCGGCGGGGCGGCCTCTGGGCAGGTTTCCGTGTCCGTGAGGGCTCCGGCACCGCCCAGGGGACAACCGGGTGTTGTGCTGCGTCCCTTCCCTAGGTCAGCGAGGGGACAGCCAGGGCTGGATCCGGCNCCCACAGACGCCATTTCCTCGGCGCCCCCGCGGCGGCGCGGCTGCATCAGCGCTGACGTGAGGTCGACGTGCGGCTCCGCCCGGCCCGGTCCCCCCCACCCCCTGTGACGGGGGCAGCACGTACAGGGCGGCGGGTGAGTGCGGGAGGGGGCGGGGACACGTGTGCGCGCAGCCCGACCCCCCGCGGGCCGGGAGCGGGGCAGCGCGGAGGGCAGCGGGCGGCGGGACGGGCAGGGCAGGGCACAGCACAGCACAGCACAGTAGGGTAGGCGGGGGGCGCTGTGCCGCGCTCGACTCAGCCCCGTCGCGAGAGCGCGCAGGAGGCGGCGGAGGCGCGTGCCCGTGTTCCCGTCGGCAGCCGGGAGCGCGCCGTGCTCAGGGACGGCCGTGCAGAGCCCGCACGGCGCTGTGGGGCGGCCCCGAGGCGGCTTCGAATTCCGAGAATTCAGGAAGAGGTGCTCGGAGCGCCGACTCCGTTACCGCCTGGGAGCCGCGGCGCACGCCGGGCTCCAGCACGCGTGTGGCTCCAGCCGTTGTTTTGGGCACCGGCTCGGCTCGCCCTGCGTTGCGGCGGGGAGCGGGGTCAACACCTGCCTGCTGCGGGCAGAGCGCCCCGGACGGCCCTTCCTGGGCCTTGCGGGGCTGCCCTGGCCGAGGGGGAGCGGGGTACCCGGTGGCGTTTGCCCCGTAGTCCGTTGCTCCCCGTTATACCCTTGCCCTTAGGGCTTTCGGAGCTGGGTCAGAACAGGTGGAGCAGGATCACAGTGGACTTCATGAGTCCGAAGTCTTGCTTAGAAGTTTGAGCATTTTGTCTGCATCCCCCACTGCTGTGATAGCATCATTTTTGGTGTGTCCACGGGGACTGATGTTTGATCCTCTGGCCTATCCAGGGTCTGGTTGGGCTCTTCTAAAGGGGACCCTGTGTCCTTTCGCAGCCGGCTCTGAACTGCCTTGTCGGGATGGTTGAGGTGGCCGGGTAGCATTGAGGTTGGGGTTTAAAGATGTTGGGGTGTAGAGTTTAGTTAAGGTGTTCAAGGAAGAAGAGAATGGGGAAGAAAGTAGGGGAACACTGTGAATCTAGGAGGCACAAGAAGCTTCTGGTGATGCTGAAAACTGAAAGTTTGCACTTTCAAAATGGGGTCTGTTGTGCTGTTGCACATTTTACCTGACTGAATTCTGTGACCACCTTATCAGCTGGTGTCTTTCACGCCACCAGGGTGGTAAAACAGTTATTACAGAGTTCGTACTTGAAAACACAATGGACTTCTGAAACGAGTGCATTCTGAGAGTTCCCACACTCACTGTGGGGTCATAAATAAATGCCAAACAGGTGTTTGTAAATTCATATTCTTGCTTTCTAGTAACTTCTCTGTGAATAAAAGCCTTCAAAGAGATTTGGAGCAAGGGCTGAAACATATTTTTTAGCCCCTTATGATTTATTTCCTTTGTATTTAGCTGCCTTTGTAAGGAGTCCCTGATGTATAAAGGATGGTTGAAATAAAAAAGTTGTTTTAACAAATGTCTCTGGGTATTTAATTAGATAGTCACACACTTCCAATTATGCAAAATACTGTAGCAATTTGCTTTTGCAGTATAATTTCACCAATAGACATTAAATATTACATTAATATGCAGTGATGTAAAACAGCAGTATTGGGGGGAATAAAAGGATTTGTTGTGCTCTTTATTGCAAAAGAGCATGTCTTGATAGGGATGCCATCCGTCATCTCTTATGTATGGCCTAAAATATAAAAATTTCACACCTTTTTCTAGGAAAAATTTTCTGTTTTCCTCTAGCTGATTTTGTCTGTCAGATTTGTCCTGTCAGGGATGGTTCATCTGATCACAGTTGATGAAGCTTTTGATGTGCACTCTATGCATCATCTTAATCAGTGTTTATCTGCTACTGACCTGCAGTCCGTTAGTCTCAGCGACTGTAGTAAACATGTGCTTATAGATACTGAAATGTTGCTAGTTCCGTAACAGTTAAACTTCCTGCCAGAAGATCTCTTTGCTATGTTGTAGGAAGAAGCAGGTATCTTTGCTTGCATTATGGAAAACCATTTTATGTCCCCTTTTTGTGGGCGTACAGAGATATAACTTGTTTATTAAATTAAAAATCCAGACTAATATTTAAAATGATTGTTAGTTGTTGTAAGCAATTAAAATAAAAAAATAAGAAAAAATGTATTAATACTGAGTATATGACTAAAACTTGTATATAATTAGTCATACAATAAAAAAAAATTATAAAATTTTAAACAGGACCCAAGACCATCTACTTCAAACTATTTGCCTAGTTTTCCTTTAAAATAGAAGGAAAGTAGTGTAAACTTTAAAGTGTGATGTGTACTGCTATTGATAGACTTTTATGAAGAATTTTAAGTGCTTGGTGGAAAATTGTTTTTCTTTATTTGAAACTTAAAAGCAATGAATATGTTAGAATTTGCTTGCAGTGCAGACTCAGTGAGTGTGATATGTGTGGAAACTCTTTTCTGGATTGGATTAGTAACTTGTTTCCTGCCACCATCTGTATTACTGTTGTGTTCAAAAAAAACGTAATTATGATATTAATCAGTATTTTTTCTTTGTATTTATTAAAAAGTTTGATGTATTCATGTTGACATGGTATGTAGTACAGGAAATAAAAACCCTGTACAATTCAGGTTATCGGAATCTGAGAGTTGTGCTCCAAAGACAGTGACAAGCTAGTCTGAAATCCAGGGGTTCCTTGGCATGCTTGGCTGTGCACCAGCCCAAATGAACTGGCACAGCTCAGTGTGACTGTGCCACCGCTGACCCTGGGGGCTCAAATGACTGCAGCTGACCTGCTCCTGCCACTTCAGTGATCCCGTGGTTGTGTCTATTGAAGATTCCTAATCTTGTAACATGTCTGAATTGTGATACTAATGTGCTACATTTTGTCTTAAGTCATCTTTCTCACTGAAGTTTTATGCCAAGCTAGCTTGTGTATGTTTTTAAATTACTCATATAGTTCGTTATTTTTGGTTTGGGTTTTTAGGCTATGGTTGGATCTTTATATTTGGATGTTGCTTTAAGTCATGTCACTGTTTGGTCACAGAGGTTGTCAAGAAGAAATGTGTTTGAGCTTATCTAGGAAAAGTATTTTGCTGTCTTTCAGAGTAGTGACTGCATTTTATGGCAGTCAAATTTTCAGACTTTACTGCACCTTGCTAAAGTTTTAAATTAAGCAATCATTTGTAGTTAGAGTCAGAATATACACAATTATAGATGGAAAATCTATAGAAATTCTAGAGCTTTCCATTTATATCATAAATCTTAATCATGTTTGTCACTTCACTGACATGTATAGTACTTGCTGTTGTTTTCCTAATTAAAAATAATTCTAAAATACGCACACCTTTCTCCATACTGCATTTTGCAAAATACAGGGAATAACTGCGGTAGGTATTCTGCTGCACTGATGCTCTTTTTGTTGCTTTTTGCTAACTTAGTGAAGTGCTGCAGATGAAAAGACTCATGGAGAAAAATCCTGATAAAGTAATAGAAATAAAAACATTTTTACAGTTTTCTGCTATCAGTGAGAAATTAAGCTAAAAACTAGGGACTCAATTTTTTCCAAGATGAAAAATGGCTCTTTCTGGGTAAAATTTCTATAAATGCATTCAGTGGGAATAAAAGTACTTGGGTTTTTTGTTGTTTGGTTTTTGGTTTTTTTTTCAACAGTAGGTTGTCTGTGACAGATGGCTATGCATACAAAAATACTTCAGGGCCTTCATAAAGTGAATTAATTTTGACTATATTCCCATCTTTAGGAAGAGATTGCATTGAATGTGTTGCCAATACCTATGCATTATTTAATCTTCCTTGGTGTGTGAGCTGTTCTGAAGTTTATTCTTACATGAACCAGATACACCTTTCATATTTGAGGCTCTATTTAGGCCCTAGTTTACAAAGGAGGATTTTTTTTTTCCTACTTTATTACTGTTATTATATTGCACATATATATAAAACCAGAATAGTTTAATTAGATAACATCTTCTTATAGAAAATTATGGTGAAAAGTCTGGTGAAAACATTTTCCCCAGAGCTGTTAGACTTTGATGATTTTGATGTTTAATTAGATTGTATCTCAAGAAAAAGGTAATTAGTGGTAACTTACATGACAAAAATGTAGAAAGATTTTAGGTGTAAAATAGCTCCTTATGATTTAATCTGAATTGTTATTGGCATAGGGTACATACCTTCTCTGAAGAGAAATATTCATGTTACCCCTTGAAATGTAGAAATTTGTGCATCTTGGCTACCATTAGCTATAGTACTGTTAACTGTGGTCAGTAGAATACCACTGGAGTTATATGAGCTAGAAATACACTTCTCTGCATCATTTGATTAGATATCTTTTCATATTTTAATGTCTTCATTCTGGGCAAAAATTTGATATTTAAAAAACCAATAAAATTTATTCTCTTCAAAGATTGTGGAATGTTCTGTAAAATAGTGCCACAAAAGGAGTTTGGTTTACATTTAATTTGATTTGATGTAGTTAACTTACAATCTGTGGTACTAAATTCCAGAGTCTCGGAGTCAGGTGGGTAACAGTCCTTCTCTGCCTCTTCCATCTCTCAGTGTAAGTACTGAGAAGAAATTGAAGTAACTAACAGGAAGTTGAAATAATTGAGCTTTGAGTTCAGTTGGGCTTGGCATCCCCTAGGTACAGAAACTGAACCTGGGGAACTGAGATTTGCTGGCCCTTAAATCTCTCAGCTAATATCATGCCTTCCTTTTGCGGCCTCAATTGGTTGTGTAAGTAGGGTGTAGGTGGGAGCGTGCCTGCAGGGCATCCTGCCTGCCTCTGCCTGACCCTATCCTGTCTCTGTTCTGTTTGTAAACTGACCTGTTGCCATGGCAATGTTTGACATCACCTGTTCAATGTTGCACCTTCAGTACAGGGTTTGGTAGGAGAGAAAGGGAGCCGAAGAGATCCAAGCTCTTGTTTTAAAATTCACACCTTCCGTTATGACTAAGTGTGCCAAGAAATATCGAAAAGGAGCTGTCAGGTAATTGCATTTTTATATAGCAGATAAATAGCAGATTTGGAAGCTTTCTGTATGAAGTTTAAACTCTTAGTTTTAATTGAGGGTCAGCAAGTTGCTTATTTTTCAATGAAATCTACCCTACTTTTAAACCTGTAAAGTGAGAAGAATTGTTGTGACTTTTGAGCCATGAGAAGTTTACAGACAATTCAGGTGTAGATCCCAGCTGGGAATAGGCATCTTGAAAGGTTCAAGGGGGCTGTAGCAGCCCGTGGCTGCCGTGCAGCTTGAGGCTGGAGGGACCTGCTGCAGGCAGTGCTGCTCCAGAGCACTGCGCTCCCAGCCCCACTGCCAGCACGGCATGGGACCCTGGGACTCTGCTTGTCCCTCCCTGAGAACCATCTCTGGAACTGCCTCTCCTTGCAGCTTTCCAAAATACCTGTTCTAGAGCTCCTGGCTATATGAGTAAATATTTTAATACAGGGGAATGAAGAAAGGACTTCAGTTTGACAGAAACATAATTATTTTCTGTCTGCTCCAAATAAAAAATAGTTTGGAATTACTCTCTCTAGCTGCCTGATACACCTCCCTGTACTGCATTATTTAAATGTGTATGTACTTACTTTTAGACTGATGACCATGGAAATGGTTGAACAGGATGACAATGCAGTGGATTCTCTGACAGAGAGAAGTGCTGGTCACCTTCAGAATCAGCCAGGCCAAAGTCAGATTTCCTCAGGATCTGAGGTAAGTTGAAATGTGTAAAAATGAGAAGAAACACTAAAGTGATATTTAGAGCTACTATGATTTTTAAACCATTAATTTGTATGGCATTCTCACGTTTTATAAGTCTTGTTATTAAATAGGAAAAATATAGCAAAGTTATACTGGAAACTATGCCTGAAGTAGTTAACAAAGGACTAATAAAATGTCAGGTCTGTTAAAAGGTAATGCTTTTAGGAGTCCTTTCAGGGAAGAGTGATCAGCAGGCACATGGGTTTTTTCCTTTTACTTTCACAAGATGATTGGCATAGAGATGGGATACACTCTTAAGGAATTGAGGTAGCTACAAGATCAAACATGTCCAAACCATATGTGTATCTTGAAGATGTGTTGTATAACAAAAAAGAAAATGTGAACAAAAATAACCATGGTTTTCTCCTAGCTCCAGTTTCTGTACAGAATGTATTTCATCTAATTGCAAGTACATTTGTAATGTATGCTTGTTTTGTTTCATCCCTGTGTATCCAATGACAGTGTCTGGACTTCTAAAAGCACACTTTACATATTCTGTATGGTTGCTCAACCTGGATTATTCTTTGGTAGTTAATGGATAAAAGATTATATGGTAACAATTCTCAGACATTAAAAGTATGTACTGAAACATTCAGCGCATGGGAGAAATAGTGTTCCTGACAGTACTAAGATTTATAGCTTCAGAAAAGTGTATGGACCACTTAAAAGGATCTTCAAAACCCCTTTGTTAAATTAAAGAACTGATTTTAAGAAACGTCTTACAGCATCTTTCATCATTGGAAGTTATAACTTATTTGCTAAGATTCGATGCCATGTATTTGGTATGTTAGATACTTGATTTACATTATAGATACATTTTTGAAACTGAAAGCATCTGGTCTTTTTGTCAGATTGTCAGACACAAAGTAGATTGCAAAATATTTATCAGCCTTTTTTTGTTGGTTTTGATACATGCAGCATTGGGAATATCGTTTGTTCAGTTTTTTCCTTTTTTTTTTTCTTTAAGAATTTTATTTGGTTTGCTCTGTTGATGTCATCCCCTCATTTCTTCTTTAGTAGTTCTGTTCAAATTTTCCAGTTTAGCTTCACAGGGTGATTGATGTGTAAAATCTATTGGTTTGTGCAATAGTCTCTGGAGAAGATACCTGTGAATTCTGTCGCTTGGGATTTTTAATGTTGATCTAGAGACAAAGCTGTCACTAATGCTGTAGGAGAGCTTTTGCACTCCTACAGTGTGCAGTGTATAACACTTTTTATGATTGACTGCATTTAATGCTTGAGTACTGTGTGTGAAGACTCAGCTGTACTGAGTATGGGTCTCATCCCTTTCAGTTAAAATGAATAACTCTGAAGCATTGATGAATCTCGTTCAATTAGCACTAAACCAAAACATGTACCTCCATTTGAAAGCTGGGGGGACCAGTCCGGAGTTGGCATCTGGAGTCTCTTTTTTTGGTCAGATGGCTCAGAGAATCAACCTGGACCTGTCAGAGCTGCTTGGTGCAGGCAGCTGGAGCCAGCATCCCTCTCCTGGGCTGCCCAGACGAGCGGGGCTGGTGCTGCTGTCCCGCTCTGAGGGCTCTGGGCCTGTGCCTGGCTCCGGGCCTGTGCCTGGCTCCGGGCCTGCAGCCCCCACACAGCCTCGGCGCCCTCAGGCTGCTCCGCCACAGCGTTTCTTGTGGTAGAACGGCCCGGACAGAGCACTTGTCACTGACAGGCCTTGTTGAGACATTCCTTTGGCTTAAGATGAGTAGGATTTTCTTAGCCTGTGTTCCTACCTGGGTGGCTTGGAAGGTGAGGTGCTTTGTCATGGAGAGTTGGGCCTGAATGTTGAAGCGTTAAAGCCCCCTGGAGGCCCCTTTGTGGGACGTCTGACTGGTTTTGTGGCAGTCCGGATGGGAAATATGTGTGTTTCTGAGGAATTCGTGGCTGTCCCACTGCTCCACTGCCTGTTTAGTTTGACTATTATAGAGGGGCACAGAGCCCTTCTTCCTCTTTGGCCTGTGGAGGAGTGCAGTTAAGACAAGACAACTACTAAAAGGAACTGAAATGTATCTTGTGCCAACTTCCAATCATTCCTCCTACAAATTTTGTTGCAAATATGCAGAAATAGGAGAAAAGTATTACTTGATTCTTACTGAGAGCTAAAATGCCTGGTCACTGAAACAGAGAGCTTCTTTTCAGGTATCTTGGGAGGGGCATCTTTGTGTTTTTTCTTGCAAAATATTTGCTTAACCTTGGTTTTGTTCAGTCAGAAGTAAAACATTTTAATGCACTATCTTTTAATTTGTGCTTTTCTCTGTATTATCAAAGAATTAATTGTAGAAGGGTTGGGTTTGGAAGGAACCTTCTGAGATTATCTAGTCTGACCTGCTTTTGCAAGCAGTGTCAGCCAGAACTGTGTCTGCCTGAGTTGTAAATATCTCCAAGGATGGAGTCTCTAGAACCTCTCTGGGCATCTGTGCCAGCAGGTGACTACCCTTCCAGTAAAACAGGTGGAGCTTTTATGTCCAGATGGAATGTAATGGTTTTTAATGTGCTTGATATTTAGTTGAATTATGACTTTGGCCAGGGAGTGACTGGTGAAATGCTGAGGGATACAACTACATGGGAGGTGGGCACTTACTTTTTTCCTTTTTTTGGGGGGGAGGGAAGCAGACTTGTTTTCCCCTCCTCTGTAGTCTAGGCTTTTTAAAGAAGTACCTGCCTTTTAGTTTTAAAAGGATGAACCAGGTACTCCATGAAATGATAATCTCTAGGGGGCAGAGATTGTTTTGTGCTGAAGCATTTTTAATGTCTCCCTTTTGGGACATTAAGAATGTGTGGGCTGGAGCACTGTGGTGTGATGGGCTAACCTCCAATGCTAAGAAGGACCTATTATAAATTATTTGTAGCAAAAAAATAGTGTTTGCATTTTTTCTTAGCTTGTGTCATAGATACTGCTATATTCTCCTGCAATTTTTGGTGCTGAAAGTAAAGTTACTTTTTCTACTAAAGCAGAAATGAGTAAATTAGAAAGTTAGCAAAGATGAGATGCACTTTTTGTCCATTAAAGGGTTATTTTTAAAATAAAATATCCTACTGTAGAATCAGTTTATAGTTGTGTTTCTTGCATCCCTCACTTTTAGCCAGTTAATGAATTGACATCGTAATGTTTTTGTGATCCAGCCACCAGAATAACTAGGTAAGAAAGTAAAATTATTGGTGGTTGTCTTTAGAAGCTGTTGAAAATGTACAGAACACCTGTACCAACGCTTGATGCCTTTGAGGGAAGAGCAGAGGTGCGAGATGGAAAATTTCTCAACCTGTTTTGAGTTGAGCTCCATGGGTTTTCTCACATGCACAGATCATCTGTTGCTACATATAGCATTGTACTTAAAAGGAAATTAATTTGTGTTGGAATATTCTGGTAGTGTTGATGACAGTCAAACTTGCATCTTGAAACACATCTGCAGTGGTCTGCAAAGAGAAATTAGATGTTCCTTTTGCAGGATTTCTAGAAGCCATACTGTATTCTGTGTTCTTCTGTGCTTAGCTACACTAAATATAACTATAACAATGTAAGGTCAATGTACTTTAGCCTTTCTCAGATTTGACAAAAACACTTTCAGTTGTGTTTTCTCTTTCCTTTAATCCTACATCTTAGATTCACTTTTTGTCAACTTTGTCATGTTGTCTGTCAGTAGGGCTGGCTGCTGATCTTGTCTGAGATACCATCTGTTGACCTCTTGGTGCTGGCCCTGAATTAGACATTTGTCAGGATTTACAATGTGAGAATCGCTGTCAGAGAGCACAGGGAGATTTTCAGGGAGATTTTCAGAGCCTGGAGTGCGTAGCCATTGCAAACTGGGACTGTTCAAGTTTAGCACTTCAGAGGGGCTGTCCTTGTCGGTTCTTGACATCAAACTGTGTTAAACCTTGCTCCCTACAGATTGAGACCTATAGCAATTTGCTAGGCTGTTGAAGGTAGGAATTTGCTAGGCCTGTTGTAACCAGCCTGCTAAATGCAAATGCTGGCCATTTAGCAGAGTTGATGTTAGAGGATTATAAATGTGAAGCTATGTCACCATTTTGTGCTTTCTTGAAGCGTATGCTGACACCAAATTCCTGGAATCAGCCTAACCTTATTTTCTTTAAAAGTAGGTGCTTCTATTTTGGCAGTAGCTTTGGAATTGATCAAAACATCTGTCTCCAGCTTTTCCTCATAGAGATTACTCGGTGCCTGAGTGTGGCAGGTCCTTTGTTCCTTTGTTAGGTGAATCCAGTGAGAATTTGTCTTGACTTTTCCAGAATTACTTTTCACTTTACTTCTAGAGTCCTTGTAGTATTTAGGTTCTACAGCAGGGACAGAAATCAGATGGGCCTGTGTACTACATTCTTCATTTGGCAATGTTGAAGGTTTGAGGGGTTGAATGTGAAGGTAACCTCTCTAGTACTTAGCAGGGATAGGATATCTTACATTCATAGGATCTCCAAGATAATTGTTCAGATGGACTATGTATCTTGAAGTTAGATAAATGATAGGCAGCCTCTTTCTGTGCAGTTGTGTGCCTCTATGAAGGTCGTACCTGATCACTCTTGCTGGCTACTTTTCTCTCCCCACATAGAAGATGGAGCACTTACATTTCCAAATACCTGAAATATGGGGGCATACTGCTGTTATAGAGTGCATGGTTGATATTTGTTGAAGCTATTGGATGTGACTTTTGCATGCCTAGGAGCATAGAACCCATAGAATGTGTTAAGCTTCCCCTCACCCTCTGTGTTCCTGAGTTGCTTCTGTGGATTGTTTTCAGTTGCTGTGCCAGGCAGACGGTCCTTGAAGTAATGATGTTAAAGGTAGTATTGCTCATCACTGATGTCAGAAAGAAATTTTTTTGCCAAGTCTGTTTCAGTCAGGATTTACACATGATAGCATCAAAATGTTCTAGTATTTCAGTTAACACAGGAATATTCATCTTGAAAACTGCAAAGGGAAATCTGAATCAAAATTCTGATAATAATTTCTAATATCTATAAAAGCAATGCAGAATATGAACCTTGAAAATTTTATAATACTACCATCTCCCCTTAGCACTTACTCCCCCCTTCATTTAATCTCTTATCTGAATTAATGGGAACAAAACAATTTCTCCTATTATATTGTAAACTTTAGTCCAAAAGAGAATTAGGTGGGGTTTTTTTTTCCCCCTTGTGTGGTTTTGCTGATTAAGGAGCTTTAAAATGAATGTAATTTCTTGATCTCCAGTACTGGATTATTTCCTAATTTTGTGTGACTGACCCATTGTGTACCAAATAGAAACTCTTAAACTGTTCACCTTTTACTGGTTTATGGCTGATGTACGCAGTTCTTTCTGACCCACTGAGTACTTTATCAAATTGCAGTTCTCAGAAAGACAGCAGTAAATGGAAAGGTTTGGTGAAACTGCCTTTATAATGTTTTGAAAAGTTAGCATGCTTTGTAAACATTTAGACTGCTCTGTGGTCTCTCCTTGAACCTTGGGTTCAGGATGTGAGCTTTGCCACAAAATAGATCATACTCTTCAGATCTTTGAGACTTTCTAGAGCTCAATCTCAAATATCTATTTCTAATACATTTCTCATAATATTAATATTTGTTGAATAGGTTGGGAGAAAGGTTTGTAGGTCTGGTTTCCCTGTTGCCATTTTATGCCATTTAAGGAATGATTTAAGGAACCCATTTCAGGGTTAAAAATGCCCTCAATTGTTCTATTTTCTGAAAAGCGGTTCAGTGTCCTATAACACTGAACAATTGCATAGTGGATGTTGACAAGATCCTGTCTTTGTTTCCTAGAAACATTGTTTCTTCGAGGTAATTTGAAGCAACATCAGGTCTTTCTGATAGTAGTGCATTTTAATAGTAGTTAAAATTTTTCACTTGCTTCAAGAAGGGATTATTTCCTAGACAAGCAATATCTTATGGATCAGGATTCAAAACTGCTTTCATTTTTGGAATTAAAAAAACACTTCATTGTAAATACAGAAAAAATACAGAAGTTTCTTTAACTTCTTTTTTTAAATATTCAGCATTCTTCATGGTTTTCTTCTCACAGTCATATCATTTTACTCATACCAGATACCTTTGGAGCTGAGATCAAAGCTAGGAGGGGAATAATGCCAGAATTTTATATACGAGCCTAAGTTTATTGTTGAATGCGCAGAATATAGAAATAAGACTTCAGTGCCATTTAATTGAAAACCACAGTATTTCTTTTTATGATATGGTTTATGTTTGTCATTGTCTTCTTTTCTGAGTTTAGAGATGTTTCATCACAACTTGAGATCAATCATAGTGTTTTCCCTTTGCATCTGTATTTGTTTCTGTTAATAGATTTAAACTATTATAGATTTGAACTATTTCTTAGCCCACAGGTAATAAACTGTTTCTTAACCCATTCGTCCTCAGCACTGAGGGTTGAGAGCCACAGGCTGGGGAAAGCTGTTCTTACAGCTAGCCTGAAAGAAGATTCAGCTGTTCTTTATTTTTGTAGTTCTTTTGTTTTGTTGTTTTGAAGCACTGATACACTCCAACTTTCTTTTTCTTCATATATATAGTTACGTATATCACAAGAGTCCATTAAACTAAATTGGTTTACTAATCCTTGTAATGGCTTTATGGGTGATTTTTTGCTATATGAAGAATTCTCATGTCTCGTGAGACATCCATCTGAAAAGCATAACTTCTTACCTAACAAGCAAAGCCAAACTAAAGCGGGTCTGGTTTTCTTTTTCCTGGGAACATTCTGCAACGTGCTGTTGCAGTGACCTTCCACTCCAGTGAATATACATGGGCTTTGTTGCTTTTCTCCTAACCTTGCTAGCAACAGCAGATTTGGTGTGTGATGGCCGAAGGTTGGGGGTTTTTTCATTGAAAAGAAAATATGAAGGCTCTGAAGGGAAAAAAACAAGAATTGCAGTTTATTAGGGTACAGTTTTAAGCTTTCCATGCCATTTGGAAAGGTACATGCCAAACTTTTACTAGTACAACTAGTTTATTTTTGTACTAATTTTTGTGATAATTATGTACATCTGAGCTATTTTCAATGTGGCAACAAAATCAGTTTGTTTTAGTATCACTTCTAAAAGCATTTGCTGAAGTCTTAAGGCATCTTACTTAAACATGATGATTGTAATTTTTGCAGGTTTCTGTAGCTGCTTCCAGTGCTGGAAGAGGATCTCCAGCTGTAACTCTAGTGCAGTTGCCTTCTGGTCAAACTGTTCATGTCCAGGGTGTCATTCAAGCCACACAGCCCTCAGTCATTCAGTCACCACACATGCAAGCTGTTCAGGTTAGCTTTTTTATTGTTACATTTTCATGAATATTTGGTACCTCATAACTCTTTTCCCAACCCATCTTCAGTTTCTCTTCATTCCAACCAGTGCTACAAGATTTACTCAGATGGCACAGGAAACAACAGGGGGAAAGGTGGCAAACATCCAAGCAGCAGCAGCTCTACAAGCATTGTGTAGCAATTCCTTAATGCTTCCTGTTTATCTTATAAGAAATTGTCTTGGAACTTGTGTCTGAACTTACGCAAGAGCAAATTTGTGTCATAACATGGCCTTACTTCAGTGTACCCTGCAGTTTTTCCATTTCGTTAAATTCTGTGAACATAATGTTTCTAATGATACTATGAACTCATAAATTTTCAAGTATCTCCTATTATTGGAAAGGGTCTGGATGCAGTAGAAGTAAGCATATTATATCAAATGGTTCCTTGTTTTTTAGGTGCTATCAGACCCTGTTAGAGCATCTGGTATTGCTTTATATGGATGTGTAGGTACCAAAAATATGGACAGCCTCAAACCAAACATTTATGTGGCAAATGTTCACATGTTTAAAGTTGCTGGAACTAGAAAACAGAGAGCAGTGCAAAATGTGTAAGACTTTTCAGAGTTTTTAAAAAGTGAAAAATGCAAGAGAGAATGAATTTGCAGCATTTGAATATTGTTCAGCCTCCCACTGGTGTTTTACTTGTAGCTAGAAAGGCCTCTGCTCTAGTTGTATTAAAAACTGCTTGGGAAATGTCAACTGAATTGTTTTTTGCAAACAGAATTGATATTTCTGATAAAAGAGTGATAAACCTGTTATGAGGGAAGGGTTTTACCTGTGGCCATTGCAACATGTTAAGGAAAAGCCTTGCGTTGTCAGTCTTCTTGAGAAGCCATCTTTAATGTTAGAGGCTTCTTAGTAACTTTCAAGTAAAACATATAAAAAGACATCTATAAGTATGATTTATATTAGAGATAAAGAATAAAACCATGATCAGATAATGAATATTTTATTGTTGGGCAGTAGGTGTAGGTGATGGGACCTCAAGGTTTTGAAATCCTAGGTCACTACTGAAAGAGGTCCAGTAGATGTCAATACTTGATCAAATTTGAAGTCAGAGCAGAGTATTCAAGGTAAATACTTTTTTTAATTGGAATTCTTTCTAACTGTAATTTTCCTGAATAACCTTTATTCCATAAGCACATCAGTAGTTTCCAGTTTCTGTCACTGCTTTGCTTTAAGTCAGTGTAGTCAGGATGTACATGCAAAGATAGAGGACTTTTTTCAAATTCAGAAGGAGAAGTTTCTCAGGAATCTCTTGCCAGCTGCTGCTGTGTCATCTTAGGGGAGTGGAAGTCAACTATTTGTTGAATTGAGTGAACTCTGGCTGTCCTGCCTTTCCCAAAGGAATAGAACAGGAAAGTTTTGTCCTAATTAATACCAACTAGTTAGTTTCTAGGATTTTGCTTTGGTTTCATCTGGATAAGGAGGGCTTGAAGATGCTGTAAAAGGCTTCATTACAGAGGGTGTTCAGCCCTTTTGTGATCCTGTTCAGTACTTTATGCTGCCACCTGGCATTTCCGCCAGATTGTTGGGCTTTAACTTGCTACCTTCTACCTGCCAGACAGTGGGGAACTTGGGAAATTGTATCTGTTTAAAAAAGAAAAAAAGAAGTATGCTGAAGGTTGATTTTGAAGCTTGCATGACCTCTCCCTCAAACATCTGCCATTTTCAAATGGAAAGTGTTCGAAAGTTTTTCTCATAATACCATTCCTTTTTAGATGAAAAAATATGTTTATCTGTATAGCATTCCTTATTGTTTTGTTAAATGTTGTTTTATTTGTAGGAAGGTTTAAAGTTCCAGATTGTTATTTGACTTATTGCTTCCTCATCCCTGTAGCATATCAGGTCTTGGAAAGACTAATATGAGTTGGAAGTTAAATTTGTTCAAATACAGATGAAGTTGAAATATGTAAAGTCAAAATTCAAACAATGTCCAGGAAAAAATTCCAGTGGTTTCTGTTTGTTAACATTTTGGACATGTTTGTTTGCTATTAGAGTGATCTGAAGTGTTCATTTCTCTATTTGTCATGATGAAAATTAAAGCATTTGAAATTTCTTGCAGAAAATGTCCTATTCCACATTGGCGTGGTTTGACACTGGCCATATGCCAGGCACCCATGAAAGCCGCTCAGTCACCCTGCCCTGCCACAGCTGGGCAGAGGAGACAAAATTTAATGAAGGCTTCGGGAGTTGAAATAAGGGCTGGGAGAAAACACCCCGAGGGCAAAATGGCTCAACTTAAATATATAAAGTGAATTTATTACTAAAAAAATCAGAGCAGGATAATGAGAGGTAAATAAATCCCTTAAAAACACTTTTTTTCCCCCCAACCCTTCCTTCCTTCCCACCAACAGCGCAGGGAGACAAAATGTGGGAGTTTTGGTCAGTTTGTCACCCAAGGTCTTTCTCTGCTGCTCTGGGAAAGGAGTCCTTCCCCTGTGAGACGGTGGGGTCCTTCCCATGGGAGAGGGATGGAGTTCAGTTGTCCATGAACTTCCCCAGTGTGGGTCCACTCTCCCAAGCAGCAGTCAGTCCTCCCAAAACTGCTGCAACGTGAATTCCCCCTACAGGCAAACAGTCCTTCCAAAAACTGCTGCGACGTGGGTCACTCTTCCACAGGGGGCAGTCCTCCGAGGACAGGCTGTTCTAACTTGGGAGCAAGGCCTCTCTCTCCATGGGTCTCCTACAGGACCACAGCCTCCTCCAGGCATCCCTCGTTCGGGCGTGGGCACCTCCCCCACAGGCTGTGAGTAGATCTCTGCATCCCCTGTGGATCCCCATGGGCTGCGGGTGGATCTCTGCATCTCCTGTGGATCCCCATGGGCTGCAGGTGGATCTCTGCATCCCCTGTGGATCCCCATGGGCTGTGGGTGGATCTCTCCATCCCCTGTGGATCCCCACGGGCTGCGGGTGGATCTCTGCATCCCCTGTGGATCCCTGTGGGCTGCAGGGGCACAGCTGCTTCACCATGGTCTGCCCCACGGCCTGCAGAGGAGCCTTGGCTCCGGTGCCTGGAGCACTTTCTTCCCCTCCTTCACTGATATTGCTGTCGCCACTTGTTTCCCTCACATGTTCTCACCTCCTCCTCTTCTCTGGCTGGAATTGAAACTGTGCCCCCAACCTTTGTTTTGATTTCTTCTTTAATATGTTGACACAGAGACATTACCACCATTTCCAGTTGGCCCAACCTTGGCCAGTGGCATGTCCATCCTCAGAGCCATCGGGGTTTGGCTCTGCTGAACATGGTGGAAGCTTATAGCAGCTTCTCAGAGAAGCCATCTCTCTGGCCTCTCTGCTACCAAAAACCAGGCTGTGCAAAACCAACACGCACATTAAAATGCTTAAATTGTCTTGTGAGTTCCTTGCCTTCTTAAGTATGGCTGTTCTCAACTTCTTCAGACATCTTTACGAATTGGGGGGGGCTGTTGGTAGCTGTTAGGGGCTGGGGCTGTTAGGGAAATGTGAAGGTTTAAAGGCAACTAAGGTCTTTTTTTTTGAGCTGTTTGTGCTGGGACAAATAGGTTATTTATACCCTCCATGCCCCAACAGAATGAATATTCTGCTTTGAGTTAGGATGCCCAGTCTCTTTTGGCTCTGCAATACTATCTTACTTTTGAAGGATTATGCCAGAGGCTTGAAGGTTGATCCATGAGGAGATTGCTGAAGGCACATTGGGAGGGAAATGTCTTTCAGCATCTCTCTCTGCTACTCAGCATTGGTCCATCCTGCAAAAGGAGGAATACAAACTTCTCGAAGCACCTGTATCTCTGCAGTCAGCTCTGTTGTCTGGTTTGGAGCTATATACATCTGTACACATGCAGAAATACCTCTCACCACCTAGCTGTATATTACCCAGCAAAATGAGGTTACATTAAGTATTTTTACACAGAACTGGAGTGTAATAAAATGAACAAATGAGGAGACAATTTCCTTCTTCAATAACCTGCAGTTCCTTCAAGGTGTAGTTCTGCAGATTTGAGTTGAGGTGACCCAGGTCTATACATTTCCAGAACCTTCCAGACAGTCATTTTCTATTGAGGTCAGGCAGGTTTTGTTTCTAGTACCAAACTCTGAGGACTAGCAGATGCATTAATTCTAGAGCTCTTCCTTGTCTTCCCTGAGCTTCCACTGCAGTCAGGTCAAACACTTGAATCCTTCTAGTCACATCATGTTTGTTGAGTGTCACTTTAACAAAGTGCTTAATCTGAAACTGCAGTCCGGTCCATCTTCATGTGAAAAGGTTTTCACACTGTTTCAATTTGGAAATCTCAACACAGCAATAGTTCTGAGTAGTTAAAAGAATCCAACAAAATAATGTGTTTTCTTTGTTCAATAGTGACTTTCAGTTCTGTGTATTAAGGTAGTTTCTGATCAAGAGTGTGATTCCACCCTAGGCCTTAATGTTGTCTTGGGTAATTTTAAGAGAAGAAGAATATATGAAAATACTAAAGGTCTGAGAAAATGAGACACTGTGGTCTTGTCAGGCATTTCCAAAACTCATCCAGCATTGCTAAGCAACATCTTTGTATTTATGAATGTGTTAGTAAGTGTAATAAAAGTGTATATTTAAATAAAGTTATTTTCTAAATAGCTTTGGTGTGGTGTGAAGAGACTTTTATGTTGTATACTATAAAGGCACATTATCACAGTATTCTGTATTTTAGATGTTTGACCTCACTTTAAGAGCTAATTAAATTGTATAATATTTTTATATTTAAAGAAATATGTTTTCAGTACTTTTTCTAAGTGTCATTCAAAAAAAACTAACCTGGATTATTTTGATTTTTTTCTTTTTCAAATGGAAGATGTTATCTAAGTGGCTATGTCTGGCTAACCTCCTAGTTTATGATTTGCATTGGAAAACATAGTCCAAAATCACGATTGGTGATAAATGAGTCAACAAACTTCCCATACGTAAACACGGAAGGAATTTTAAAAAATATTTTACTCTGCTATTTTTTTTTAAATGAAGTTATGAATTTCAGGAACTTTGCTATTACAGGTAGCATCGATTGCAGATGAAGCTGCACAATCAGAAGTGATAATTGATTCTCAAAAACGTAGGGAAATACTTTCAAGAAGGCCTTCATACCGGTAAGGACTTTTAATTTTGGTTTTGCTGGTTTTAAAGGCATCTTATTTATTGCAGCAAAACTGTCTGATGAAAGTCAGTTGTTTTATTTTCTTATGGGTATAGATTTTCAAGTACATAAAATTACTTACATTCTTCTTTTAGAAAAATTTTGAATGAACTCTCATCAGATGCTCCTGCAGTAGCGAAGATTGAAGAAGAAGAGAAGTCAGAAGATGAAGGAACGCCTTCTGGTATTTCTGCAGTGGCCATGCCAACCAGCCTGTATCATACTAACACAGGGCAATACCGTATGTTTGCTAATGTGCTATGTGATCATGCAGAACAGACTTAACACAACTTTGTTTTAAGAGTTACATAATGCAGTAGGGATGTTGTATTTTGATAAAGAATAATAAGAGATTCTGTATTTCTAAGTAATTACTATTAATTTTTTCTAACATGGGCATTATAGACTTTTAGTCTTTCTTGTAGTATTTGTTGGCTGCTAGATTTAGTCCTTCTAGAGCTTCTGTGCATTAAAATGTGGAGGAGAGGCTCAGTTGAAATGAAAAATGCTGACACTTTTAGGTGAATGTTTAACGACAAGTCATTGCAGTTTCAAATTCTTGTGATTTGCTATGTTTTAGTGCTATGCATTGTATGAAATGGCAGGTCGAGTTTTTTGAAATGTAAAGTATGAAATTATTTGTTAACTTCCAATTTTCTTTCTTTAAAGAACTATGTCTTTTTGTCTCCAGTTTTTCAGTATCTCTACTGTCATTGCAGAATTAACCTAAATCATGGTTTCCAACATTTGATACATCATCCAAATGCAAGTTAAAAGTTGCAGTCACAGTTCTGTTCTATAGATTTGCTCTTGGATATTTTTATTCCTGTATTTATGGTAGAAGTGTTGCATCACTTGCACTCTATGGCTTCTTTGGACATAATCAGATATCATCTAAGGGATAACTTTATAATAACTCTTTTTAAAATTATGTATTTGATAAAGCTTCACTCCTACAGTTTGTAGGGTTTTTCCATGTCTTTTCATAAGCAGACACACTAAAGTGCAGGTATTTTTCCTTTGATATAATGACAGGAAGATTACATAAGAAGTGTTGTGGAGTTTTTTTCCTGAAATGAGAAAAGAGAGGAAGTCTATTAAAACATTGCAGAGGCATATGAAAGAGGATAGAATGGCTCTCTAGTTGTATTCTACTCACCCTTAGTATTCTGCATAAATTATTTTTTATTATCTATTTTATTTATTATTTTTATTCTTTTAATTCTTAATTTATGCAACTAAACTAATTATTAATGGTGAGAAGACAGAATTTGCCTGTAGTATCTGTCCTTTCCTATCTAGAAAGTAATTTTGCTTGTGCCTCTAGGCTGCTTTTCTTACCCTTTCTGTAAGCTATAGACATAAATAAATGTTTGCTGTGTGATGTCCAGCATCTGAAGTGTTCTTTTCTGTGGAAAAGAACATGGTCATCCTAAATGACAGCTCTCCAGTACAGAATCTGTCACGTATTCTTGTATTCTAGAAAAAAATTAATATTTTTCTTCAAGTTTTGAATTGTATTTTTGATTTTGCCTAGGTTTAATTAATAATATATGTATTTGCCATTTCAAGGCTTAAAAAGAAGTGCTGTGATGTCTTTGTATTACCTAGTGCGCCTGCAAACCTATAGGATTTCTAAGAAATTTTAGAATTTAGGTTTCTTAATTGTAGCTTCCTCTGGGAAGCCAGAGTTGTACTTTGACAGCTATGTCTTGCAGGAGGTGATTCTTAGGGGAATATATTTTCATTTGAACATATCTATAAACAGTAGTGACCAGGAAGTGTTTAAGTCAATAACAAAAGTCAAAGGTTTTGCTTTCTTGTTCAATCAGACATTTATTTCTGAAAATTAAGCAACAGAGAGCATCACTGACAATGTGAGAACAGAATCCACAAAATTTTAATTAAATCTCATGTGTCTTAATTTAAACTTGGCTATAAGCCAAGCTTGGGAAATTTCTGTTCTTTGCTGATTTTTCTTTGAGTAGGTTATAATTGTAGCCTAAAACATGTGCTGTATAATTAAGGTTCTCATCATAACGGAGCATTGCTTCAAGATGCAGTGTCAGCCGTCATGGACTCTCTTGGTTTTGGCTCAAAGACTTTATTTTAGAGCGTTTTCTTAGAAATAGTTTTTCTTGCCCAATTTATTAGTTCATTAATTTGATTTTTTTAAACTTCATTTTTGTAAGTTAAAATATCTTTTGCCTCAGTGAAGTCTGTGTATTTTAATTCTGGTTAGGCCAGGTGGTAGCAAGGATGGTCATTTCCTTGTAATAAAGGGGGGCTTAATTTGCAACTTACTGAAGAGAGCTTGACTGTTGACCCCTAGTCTTTACCTGTGTGAAGCACAGATCTGAAGCATTTCTGAGCCATCCTGTTGGTTGCCTGTGATCCTCAGGAGCTGCTGTTGACTAAAGCCAGGAACACTGTGTGGGAATGCAGCACCTCCAGTGTTGATTTTAGACTGGACATGATGCAGAGGGTCACTCCATGTACCTCCTTCATCTTTATGCCTCCTGTCAATAGCTCTGTACTGCTGCCTGTTGTTACTGTGCCTGAGGACTCCTACCTCCCAGGCCAGCTTGGGCTGCACAGGTTCTCTTGTGCAGGCCCCCAGCAGTTTATGCATTAAGCCTGTGCAGTGGCCATGGCAATGAAGAGCTGGCCTTGCGGTGTCACTGTGGCCACCTGTACTGTGCCCTGGTTTAAAAGAGGTGTTATGTTACTACATTTGCTGGTTCCTTTTTTCTCTACTGTTCTCTTTATTCCTGCAAAGGAAAAGTAGTTTAGTTGAAGAGATAAGTTTGGCTGTGTGTTTATGTCTGGATGTCTGGGGTGACTTTTTTTGGAAGAACTTGATAAGTAAATTTTTCTGGAAAACAAATGTATTTTTTCTATTCGTAGCAGTGATGGCTGTTCTCTACTTACTTTTCACCAGCCAAAATGGTATGTTGCCATGGTTTCCAAGTATCTTTTGCCTCGGAGCTTCTTGGTTTTGGCTTATGGAAGCAGACAGACTGACATGACCGGATAAAAAGTCTATGCCAGCTACCTCCATCAACATATGTGTGATCTTCCTGTAAGGGAAATGAGTAGTTTTGCACAAGGTGCTGTCTTGTTTAGGAGCCTTGTAGCCTCATCTGACTACACACCTACTCCATTGGCTGTAGTTCTGTCATGTTGGTTATTTAATATTGAAAAAAAATTGTTCTGCACCTGTGTTAGTGGTCTAATGTGTAAGAGTTTTTCACTCAGGGTGTGTGAATCAGTCTCCCCACCCCCCTGCCTCCTTGTGCATATCATGATGATCTGCATGAAGAGATGCAGGGGGAATGAAAATTATTAGTTCTTTTCCTATATATTTGGGTTACTTGCTATCTTAGAATGGATTTTTTAACAATTGGAGAATTAAGAAATCCTTTGGGTAAGACTAACTTTAGCTCCGTTTTGAGTTTTGGAAGGGAAAATGATCTGGGTTCTTTTCTGGATTAGAGCTGTTGATCACACTTGGTATTGGTACTGACTTCACTCCTAGCTGGAATAGAAGTTGCCACTTGCATCCATCCACTTGCATGACATTCAGCTACAGTGACTGTCCAGGAAAGTCCTGTACTCACCACAAAAGGCCCAGTTTCAGTAGAGCTCCAGCACAGTGAAGTGGGTGCAGTGGTGGAGATCAGGACAGTGAAGGGGGGGGACAGGCAATGTGTTGTTCTGGGAATATGGCAGGAATCAGTCCTGTAAGGGAGGCAGTTACTGAAGTTAATTCACTCTTGTTTATAAAGTACTGGATTGGAATCAGAATGAAAATTGCAGGGCAGCTCTGACACAATTGTTTACCCAGGTTCACTGTGGAGCTAAGAGCTTTTTGTCAATCTGTGCTGATGTTTTACTGCTTAGGAAGCCAAACTGACTGGGGTTTATGTGGTATGGTTGTGTGGTGGTCTAGATGTACCATTCCTGGTGCTAACTCTGAGAGGCAGAATTTGGCTCTTGATAACTTCTCTGGGAGGTAGAGTTGACAAATCTTGTTGCTCTTGTCCTGGACTTTGTGAAGAGTAGAGGATACAGTGCTTTCCTTTTCTTGATTTTCTCTTTTTCGTCCTGCCGCAAAATGGGGCACTTTCTGCTCTGGAGGCCAGACTGAAACATTTTGCACTCCACACCCTGCCACACTCTTCCCCTTCTCCTTAATGCCTTGTGGAGCCTGTGTGCAGCACCCAGCTAGTTCCTGTGTTACATATTCCTTATTCCAAGGGCAGGACTGGAGGTCCCTGTTGAACCCTGTTTCAATATTGCAGATAAGGCTCTGAACTTAATTCAGCATGAAAGGAATTCCATGTTTTCCCCAAAGGAACCTTATTCAGCTGTTGGGATTTGGCACTCTCAGTCTCTAGTGTTTATATCTGAAGTTGAGCTTTTGAGATATCCTATTGTTATCAGAACAGAGCATTTGAAATCAGCAGTGTCTACAATTCACATAGGTATCTAACAAACCCCGTACTGAGATAAGCAGAACTGAACCTTCAAGAATGGTGTCAAATATTGTAATCTGACAGTGAATTCAGAGGAGTTTGCAAGCCTGAATCTTTTTCTATGTCTGACTTTTGTAACATCTCAGATCACTTTAAATACAATTTTTGTAGTTTAAATATTTTTTTGCGGGAGAAAGGAGTTTGTTTGAATTGAGAGGACTTGGATATGCTGGTGGATGAAAACACAGAGTATGAGCTCGCAATGTGCACTCACAGCCCAGAAAGTCAACCAAATCCTGGGCTGCGTCCAAAGCAGTCTGGGCAGCAGATCAAGGGACAGGATTCTGCCCCTCTTCTCTGGTGAGACCCCACCTGGAGTGCTGCATCCAGCTCTGTGTTTCCAGCACCAGACAGACATGGACCTGCTTGAACAGATCCTGAGAAGGGCCATGGAGATTATCAGGGGCTGGAGGCCTTCCCTATAAAGACAGGTTGACATATTTGGGATTGATTAGCCTGGAGAAAAGAAGGCTCTAGGGAGACCTTGCAGTAGCCTTCCAGTACTTAAAGGGGGCCTGCAGAAAAGATGGGGAGGGACTCTTTACCAGGAAGCATAGTGAGAGGATGAGGGGCAGTGGCTTTAAACAGAGAGGATAGTCTTAGTTTAGGTATTAGGATGAAATACTCACTTTGAGGGTGGTGAGGCACTGGAACCGGTTGCCCAGAGAAGTTGTGGGTGCCCCATCCCAGGAGGTGTTCAAGGCTGGGTGGGATGGGGAGGCTCTGAGCTACCTAATCTAGTGGAAGGTGCCTCTGCCCATGGCAAGGGAGTTAGAATGATTAGATGATCTTGAAGGTCCCTTCCGACTCAAGCCATTCTATGATTCTATGACATTTCTGTGTTTAAGAAAGACAACGCTAATTTCAAAAGGAATATACAATTAATAATGTCTCTAGGGAATTGCATTTTTTATAAATATTTGATAATGGCAAGGAATCCAATGTGATTTTTTTAATGGGGAAGGTATATTTGTTTTTTCATATTGCTATTACATGGAGGGAAGAACCCCACTTTGTTCTGTTTCTCTTTTTACCTAAGTATGGGGCACTTCACAACTGTGTACAACTTGGTTAAACATTGTTGTGCTAAACTTTTTCTCACACTAAGGAAAGAATTGTGAGTGTCAGACAACTTTCTCTTCCTTTGTCTTGATGTCCTGGTTTTCTTTTTCTAAGAGTCAATAAACAGCTTTTTTTAATTATTATTTTTTAAAAATTAGTTTTATATTAGTATTTAAAACAACACTTTTATGTGGCTAGGAGCTACTATTTTTTCCCCCATATTTAAAATATTTTAGTAGAGTTAATATTTCTGGAAACATAGGGAGAAAATGTGTTGAACACTGCTTTTTATTTGTTATTCATATGGCTTGTACTACGCAACAGGCTTTGTATTTGTGGAAATCAGTATTACCTAAGTTTTTTCATACAATTCATCTTTAAGCAAGGAGAGGACCAGGAGTCCTTTAAGACAATGTTTATTTCATGGTTTTTAGCGTCTTATGTCTTTCTATTGCCTAACTTATCTTTTTTTGTTGTTGTTTTTTGTTTAGTTACCATATCTCAAGGTGGTACAATTCAGACTGTGACGAATTCAGGAGCTCCTCAGCCAGGCGCTACCATTGTGCAATATGCAGCACAGTCATCTGATGGCACACAACAGTTTTTTGTTCCTGGAAGCCAAGTTGTTGTTCAAGGTATATTTTATTACTACTCCATTTTATTTTTTTTCATATTAAACAATTTTTCTTAAAAAAATTTTTATTTTCTATTGATATTATTGCAGTATTAAGTAAAATATGCATAGCAAGATAAAAGAGTCTTAGGAGGAGATTCAGGTTCTCTGCTTAGTAAAGCAGCTACTATGTTTGGTTAAAAAGAATGAAATAGCAGCATAACATCACTTTCTGCTTTGGATTTTCTTGTCAGATTTTGAGACGTGTGTTAAATTGGAATAAAGGTTCTCTTACAGATTGAAGTGACATACTGAAGGTGCACTGCATTTAATATATGAAAGTAATTTGTTTTTTTCAGTAGTTAATAAAACACAAATTCTGAAAATTTTGGGTTATGTTTAAGGCAGAATTTCCTTCCAACTTATGGCTCTTGTAGTTACTAGAAAGCAGTTCCTTTACTGAAGTGAGTTTTCTCACAGAGGAACACTTTGATAGTCCTATAAAATGCTCACATGAATTGAACTGTGAATAGTGAATTCTTGAGCCTTACTGTAGTTTTTGCAGGATGTTTTTTTTCTTTCCACTGTTCCCAGCCTTTTGGTAATCACGAGGGTGTTGGAGAACCAAAGGTGTCTTGGATTCTTATTTATATCAGGGGATTTGGGTTATGTGATGAAATCCTTTGAAAATGGGTATGGAGACACTGAATTAATAGCTATGGAGGATATAGAGAATTAAAAAAATAATTGTTTTATTGACACAGCGAAGTAAGGAGGGAGGGCTGTATGAATACTTTCTTAAGCCAAAAGAGCTATCCGAAATAAGCCGTGAGAAGAGCTAGGAAGGATTTAGATATGTATGCACAGAGTGGATGAGAGTCATCAAATAAATAAATGCTGAAATACATTGTCATCCCAAGACTTTGCAGAAGCATTTCAAGGAAATTTTAAGACTATAAGTTGAAAAAACATTAGCCAAATATTAGTTTTTATTGTTCAGAGAGTATTGTTACAACCTCCCTAAATGTTATTATGAATACATTCTTAACAAAGCCTTAAGACCCAAATTTGGCTGTCCCCCAAACCAATTTTCCACTCTGGTACCACAGGTTTTTCTGAGTATGAATCTAATATGTTTTCTGTGCGTGTGCCTACACATCTCTTAAATCAGAGGCTGCCTCCATCTCTCCAGGTTGACTGTAGTATTTTATAGGTCTTGCTTTGATTCTTCAGAGCTTTGGGGTCAGGAGCAGAAAGAATAACTCCTCAGCTGCTTCCTAAAAGTTTCCAAGTCTGTGAAGAAGCAGAGCATTTGAGGATTTTACCTGGCAGCACTTCAGTCCTTGGAAATTCCATTTGACTGACTGTCCTTTACAGACTCTCCATTACAGAGCTGTTCTCTGACAGGGCTACTCAGTCTCAGCAATGGGCTCTACAAGATGGAATTGCCCATTAAGTGTCTTGCCTGTGATGGAAAGTTTCAAAATGGATTCAGAGACAGTTACTGAATACCTTGTATATCATGTTTCTAGAAGCATCTAGATACTTTTAACTAAATTGATTTGTTCTCTGTCCATGCTCAGAGAAGTTTATTTCCTGGAATTTTCTGTTTCTTTGGTTCAAAGTCCAGTGCTTTAATGAGCCTCTTAGCTGTTAACACAGAAAAAAAATGCTACATAACGTATACAGGGAGAAGTACAAAGCAAACCGTAAGCAAGGATGACCTTGGAGATGATGGGAAGATAAAAAGCTTCAACTTACTCTACATGCTATTGAGACTGGAAAATCTTTAAAAAAACCAAAACCTGTATAGTAAAAAAGAAGTGTATAAAAACAGTGTGAAAGCACTTGAAGATGTATGCAATAATACAAATTTATGTAGTTAGCAAAAGTGAGTTAATCAGGATGGAGTGAGACAGTGGAATTAGTTGACTGTAGAAGTGTCTGAAATGTCCTTACTACAGGTCATCTTGCCTATGCTAAAAAGTTTGTAGGAACATAAGTTATGAATATTTGTCATTTATGTACACTTTGTAGTTGACTGTTTACCTAATATATTGGTAGCACAGATAATAATAGAAAAATATTCTGCTTACTAATCTTATGACTTATATACATTTTTATAATTATTTTGGGCAGGCTGCATAAAATTTTTTTCTTAATCACAGAAGAAGAAAAGACTATAATAAATACCTGGAAACAGAAAAGATATGTTTCAGATTCTGTTTCAGAATCTTTCAGATAGCATATTTATTGATACTTTTTTCAAAAGTATTTGTTGATGAATCTCATGTAATAATAGATAAAATTACGTAAACCATGTGCTTGGTATTTCCTGATAACCTGTGGTGCAGAAAAATATTAGGATAAAAGTGCCAAATGTGTTGATCCAATTGACTGATGTTACATTTGCTACAAGTTTACATTTGTAGTTAAAATAAGAGGCAGTTCTAGTGTCTGGACAGTTTCCTAATACATTAAGGGTTAGGGATTTTTTTGCTGAAGAAGGAAGTGTTTGACTGTTAGTGACAATGAATGTAGAAAAGTTATATAAAAATCATTGTGTTGGGATCTATGTGTGTTTTCATTATATTGTTAGTGATATTTGAAATCTGTGGCTTGAATTTCTTGTGCTTTAGTTCTGATCTTCTGTACATATGATCCTGAAGTGGTCCTGTAATCACAGAACACTCCTTTTGCCTTGATGCCTTCACGGCTGCCATGCAGCACAGTTTCACAGCTGATGAATTACCAGTCTGAATTTGTTTATTACAGACAAAGACCTTAGAAGTTTGCTGTGCCCTACATAGTGCAGTGCTTGGACTCTTGGTCTGAAACTAATTTCATTTAAATTGATGTAAATAAGGAGTCACTCTCTTAGAGCTGAGTTGTTGTTTTGTTTTGTTTTTTTTTAATTTGTATTTTAAAACTAAGTCAACCAGATCTCTTGGACATATTTTGAAAAACGAGGGAAGGGGGAAGAGGTTGCCCTTATCCAGAGTTACTGTTCTGCCTATTACAGCTTCTGAAATCACTAGCATTAGGCTGACTTACTTTGTTGGAGTGTTTCTTAATAATTTCTGAAGCTTTTAACTGAAATTAAATGAGTGGGTTGTGGGTTTCCCTGCAAAGCGAGGAGCTCTAGCCTTTCATTTACCTATTTGTTACAGCTTATTAAGTTTTCCTGTCTTGCATGTCTGTCCAACAGAGTTCTCTGCCTTTTAGTGGAACTGTTCCAATGAAAACAACTGCATGTTTAAAATGTCCTTATTTTCCGTCCAATCATGACTTTATAATTTGGATTCATTCATGAATGCTAGAGCCGTGTTTTAATTTCTCAGTCAGTGCTGTGAATTTTCAGGTCTTTTTTAACAACCTGCTTTGTGGTGAGTGCTTTCTGTAGCTTTATGAATAATTCAGGGAAAAAGAACAAAGCTAGGATTATAGCAATATGGAAGAGGGGAAAAAAAAAAGCAGGTTTACTGGAAAAGGAATTCTCCGGGCTGTAGCTTCAGTGAGCTGTTCCAGTGATGGAGCATATTAATGACAGTGGTAAGCAAGTGAGGTCATTGTGATGTCAGTGCTCTTGCTTGTAATCCTGCACATGCTTGGTAGTTTGGAGCAGTTCATGCTGAGCTCTGGTAGAGGAACAGCAGAATCGTGTGTGCAGAAGTTGATCATGGCTGTTACAGGAGATGAAACAGGTAAAAATTCTGTTAGCCGTTGACATGGTATTTTTGTATTGTCTGTGCAGTATTTAATTAATATTTGTGGCATTTTCTTTTGAACCTGTTGCTGTAATTCTTTCATCTCTTCAAGTCATACAAATAGCTCCTAATTCTATCTACTTTGTATAGGATTCCAGGGCAATTTTAACAGTTTTGTTTGGGGGGAAAAAACCAAAAAATCACTGTTAGTGCATGAGTTCTTGCACAGATTGATTCAGATAACTGATCTTTATAACTTGATGCAGGATTTTTCTGAAAACAATCCAACACTCTACTTTTGCATTTTCTTTATTGTGGCAATACTCATATATGTTGCTATGTTTATAATTGCTTTTTGTTTTGTAAAAATGGCAGCTGGCTTTTTTATTGAGCAATAAACACTACAAATTTGATAGCCATGGGCTTAAGCCTAGCTGTGCAGAAATTGTTTCAGCAGTGTAAATCAATCCTATGCTTCCATTATTAAAAAAACACTGAATGGAAACAAATTTGAGGGCAATAATTGAAGCATTGTTATGCCTGCTTGTTTTCTCCTCCACTGTTAAAATGGTCTGTTCCTCAGCTAATTGAGTTCAAAAGGCTGACGTCATTAGATTTCCTGGAATCGTGTTGCAGTAGGGAACTGGAAAAGTTAAACTCCAAACAAGATACACATTGACGTCAGCTCCAAGTCATGCTGCGATTTAGTCAGTTCCTTTCTGCCTCGTCAATTGCCTCCGGCAGCTCGGTAACATTAACTGCTTCCCTGCCGGCTGCTACGTGCTGCTGCTCAGAGCTGGCACGCGTCATTTCATTAATCCAAAGATAAGTATCTTCTCCAGGTCGATGTTTTTAATGCTCAAAGAGATAATAAGTCATGCCTTGTGTAGCCAGTTCAGTGGTGAAGTTAAAAACCCTTTGTTAATCAAGTCCCACCATTATGACTCACAGGGGGAGAACAGGCATCCAAATACATTGGGCATTTTTTCTTCTGGACAGTCACTGAAAGAGCTCGAGTGCAGGGATGCTCTCTAGTGTTCAGCAAGTTACTTTTTCCAAGAGATGGTTCCTTTTTTAATTTTTTTTTTCTTTTTTAAATCTGGTTTGGTTTTTTTTCACTAGTTGTTTATTTGGATTCCTGTTAATAATTTTCTTTTTGTAATTCTCAACTGAAAGCTTCAGGTCTTCAGTGACTTTTTACTCCTTTGCATTTTAAGGAGTTAAAAAAAAAAAGTTACCTGGGGCAATGTGTTAGGGAAATGCACCAACTCCAAGTTTGTTGCTTTGTCAACAGTCTCAGTTCTGGTACCTTAGGAGTTACATTAAACCTTTGCGAAGTGTCATTAGAAACGGCCACAGAAGTTTGTCAGTCTGGATGAAGTGTGTGTGACGTTTGTCTCAGATGCTGAAATGGAAGGTATGCTTCACTGTAATATAGATACATAACTAGACTTAAGGTAACTTTGAAAAAAATTAAGTTTATCCCACTCTGTTTAAAGCCCATTTCATCTTTCCAAAGGTCTTTTTCTGGGGAAATCAGTTACACTTTAATTTCTTGAGATAATATATGAAACATTCTTCAGTCTGAAATATTTTTTTGCAATGATATATTATAAAACATATATTACTGTACAGTGAAAAGATGCTTTGTCAGTGCTATGATATGTATTTTTCTTGTTTTTAAACTGTGAGGTCTGTATTTGCAAGGTCTGTACCATCAGAGTGGTTATTTATCTGTGTTCCTGTGCTGGCAGGTTTGTGAGTGAGACAACTGTCAGGCAGAGACTGCCACTACTGGGATCTGCTCAGACTAGAATACTTACCAGTGGTGTTTGCTGATCCCAGCTGAGATAGGGACTTGCTTTTGTTAAGTCTTGCTGCAGGTACATGATCACACTGAGTCCTCTTCACAAAAGTCCTGTTTGCTGCCATCTGAGTACAAATCAGACACAGACAACAAAGTAGTTGGTCTTGCCAGGCTGAGGTCATCTGGGTTGTGGAGCTTTCCCCATGACTTGATCTACAAAATGGTTTGCTTGGATTTCTGGTTCATCGTATCTAAGGCAAGCTAAGATAACATCTCTTTAATACCTAGTGATGAGAGAGAAAAAAGCAGTTCTTACCATAGTCTGTAAGATGTATGTATGTTATGTAATGCATAAAGTTGAGCCTGAAGAGTTGCAAAATTTCATGTTTATAAATAGTGAGCTGAAGTATCATTCCATTGACGTGACTGGGACTGCTAAGAAATGTGGAGAACTTAAAGGGTTAAGCAATTGCCCTGTAGATGTACAAGATGACCAAGCCCTGTGTTCATGGCAGCTGCCTGTCAGTGCTCACAGGGCTGTTCTGGGCTGATTTCTCCCTCCCTCCCACATCCCCCGGGGATTATCCAGGTCAGTTCACTGGTCCAGTTCATCTTGTAATTCCACAAACACTTTTCCCCGCAGGACTGAGAGGGGGGGAGGTGCACAGAGTTTAAGCTGATAATGTTTTCAGGACATGGCTGTGGAATGGTAGTCTAAACACAATTCAATTCTATTTTTTTGTTTTGAATTAGTGAAGCACTTGCATTAATATAGTAAGAAAAATAGTATATTTTATTAAGTTCAAATTTCCCCCCCTATAGTTAACTGATGTTTCATAACTGCTCAACCTGTCAGCCTCCCCAAGATGTTTTTGTCTACATTTTATTTTTCCTAGTTGTCCTAGTTTCAGCTGGGATAGAGTTAATTTTCTTTCTATTAGCTGGGACAGTGCTGTGTTTTGGATTTAGGATGAGAGACATCTTGATAGTACACTCTAGGTTTAGTTGTTGCTCAGCAGTATTTGCACTAAGTCAAGGACTTTCCAGCTTCTCATGCTCTGCCAGTGAGTAGGCTGGGGTGCATACAATTTGCGAGGGATCACAGCCAGAGCAGATGACCCCGGATAGCCAGAGGGATATTCCATACCATAAGGCATCATGCTCAGCATATAAACTGTAGGGGAAGCTGGCCTGGGGACTACTGCTCAGGAACAGGCTGGGCATCAGTTGGTGAGTGGTGAACAATTGCTTTTAACTTGCATCAATTTTTTGGGGGGGGTTATTTCTCTTTCTTTTTGTTATTTTCCTTTTCATTGCATTTATTTTTTAATTTTATTTCTATTTTCAATTTGTTCCCATTTCAGCCTATGAGTTTTCTTACCCCATCCTACTGGGGAGGGGCGTGGGTGGAGTAAACAAATGGCTGTGTGTTGCTTAACTGCAGGCTGGGGTTAAACTGTGACACATTTTTTTCCATTATTTGAATAATGCTTTAAAGAATTAAAGTATAAACTAAATATAGCATAATAGCCTCTGAAACATCAGCTATATTCAGTTGCTTTAATGACAATATTTGAAGTTTTGTTCTCTCAAAATATAAAATATTTATGGAAAGGAATAGGTAAATGCTTAGAATTTAAAGAGGAATATATTTTTTGTTTGCTTTTGTTTTCCATCAGACAAGACACAAGTACTTAGGACTTCCCCAGTGTTTTTGAGGTGCATCATGCAGGGACGAGTATGTCCGAAACAAAGAAATGACATGAAACTGTCAGAAAGGTGTTGAAGTTTCAAGTCACGTCAGATTGGCATTTAGCTTTGGGAGAGCACAAAACTGCTAACCTCAGGAGCTGAATCTGAACTTTTGTCCTCTGATTTACTGTGTGGCTACAGCCCTTCCTGTGCAACCACCGCTGCCTCCTCTTGCCTGTTAATGATGCAGCATCCTACATGTGGTCCTCTTGCCCAGGGAACAAATGCCTTTACATCCTGAGCACTTATCTGTTCCTTTTTGTTGTAGCAACAGCAGCTCTCACTGGTTATCCAAGGGTTGCCAAACTGCTGTTGTAAGAAGAGGAGAGGCTGTAAAGCTGATACTGTTGCTATAACAAGGAAGGAGGAGAAAGTTGTCTTCTGAAGCAAATTGAGTCCTGGACAGGGAGAACAGGGTAGCTTACAAACCTCAGTGGCTGCAACAGCAGGACCCTCTTTCTGTGGGATTGTGCAAACAGGAAGTAAGTGTGAATGCTTGAACTGTTCCTCAAACAGCTTTTCCCATGTTGTCTGAAGAGAGCCATGTGGAAACTTTCAGTGTAGCTGGCTAGTGGGGCCACATGCTAGAGCAATTCAGATATTTTACGGTGTGGAAATAAATGGTATTAAGATAAAAAATACAGTTGTGTCATTACAGACCTGTGAAATAATTTACGTGTCTGGGATCCTGGGTAAATAATTTTCAGAAATCTCTTACTTTCAGATATACCTCTTCTTTTGCCATAAATTTTAAAATGTTTCTTTTATACAGCTGCCACTGGAGACATGCCAGCTTACCAGATTCGAACTCCCACTACTACCTTACCTCAGGGAGTGGTTATGGCAGCCTCACCAGGGACTTTGCATAGCCCTCAGCAAATGGCAGAAGAGGCAACACGCAAGAGAGAGCTGAGACTTTTGAAAAATAGGTAAGACTATATAATAATTCGTAGCCAGTGTTGCAAACCATCCCCCCCCACCCCCGAAACTTTATAATGAACTTTTCTTCTTAAGGTCATGAGCACTACCTGTAACTGGTGAAGGGAAGGCATGAAATTCTTTGTCAGTCATCCCATGTCCTTCTAGCATAGAATATTGATTATTAACTCTGGAAGGTTAGAGTTGACCTTATAGCCATGGATTTTTAGTTTGAAAATATTAGGGTAATTCAGAAATCAATATCAGGTAATTTTTGTGATGGTCTAGAGTTATACTTTTTGTTGAATTTTAATTCCCCTCCTCTCCCACTACTGACAGTAAAATGACCAGTAGGGGTTTTTTCATTTTAAAACATCCTAGTGAAGAATTGGTTAGGAAAATATCTGAAGATCTCATTAGCAGCTGTCCATTAATGATGCTGTGAACAGGACTTATTCAAAGATGGAATGATAATTATAGACTTTCCTAAGTACTTGGCTACTGGGATGAGATACTTTGCAGTGCCCCTGTCATTTCGTGAGGCATATTGTGTGAAGTCACTGTACAGTTTTTAACTAGTTGTCATGGACTTGACTGAATGTTGTAAATGTCAGTCTTTCTCTGTGCATTTTTCTTGCTATTCTTGGGGCAGTCTGTCTTTTTCAAATGTGTAGCTTCCTCTGTCATTGGGAGATTAATGGTAGAAATAGTCTGCTCTGCAGATCTCTAATACACTGCTTAACCACTTGTCTTATGATTGAATTAATGGTATTGCTTTGCTCTCATGCCTGTCCTTATCTTAAATTACTCATGAGGATCACTGCATTGTTGTGCCTCGTTTTGTTTCTTCTCCAGTTTTAAAACTAGTGCCTATGATCTAGCTCATACCTTGCTGGAATGTTAGCCTCTCACAGTTTGACAGTTTATCATGTTCCAAGGTGGTAAAGGAGGACTCCCAGTACTCCTAATGTATCTTATGGAATGGAATGCTTGTTTAGTCACATACTTCTAAAAACATTACCCAAAGTGTTTAGCCCCAATATAAGAGACTTTTGAGCAGAACTACGAGGATGGCTTCAGGCTATCATTTGCTGGCAACAAAAATCACAGACTCGTGTGGCTGAAATGTGCTCCAGCAGCCAGTTCTAAATTGCTAATAAATTGTATTTGTTTGGACTTAAATTGTACTGTACATTGTTACAATGTGTGGTAAGTTTCTGTCTTAATGTAAGCTTGACATCTAGTTTTTTATCTGAAGAGAGTAGTGTTTTGTTTGTGTTTCTAAAAGTATATTCTCTGGGTTTGGTTTTGAGATTTTGATGGCAGAAAACAATGCTCCCGATAAACACAAAATAGAATGTGACTGGAAGAAGAAATGCTGCTTTCCGTCGTAATGTTTAGTACAATTCAAGTCAATACATTATCATTTACTCTCTGTTTTTCTCAGTTCTTCTGTGTGTTGGTTCCATCTTTGTATTTGGTGATGCTGAATGCATTTCAAGTTCCAGTTGTTTGGATTATATTTTAACTATGTTACTGCTTTTGGCTGTTATCCGATGTTCTGTTTGTGCAATCCAGCAGTTGGTGGTGGTGGTTGTTGTTAATGTGGAGCCACAGGGATTGCAGGTAATTGCATTTATCCAGTCTTTGCCATATTGTGGCTGTTCCTGTAGTCATTTGCCTTGTATTGGTTCCAGGGAAGCT
Source organism: Rhipidura dahli (assembly GCA_013399225.1). NCBI lineage: Eukaryota > Metazoa > Chordata > Aves > Passeriformes > Rhipiduridae > Rhipidura > Rhipidura dahli. The sequence goes on from VXAC01002378.1 coordinate 36,426, forward strand.
GCCAGAGAATGTCGCAGAAAGAAGAAAGAATATGTCAAATGTCTTGAAAATCGTGTGGCTGTGCTTGAAAACCAAAACAAGACTCTCATTGAGGAACTCAAGGCCCTCAAAGATCTTTATTGTCATAAAGCAGAATAACTGTCTTTCATTTGGACCTCCTTTATTATGAACTTTAATCAAGGCATGAGAGGAAGCAATTCTACAGATTGCCATATGAACTTGAGAAAGAGACACTTGAGGCCCTTGTGGAACCCAGTTTTGCTTAGTGTTTTCAGACTGATTTGGGAGATATTCCAAAATTTGGAATTCTGTCATAGTCTCCATACTCTGCTGAGCTTTCTAATGGTATGCAAATGGCTTTTTTGTTTGCACTTTTTACTTCTGCTTTTTGCAGGGAAGCTGCTAAAGAATGTCGACGTCGGAAGAAAGAATACATAAAATGTCTGGAGAGTCGTGTTGCAGTGCTAGAAGTTCAGAACAAGAAACTTATACAGGAGCTTGAAACCCTAAAAGACATTTGCTCTTCCAAAACAGATTAGTAAAAATATTTATTATACTGTGAACTAAGATATGTCCAGTTGCTTTGTAAGACAATACATAGCCAACATGACTTACGGCTTTCTCTTTGTGTCATTTATAATATATTCCAACTCCTAACATTCCTGAATGCTTTCCTGCTTTTGTCGATTCATAGCTCTAATTTCAGGTTTTTCATGCACCATCCTTCTGTCTCCCAAGGAGCCAAATGTTAAAAAATATAACAAAGTAAAAAAGCGCATAATTTCTAAAAGCTGTTTCTTTGCCATATATTTACATACTACTTTTTACATGTTACTGAGTGTCCTGCACATTCAAAATATTTTGCAATTGTTTTAGATTAATCATAAAGATAATGCATCCAGTAATACAAGAAAATCAAACAACCCAAGGTATCTCAGGAAAGAGTTTATAAAAGAATGTTATGATTATATGTATGTACTAGCATACTAGTCTACAGATGATTTTATGGCATATTTTTATATTAGTTGCTTTGTGGAAAAAAGTATTGTATTGCTGTCACTGAGTGCCATGGTTAAAGATAGTTTTTAATAGAACCATGTTGTTTAACCTGTGTAGTGTCTGATTTCCTTTAAAAACCTGGTTGAGATGCTTTAACATCTGTGAGTATCTGAAGAAAGACAAAGGGAAAGAAGCACACGTAAGCTTATGACATGATGCTAAGTATATTGTAAATATCTGTAAGAAGCTCTCTGTTATATGGCTGCTATTTACTTAATTTTCTGTAGTCTGCAGGATATCTTATTCATTGGAGGTCTGTATATCAAATTTTGAATTTTCATCCTGAATACTTCACATTCTAGATCCTGTACACATGTGGACAGTTGCCTGTAGTGAAGATTGATGGTGCAGTTCACAGTTTCAGCAGACTACTGAGTGGTGGTCAAGGTGTCCTAAAGAAGGAAGCTTTCCAATAAACAGTAACTATTTGCTCATTTACTGGGTTCTGGAGTAGACTATAGATGAGAGCTTAAGATTTTTTTAAATAAACCCGTGTTTAAACCAGATTATAGCTCTTGTAAATGCAGTATGTGCCAACTTTCGATTGTGCTTTGAAAAAAACTAGTGTATATGCAAAGTTGCTTCTGGGTACTTTTTTAATTCAGGAGTGATCTAATTGTTTGGCCAGTACAGTCTGTGAACAGAGTGTTTGGGAGCTTTGCTGGAACTAATAGCACCATTGCCTTACTGATGTGGTAGGAAGAAAGGCCTGGTTCCTACTTAAATGGCTTTACTGAGGGATGTGTGTGTGTGTGTGGAAGGTGAGGAGGGGATGAATTCATACTGAAGTCATTGAGACTTCCTAATTTAATTTAAACTGAATTTGCATTTAATCCTCTTCACTTCGACCCTGTTGGGGTGGGTTGGTTTATGTATATATTTATTTTCTTTTTCCTAAATTACTTGAAATACACAGGATAATTTTCTTGAATATTTTGAAAATCCCACTAGGTACCTAAGTGAGACCATTTATAAGAAGAGATATTCTCTCTCACTTCCTGCGGCCACATCAGGGATTATGAGGAAACAAGATACCTTCTGGCCTCCAAGACTCTGTTGGAGGTTTGGAACAAAAGTAAAGTAAAATTTGAAATACCTTCCTTACTGTGAAAATACATCTGAAGTGCTAAGGTCAGCTTAAGTCAAAGGTTCTGTTCAGGTTCAACAGGATGAATGCAAGTTGCAGGTCCATGTTGCAGCCTCTGTAGTGCAACAAGTAAGTTGCTTGTTGTGGCTCTGTCACTAAAGTTTATTTTCTGTTACAGGTAGGCATTGCTTCTGACTCACAAGGGATTTGGAAACCTAAATAAAGAGAAAAATGTGTGTGTGTGATAGTTTTCTCTCCAGTAAAAAGTCCCCTTTATCTTCACAATAGTATCTGGTACTAAGTGTAGTTAGAAATTTGATAGGAAGAATCCTTGTCTATCCCACATCTGTGTAGTTTATAGTTATTTCTCTACTAGTAGAATATTAGAATGGTTTGGGTTGGAAGGAACCTTAAAGATCGTCAAGTTCCAAACCCCTGTGCCATGGTCATGGATGCCACTCACTACTAAATCATGTTGCTTCGAGCTCCATCCAAGCTGGCCTTGAATGGTTCCTGAGATGGGGCAGCCGCATCTTCACTGAGCAATATGTTGGGTGCAAATCACTGAGTAAAGAATTTATTCCTAATATCATAGTGTGAATCTCTCCTCTTTTCTTTATAACCATTGCCCCCCTTGTCCTGTCATTGTTTACCTGTGTAAAAAGTTCTTTCATACAAGCCTCCTGTTAGTACTGAAAGGCTCAGTGAGGTCTCCCTGGAGTTGTCTTTTCTCCAGGATGAGCAAAACCAGTCATCTCAGGCTGTTTCCATAGGAGAAGTGCTTCTGCCCTGTGATTATCTTTGTGGCTCTCCACCAAATCTGTTCTAACATGGCTTGCCTGTGCTGGGCACCCCAGAGCTGCATGCAGCACTGCAGGTGGGGTCTTACTGGAGTAGAGGGACAGAATCCTCCACCTCGCCTTGCTGCCCATCCTGCTTTGGATGCAGCCCAGGATGCACTCGGCCTTTGGGGCAGCAAACACACACTGAAGCTGAGTGATGGATGTGGTACAGGAAAAAGGCCTTTATTCTTAATATAGAAACATCAAGTGAATCGGATTTGGCTTATTACAAGAGAATTTGAACACCGCCCAGGCTTTGATTTATTAGAGCCAAGAAGTTTGTTTTTTCATTATCAGGAAAAAAGGCCAAAAAAATTGTGGTTTTTTTCTTCCTGTTAGAAAACTGCATTTCTATGGTACGAAACTCCTTTCTTGCTGAAACCACACAACTGCAAATTTCTTTAAGATAGATAGCTAGAGGATTGGCCTTTAAGGGAAAGTGTACACAGGGCTGCATGGATTTTTAAGTTTTTTTTTTCAAAATAGATTTGCATATAGCTCAGGTAAAACAATCTCTTGTGAAATGTCTTCAGCTTCCTAGAGTTGTGGGCGATGAGGAATGTAATAGTCAGCTTCCTCTTAAGGTACAGCTTTGAGTCATAGCTGTTTCCTTCTTAAGCAGATGTGCAAAGAGAAATCTCTATAGACTATTCAGACAGATCTCTCTTGACTCTCTAAAACAGCCGCAGCTGTTTTGGCCAGTGAAAAAAGGGATTAAAATGAGTGTATTTTGTGAGTACGTGTGGATTTGGTTTCTTTGGGAGGACTTTTTTGTTGTTATTCCCATAGATTTTGCTCTTTGCAAGAATAATTGCAGATTTATTTTTCGGCTGCACTAATACAGTCCTGAGGAGTGTAAGTTGTCTCCTTCTTGGTTTTCTTTCTATTCTTATCAAACAGAATAACTGATCTGTACTGGTACCCTGTATTAGCTATTATATCAGTGTAATAGCTAATTTCAGTGTGACCTCCTTCTGAATGAAGTATCACCTCAAAGAAAACAAAGGGGTCTGCTCAGCTTCTGGTTTGGACTGACTCGTTTTGCCCACAGTTTTTTCCTGTTTCATCCCCTTGGTGTTTAGTATGTGGGTGTGTACATGGCAAGACTGCAGTGAGTGCTGAGCTGTTAAGCAGCTGACAGAAGTAACTGCCTTTTGGTTGTCAGCCTTTCTGTATAAAATACTGTCATGTGGGGAGGGATTTTTTTTTAAGGCGCTGTGAGGCTCTTCTGGATGAGAGTAACAGTGATCTCATTACTGTAGCAGAAGTGTTACAGTATTTGTGTCATTTACTAACGGAAGAAAATTACTTAGGTAAATTCTAGACAATGGACAAATTGGACAATTTGATAGTCTCTCATGCCAACTGGAAAAGGCAGGTAGCAAAAATCAATTTATTCTTTGTCTAATGAATCTTTATTCCATTTTCTCAGATTTCTGTTTTTTCCTAATTCTGAGTTAAAACTTCTTGCAACAGGCTTGTTCAACACAATATGCAGCAGAAGCTGTGTATATGCATAGTCTGAGAGAGAGAGTAGTATGAGAGTTGAGTTCTGCATGTAGACTAAGGAAAAAAATAACTTCATTGTGTTCTGTGTGACTTAAGTGGAAAAAACAGTGAAGGAAGTGTCTTTGTTATGGTAACTGCTGAGCTTTTTCCTCTCCTTTAATAGCCTGTATTGGTGGAATCAGGTGTGATTAATACATCTTGTGAATGGAATTACGGCTATAAAAATGTCTCAATTCAGAAATCTGATTTGCTAGCCAAGTCATTGTTTGTGTTTTGTGGCTTCAAAAATATGATTTCCAAACACCCTTGAATGAGGCTTTTAATATTCTCATTTTCATTATTATCCCCTCCCCACTCTTTCCAATGTGGTTGTGCTCACACCAGGTAAAAGCTGCTGCAGAGTTGTTCAACGAGCCCAGTCCAGACCAAAGGGGTTGTTTTTTCTAAAATAGTTCTCTTAAAGATTTTTTTCCCCATAAGCGAAGTATTTATCACATTTCTAGCTTTCATTAATTCTTACAGAAGTGAGAGAACTGCAAACACATTTTTAAGTTTAATGCATACTGAGCTGTTTTCTTGATGAGGTTGAAGAACTAGATTCTCCAAGATCCTGGTTGTGCGAACTAAAAGCTTTCTGAAGTTCGTCAGCTGGCATGCAAACAAGAAAGTGCTTAAATCCTTGACACCCCTGCAGTTTTACCAGTGAAGTTGTCAGTTACTTCAAAGATCCAGACATGGGCCTGAAACTGCAGCTTTCATGACAGAAGTGAGCAGCCTAAGTCTGTTGAGATCTTCAAAGTAGACATTGTTCTTTTTCTCTGATTTGAGGCCTGATCTAATTAGCTTTTCTGATGTGTGTTTACTGGAAATGGTTGTTACACGAAATACAGCCACAGAAAAACAGGAAAAGTCAGGATAGATTGAACAAAATGTTTGAAAGCAGTGCTGTTACAGAGTGTAACAAACAAGCAGGTATGGTAAGATTGCATGTAGGAATGGGGTTTTTTTTAAATTTATGAAATTTTTGTGCAAGAAACCCATTGGTCTATGCAGGGATCAGAGCTCTGCAGTGTTGAGCACAGGATGAGAAGTGTTAACATTTCAAAATTGGTTCCACTCTCTTCTGTTGTATCTTGTGTAATTTGTCACCTATAGCTCCCTCCCTCATGCTATCAGACCTGTTTCATACATTCTTTGTTCTTTTTCATTGATGATTTGCATTTTCTTGAAATACTAATATTGTTTCCCGTGAAATGACCATTAGTTGCTCATGTTTGTATCAGATTTCTTCTAGTATATTTTGAACCTGGTGGTCAACAACAACTAAAGTTCGTAGATGTGTCGAAGATCTCTCAAAAGTTCATGAAAATAGGTAGTTAGCAATGAAGGCATGGACTTACTAAAGGAAAAGTAGGAATGGAAGTTTTTTTTAGATTCAGGAAAACTTACTGGGAATTACCTTCTTTTAGATTCCAGAGAATTAATTCGCTGATTGCCCGTGGACCACAGAAAATGAGGTTTTGTTCCTGACAGCTATTTATATTTTTGGAGGATGTTTGAATTTCCACAGATTATACCATATTTGTTTAAAAGAACAACATGTTTACAGACAACATGTATTTTATTAAAAAGCTTAGATACCTTGCAGACCTAAGCTATTGGGTCTGACTTTGTTTTCTGTCTCTTCACCGAGCCAGTGGTAGCTGAGTAAAGGACAGTGCAATGTATCCTGGTAAAATACTTGCTGGATGCTCCCCCATACTGAAACAGTTACTGACACACAGTTTTTTTCCCCTCACTTCAGCAATGCAAATAAGTTAAAAACAGACTGGTTTTGAAATACACTGTTTACAACAAAAAATACCCACAACAAAAAATACCCAGTGCTTACACTGTTACATTGGAGTAGCTCTGAGTGGAATCTGGTAATTCAGCCTTAAATTTGAAATGCTGGTCACTTCTGACCTTGTGGGTAAAGTTTGAAGTAAAAAAAGACATGTTTTTTCCAAGCTGTTTTAGAGTGACACCTTGTGGAGTATAAATATCTGCACTTTATTTTCAAACTGATAAGGTAGCCAAAGGATGTTGCAGAAGTAGGGAATTTCTTGTATCCCATGAGGGAGATTTGCAGGGTGGGATGTTCTGTGGCTGTTGAGGACACAAACTCATTTTTCATGCTCTTCCTATGTTAATATGTAGTTAGAAATAAGATATTAAATTTGATAGACTTTCAAGAGGAAGAAAAGTCATATTGACAGTTTTTCAATTTATAGTCTTTCTGACCAATAGTCCCATTTAATGAAAGACAAAATGAGAATTATTTAATTTTTTTTAATAGAAATAATGATAATAATTTTTATCTAAATGCTAATACATATACTGTTATTGAAGCACAGTAATTATTAGTTCTAGGTCACAAAAATTAAATTCAGTAAAAAACCTAAGTATCTTTTGAAACATAATTGTGTGAAGGGAAAATGAAATGATGAAGTTTTAATCCTGGCATATGGAAATGCCATTCTGGAAATGGAAGGGGGAGGTAAAAAGGGGGAATGCAGAACACAGGAGAAGATAAAGGCACAGTCATGAAGAAAATCATTCTTCAAGCTAGATAGATTCCACTTTTCTAATAATTTGCACAGTTCTACATTACAACCATGACTGTATAGTGTTCTGTCCCCTACAGACGCATCTGCAAGTGACCACGTGGATAGTTTATACGTGTTTTTCCACAGCACCTGGGAAGTGGGTGAACTGAGTACCTAAACAGAATTTGTTTTGACTCTTTCAAGAGAATTAGCCAAATACATGAGATGTGATGTCAAGATCTAGAACAACAAATGAATTTCCATATGGTAAGTTTATAAGCCTATTGTATGAAAAATGAAAATATACATGGTTTGGGAATTGTTGTTATTTAGTTATTTACTTAAATATTTATAAAATTGGACAATTAAACCAGTTACTAATGCCATGCAATTTTTGTTCCCAGTCCAAAATATTAATTTGGTCACAGTTAAGTCTGTGTTGCAACAGTCTCAAGAGGGTCAGTATCCACTTACACTACAGTGTATGACTGCAAAACTGATGAAACTGATTTGCTGTCTCGGCTGTTTTCAGTGTAGCAGTTTTGGCCAGTGTTAGATCTGGTTTTGTATCTCTTCCCCAGCCTAGAGCGTTCTTGAGGTGACAAACATTATTCTCAAACAACATATAATATTAACTCTTGCTGTTTGAGTAGATCAGTTGGCTTCACAAAGTCCGTCTGTTTCCAGTTCACACATACACACCACTGCCACCCTTTCTAGAATGAAAGAAATAAATACTACATTTCTTTAGCTTTCTCTTTCTTTCTTACTATTTTAGCCCTGGAAATCCTTAAGTCTTCTGTTTGGTCTCCCACTTTGCCATGAGCTCCCTAAGGACCAGAAATGGATTTGCTCTCATAACCCTGCTGAGTGCTTTTACGAACAGCAGAGGTCTCACTGTGCAGCTTAGAAAGGTATGAGCAGAGAACAGAAACAACTCATGCAAATAGGCCCAGCAATATCTGCAGGCCTCAGGTCAAGAGCCAGCTCTAGAGACACAATTGTACCAGATCTCCTTTGTAAATGACTGACAACAGAACTTCTGCTTTCTACTGCTTGTTTGCTCAAAACCAGATATATTCATATTCATATTTCTGGAAGTATCACTTTTTACTGGCTCCTTTTAGTTTGTTTTTTAAAGTTTTTTCTCAGATGGATGGCTCTTGTAGAAGAGCCTAGCTGCCTCTAGGTAACAAAGTTCAAATTTTTCTCTATCAAGATGGTCAGCTTCCACCTGTGGCAAGGGAAATTGTTATTCTTTTTAATACACACTTCACACAAAGGAAACAGCTACAGAGATGTCCAAGAGCTTTTTCAAGTGTACCAAAGTAAAATAAAGGCATATGTTCAAACTTGAAGATAGGAAAATCTTCCTTCAAGCAAGAAGAGGGCACCCCCATAATAAATTATCAAAGCTGTACTCTGAAGTTTCATAACAAGCTTTAAATCTAGCCAAAGCACTTCCTCATGTTTTCCTCTGTCCCTGCAAAGGTTTTGAAAATACAAAATTTCAACTGTACTGCCAGTCTAAAGAATTAGTTTACATCAGATTATATAAAAAATTCTGATTCTGATTCCTACCTTTGCTGAAATTCTAAGTAAATAAACCTAGTGCTTTAATGGATGTATTAGGTACTGCAGAAAGACTTTATTTAGGACAAAGGAAAACATGATTAACAGTGTCCACATAAATTCTGGTTAGGATTTGGGGTCTGAATTACTCTTGGAAAAATCTTCATATACAAAAAAATCACGAATGTACAAGGATTTATGCAACTGCATGAGAGAAATTGTGTATGGATCAAACAGAAAATATGAGTCAATTAGTGTCACTTACAAACAGGACAGTGGTTAAGTATGTAGGTCACTTTTTAGAGATCAGTTATCTGGGATCTTGGACAGATGCCTAGGGAAGTGAAACACACTAAATGGAATTGCTGATACAAAATAATCCTATTAAAATACAATATTAACTTGCAATAATATAGAGAAGTGGTGTCAAGACAGCAGCTTTGTTTTAAAATACATACTTGATAAGGAAATAAGCGTATCAGATGAATAAAATCATAAGGACAATAACTAAATACATTTTAAATGTGGTTAAAATTATATTCCTAATGTATTAATGTACTTTGAATCTTTAGCAACATAAAGATGAAAAGTATTCAAAAATACAGGGAATGCAGCTGATACATGATCAGGTATGATATTTAGTCCTTGTTTGCTCAAGGCAGTCAATAATTGCAGCAGAAAGCATAGCTAGACCTTGTAGCATATAAGCTACAAAAAACCTCCCAACCCAGCAGATAACTGAGGCAAAATGAAGGAAAATTCTGCAGCAAAAGGGCTGGAAACAATGGTTGTGCCTACTGTCCTAGCTCAGTATTTAGTAGAAGTGATAAGAAATGCATCTGGAATACTACACCTGGTTCTCCTTTAACATTTGTTAAGATGAATATGTCCAGTGATGAGAGAAACTGTACTAGGTTGAAACCAAACCAATGGAGATTGCAAGTCAGGATTATACTTTAATAGGAAAATAAAATAAATGCAATAGTACAAGAACACTGACAGAATCAGGATGCAACCTTACACCCTGTTGGTCAGGGTGGTGACAGCAGTCCAGATGAAGTGGTTCTGTTGAAGAGGTGATCCTGTAGAAGGGGCTGGTCTTCACCTGAAAGTCCAGTGGTGGCTCTTGTCCTCTCGGAATCCAGTAGGTAGGGCTGCTTGTGCTGTTCCAAACTGCAGGTTATATCCAGGTGGGAAGGCTTGGCTCCTCCCCCCTGGGTGGAGCATCTCACAGTGGGATGATGTAATTTTATGAGTCATGCAGTGAGGCTTGATAGCCCATTAACAGAAGATATCTCCCAGAGGGAGTTATGAGGGAAGAACACTGTCCCCCCTGGTTTTAACAGACGATGATAGAATACAGACTTTTGGTTACATCTTACACTGTAAAGAAGCAGACCTGCCTGAAGAACAGAGTTGCTGCACTGACAGAACTGGACTTGCAGGTTTAGTTGTGCCTCATCACTGCAGAAGTGTTAGAGGGGATGAAACCTTAAGAGCATCCTGCATTCATGATATGCAGGAGAACTGCAATGGCATTTGTGAGTCTGCTGTGGGAAGTAGACCTATCTTAAGGGCCAGGTATTAAATGGTCCAGTAAATTGTTGCATGTCTAAACTTCAGATATTCGGTCCCAAATATGGTAAGTGGATCTCTCAATGTGTACAAGCTCTCTACACAGTACACCACTGCTTACATTAAAATTCAGAAAAGTTCATAGGAGTAGGCATAGAAAGTTGGTCTTCTCTCTCCAGATTCCTGGGTATGTTTGTTAATTGGGTATGTTTGTTAATTGCTTTAAGTGATACTTGTTTTACCTAACAATGGTAATCTAAACTCTAGGTATTTCTCCATAGTCTAGTTCTGTATTTCAGTGGGATGGCAGGCAGCGTTTCCACAGTGCAGTCCATAACTCTGAGGATGGAGTTACTTGTCCTTGTGGAATTCCTCTTCCTTCCACCAAACAAACAAAAAGTTCAGAGAAGAGCTAGGAACAGAGGGCTGATTTTTCAATTGAAGTTAATCAAGATACACCCAAAACCAAGGTTATAAATTCCTGCCCCTTCCCAAGACAAAACAACTTTTATCTTGAAGAAAAAGTCCTGAGAGTAACAGCTGTGGTAAGGAAGGAGAGATGGTATTATTGGAATAATGGTGTACAGACAGCAGACCCTGACCAGCACGGTAGCTGAATACTTCCTAGACTGAATGTTCTTTGGCAGAGGAAGAATTGGATACATCCTACACACCTGGGAGAGTGATCCTGATTCTGTGCCATACAAGATGCTCCATAAACATCCCAGGCATGGATGATGTCATTTTAGAGTAGTAATAGTTTCGTTGGCTTCATTGGTCAATCAAGTATGAGGTAAGTTTTGCAGCTTTGAAGCTAACTGCAAACCCTAATGGTATCAGGCTGTGTTCTGCATCCAGGTTAGGTTGAGTGTAAGCAACAGCTCTATGAGCACTGAAAAAATAGTTGACAGGAGCAAAACTGCAGCCATGTCAGGAGCTCTTAAGATTGAAATATCCAAATTAATTCACATCCCATTTTAAACAGCAAAACCTTGTCTTTAGATCTGGCCTTGGTGCAGATACTTAGTCAAATATCATGTTCTCATTAATATTTCTACTTCAGTGAATGTGGCTATAATTAAGCTTCAAGTACAAAGATATCCATGACCATTAAATACTAGATAATGATTATTTTATTTCTCTTTGCTCTTCCTTATCAGCAAGTATATTTTAAGTTATTTAGGATTAAATAAAAACAATTCTGACTAGCTCCTAACCTTTTGAATGTATTCTAGAAATATTTTATGGATATTTACAGAGTTGAACAGTTGCATAAGAATACAAGAAGGGCTTAAGCTAATGTTAGACTCTGCAACTCATGGGAATGAGTCAGCTATTCATTTGGAATTGAAAATACACAGTCCCAGGAGGATATTACAAATTCGTTTTGAGTAATTTTGTTAAAAATTGTTGGATTTTTGTCAATAGTTAATTGTAAGCAATGTTATGTAAATGAGAATTCACTGTTACCTGTGAAACAGTCTCAGAATAAAAACCCAAAACTCTTCACAAGATTTATTTTTCTTTGTTAGGGAGGAAGGCTTAAATTTGAACATTGTACAAACTATATATTGCAATAAAGTTCCCCGACCCAAATCTCTAGTCTAACCTAGATAGTTATTTAGTTTATGTGGGTTCCTGATGTCAACTTCAAAAGTTATGTTATTCAGATGAAGAACATAAATTAATAATCAGTGCATATCTGAAAATGTTTGAAGATATTTTTGTCTTCATTTGCAGTACCACTTGCCACTGATGCTGACAGCTTTAGGACATGTGTGATTAGTTCTCTGTGCAGACAGAAAACTATTTGTTATCCTGTATTTATGCTTTCAGTCTTACCAGTACCTCACAAAAAATCCTGATTTACAGCGCTGTTACAGATCTTCTTCAGTTCTCTATACCTGACCCATTTGATCCCATCTGGAAACCAATGGTTGTCTTAAACTCTTGCAGTTTCTGTGCACCTCACCATTCTCTTTATGTAAATTGATTTGTATTAGGAGGCAGGATAGCAAAGGCTTTTAATTTTAATTCAACAGATCAGCTAAAAATAGTTATCCCTAAAAATATGTGGGATTTTTGGTCCATATAGTTAAACTGCATACATAATAATGTTCCAACACATACTTGCAGTAACTATGGACTTCAGGATACTCAGATCAATGGTAAAAACAGTGGTATAAAGCGTTGCAAAACTGAGATCCTTATTTTCCCAAAAAGAGAGGGAGACGTACTCTTTTCTCAGTAACTCCCACAGACACTGAGGTTGTCTCTTCTGGCAACCCATCAGCACCTCAATACTTTCTTCTTTATATAAAGGAAATTGGTTAGTGATGAAGGCACTTGCCTTCTGCTATGGCTGATAAAAATACTTGGTTTGCAATGGAATAATGTTTCATCTCTTTTCTTATAGGAAAAAAAGAAAAACCTAAAGTCAAGTCAAACATAAAACATCAGTGAATGCTTCTTTCTTGACAGCTCAGGGGTGTGAAGCCCCAGAAAGATTAGAAGAACATTAAAGTTCCCTGTGATACTTTCCATTGGTCTCTTCTGATCTGAAAAGACCAGTGGGTGTGATGAAGTTTCCATTTGCTTATGGCTTTTCATAAAATGAATTCAGGAAAGTATAAAATGAGGTGAGCAGGGAACCCTTCTGTTGGAAACTGTTCTGATATCACAAATGCCATTTAACTTGTATCCATGATGTCCATAACACAAGAAGAGTGCCTGCTCTGATATGGTAGTTCCTATACTCCCCATGGATATGTGATGAAGGAACAGAACTAAGCAATTAAAATGCATTTAAAAATAAGACAATGAGCAGAACAGAATATCTCATGTGCACTTCTTTGTGCTACATACATTAAATGCTTGGACCAAATGTGTGTTTGATAATGCCTAATGGCATAATGCCTCTCTCATTGTGATGTTTGCTTCTGTAACTTCAGAATCTCAAATCTGTGCCCCTGTAACCCAATTCCTATTCCCACTATAGCCAGCAAGGAATAAGGATAAGACATGAGGTCTAAATAGACCTTATTTCACCAGTAGTGAAATCCTGATGCTTCAGTCTGTTGCATAAGCTTCCTGTCCAAGGCTTGGGGATGATAGTCTTCCAAAGGAAATTCTGTAAATCACATTGGAGTTCTGCTGAGTTGGGTGGTTAGTGAAGATAGCACAGCTTTATGTGCAGATGTTTGAGCTGAAAACAGCATTAGTCCCACATCTTGTGTATGGATCCAATGTGAAAAATGCTAATCCCAGTTGTGCAACATTTCTCTGTTTCAGACCTTGTCAGAGAACTGGGTTTTGGGTTTATTCAGGCCTAGTGTTCAAATCCTAGTGTTCTACAGTCAGATAAGGTCTTGTACCACTGGAGTCTGAGGGTCTGCATTCTATTTGTTATTTGTAAAAAATGCAATTTTTATTTTTTAGTAGTGACTTAATCTTGCTTTCTTTGATTTGGTGCTGGTTTTGGCTGCGGTGGAGTTAATTTTCTTCATAGTAACTGGTATGTGGCTGTGCTTCAGACTTGTGCTGATGACACAGAGATGTTTCAGCTATTGCTGGGCAGTGCTGATACAGCATTGAGACCTTTTCTGCTTCTTGTGAGGAGGCTGGGGTGGCACAAGAAGCTGACCCCAGCTGACTGAAGGCATATCCACGTGCTGATGCAATGACTCCACATGGTGTCATTTTCTGTGTATAAGTCTGGGGGAAGAAGGAAGGGGTGGACGTTCAGAGCAATGGTGTTTGTCTTTCCAAGTCACTGTCAGGTGTGATGGAGCCCTGCTGTCCTGGGGATGCTGAACAACTGCCTCCCTATGGGAAGTGGTGAATAAATTCCTTGTTTTGCTTTGCTTGCATACACAGCTTTTGCTTTACCTGTTAAACTGTATTTATCTCAACACATGAGGTTTTTCGTGTTTACTCTTCCAATTTCTCCTGTAGCCCAACATAAGGACAGTGATGCTGCATGGATCTGAGCTCCTGGTTTGGCTTAAACCACAACAGACTTGTTAGCTAAGTACAGAAATGAAGCAAGGTTCACTTTAAATGTGTATTCCCCAGAGAGCTGCCCTAAAACAGGATGAAGGTGGTGGACTTCTGTGTGTACACAAGGATTGGTATATGCCTGAGCTGGGATTTCTTGGCAAACCTGTGCCTTATGCAGATTCCAAGTTCTGCAGCAGAAACTTGATGGGGGAGGTAGGAATTGTTTCTCTATTAAGTTACATTTACAGAAATTTCAAAATTACACTTGCAGGTGGACAATTTTTTTTCTTGAGTATACGGGGTACAATCACCAAGACAGCCACTACTCATCAGTATATGTACTGCGGGTGAGAGAAGCTTCAAAGATGTAAATGAAGCTAAGATGCATAAAATAGAGATACTAAAAAGGGCCTGTGTCCCTCCATTGAAAATTAAAAGAATCCCTGGAGTGCCTTGACAGAGGAAAGAAAGTAGGATTTCCCAGATTTTAGGGACAAGAAAAAGCAAGAATACTTGGTATACACAGCTGTGAATATACAATGCTGTAAATTTTCTCCAGAAATGTGAAAAATCAATGTACGTAGAGATGACAGACTGATGACATGGACAATGCATTAGTCCAATATGAACATATCAGGGTCTAGAAATCATGGAAAAAATCTGAAAAACCTTGATCTCTGCCCATAAAATATTTCCAGGGGAAATCCTAGATGCATACAGTAAAGGGTAAAAGAAGTATTTCTGTAAATAAAAGTATTAATGAGATACGTGGAATAATACACAAGTATCTTTATCTCAAAAGTGCTCAGAACTAAAACTGCCCACTTTTAACCTAATGAAAAATAATTTTTCTCTTATTTCAGGTGGAATTCAGTAAACTTGGAGACAGCTGCAAGGAAGCTAAGATTTAATTCTTCCAGGCTATGCGTGTTCTGCAAGTGTGTGAAAATTAGTTTTTTAGGGCTCTCAGGCCAGTGCTTCACATAAAAATAATACTGTATAATCTCAAAGGTATTAGGAAGAACTGAGAGATCCTTGCATTTTTAGGCCCTTCCTCAAAGGGTAAATCACCTCAAATTTATTGTACCTGGTTATATCCTGATGTAACATACTTTTGTTGGTTTTGTGAAGGTAACAGGCAGATAAAATCCTTCTCAATCTTCACTATTGTATCAGCTGCTCTTATGCTCAAGTAGATTGCTAGAAGTCAAGACCAGCATGACATCACAACTTTGGAAGTAGAGTCACATAGCTTGCAGTTTCCACACATCTAACTAATAGTAAGTTGGAGTGGGTGAGTGACTGTTACTATTTTCTTTTTGAGAAGTGGCATGGAAAGAGATTAGGTTTCATTTGGTTATATAGCCTCTCATTTCCATGAAAATTTTTATTTTGTCAAAAAATACGTAACTCCTCCTTTGACAGAACATTACAATTCTAATTTTCCTTTGGCACAGCAGAAAACTTTCCATCTTTTACTTAAAAATATGTTTCAAGTATTGCATCAGCAGAGATCCAGCAATTGTACTTGTGAAATGAGATAATTCTAAATTATTAATTTCCAGCATGATAGGTAAATGTAATAGATTAATAAAAAGTCAGTGCTTGTTTCAGCATCTGTGTTATATATTTCTGATTCTTGGTGTGTCCTCAGCAATGCTGTCTGATGTTCCAGGTTCTTGAAGTGGAAGCAAATGCTATAACCACAACAAAGAGGACAGCACAGTGGAAGATTTAAAATAAACTGCTGAAGCTACAGTCATCTGGCACTAGTAAAATTCACATGATTAAAAATCCTCTCCTGCTTTTATTTCAGCAACTTAGAAAAAACACTGAAATGTCCTGCAAAAGCAACTGGCAATATAGGAGTAGTTACAGAGAGGATTCATGAGAATATGTTTGCTCTCGGACAGGATTCCCAAATTTAGGCTGCTGTCTCAGTCACTTAAGCCCCTTGAGTGAGACCATGACCCAGAAAAACAGTCCTATCTTTCCCCAGTCACGTATTTCCACTGCTTCTCCTGAGCCAGTAATAATGTTAGCACAATTACATGGTAAGCTGGGTTAGAGAGTAGCTGAAAACTTTGCCCGATTTAGCTTCAAGCAGAACAGGCTGATACAGCTTCGTGTATGGCCATACAAATAATAATGTGGGCAAGGGGGAACAGACATCATCCTGCATGTGGGAGATCAGGACAGCTGGTTTTGTTACAGTGAAGATATGATTCAGAGTGAGTGCCAGATAGTATATCTTGTGTTTTTGAGGAGATAAAAAGTTGGGAAACTATCACTGGGGGCAGCAAAAGTTCCCAACTCACATGCATCCAGAAGGAATTTCACACAAGGATTTTCTTTCCTCTGGTTATGTACTGGCCCCAGGAAAAGGAAAGAAGGACAGTTTTGTATCTTTCAGTGTTGGTCATTTTGAAATACTCTGTGTACCATTAGTAGGATCTAGAAGAAGTTCTGTGTAAACTGAGATTTTTCTGTGGTGCAAGTGAAAATTAGGCTGTTGGATCTTGTTTACTTTCAGTGGAAAGGAGGCCTTTACCTCCAAAACTCAGAGTGCCAAACTCCCTTCTGAAAAGATGCTCATGCATTCCTTCAAGTGTTGCCCTCATTAGGCCAGCGCAATTTGACTCTCCTTGAGAGTGACTATACCATGCAGTTTTTAGTGACGCTCTGTTCTGCAGGGGCCCCTGACACATTTACTGCTGTGATGGCATCTGCAAAACTGTACATTAAATTTAAGCACATCTAAAAGCAGGGTATCTTGAAGAGTGAGCACTTGCAGTGAGACAGTTAAGTCAGTGGTTGTATTTCTGCATCTTCCAGTGGTTGTTTTGGGAAGTATTGTTCTGCAAAGCTGGTTTAGGTTTTTTGGTTTGTTTTTGGCACTTTTTTAAACTCTCACTAATGGGATTGTGCATGATTAAGGGTATAGATCAAACTGAAAGAGTCTGTGAGCTCTAATTCTGTAGATGAATGATAGAAAAATTATTTTGCATTACATAATGCATATTTTTTTCTCTTTTTGTTTGCTACACTGTGGTCCGCAGCATGATTTATCCTGAACCTAAACACTTTGCCAACACATATTTGGTTAGAAATATTAGCCATTACCAAGACACATATTTTAGCTATGTAGGCAATCCCATACCAGCTGTAAATTCTTAAAATAACTCAGTCTGAACAACTGGGAAAATTATGAAACCAATTAACAGACAAAATACCATATTTTCCTTATGCATAAACCACCATATTAAACAGTGAGTTGTATCTTTGTCAACTTTATCTTGGACAAAAACAATTAAGGTTGAGGTTAGAGACTGTGTAAGCTTGAATACATAATTAGAGTCCAAAGACTGGATTTCACTGGTCTTCAAAGGGCAGCTGCAAACATCTGACCTGAATTGCCTAAGCACTCCAAAGAAGGAGGTTTGCTTTGTAATCTTGTACCAAATTTTATATTTTATGTAACTCATCCAGTATTAGAAATTATTTTAACTCAGAGATTACAGAAACAAAAAAGTATTTTTTGTTGTGTTTTGCCATTTATTGGAAAGGTCTTTTAGAAGTTTTACTATAAAATTTGAAGAAAGCGGGCATATGCTTGTAGATAAATATTCTGTTCTTTGTTATACAAGATATGGTTTATATAAGATGTATTATGGTTTTAAAAATGAATTTGAGGAGCCCTGTCTTTTCTGTTTGAAGCCACGCTTATCTAGGAGGGCTACAATTTATAGTCATATCTTGTTAAATTCTTTTATGTTATTCTTTAGACCTTAATTGCCAAATTATGTGATAGTTCAAAGTTCCTGGAATGTAAAAATCTGGTGCCTCTAAATCGTTTCTAGTGAAGTAGCTTTAAAGCAAAGGGACACTCATCACTGAACTAATCGGTGTTATAAAAGTGTCACATGCATGAGCACAATAGAAATATGCTGCAGTAAACCTGGTGATGCAGTGAGCTGGACCTAAGAAAATACCTGTTTCAGTGCATACATTTTATTTCCTGAAGCACTCCCTAAAGGGCATTTTTTGAGTGACAGCAGAGCATACTTGGGTAAAGTGTTAGCTGAAGAGTTCCAGCAGTGAAGGGGAGCATTAACTTTGAATGAAAAACAGAAGCTCATTCCTTGCTTGAGATAAAAATGTCTTCATTAATTATATTTTATTTAATTTGATGTGTAATTCAAATTGACTCGATTTTTCCCAATGTTAGTCAGCAGTTTCCTACAGAAATGGCTGTACTGAGTTCCCTGTTAAACCACACATTGCCAGATGCAGATGCAGGTCATGGGACCTGCTGGCTGGTCAGCTGCTGAAATTCCAGAGCTGCCACAAGGACTGCAGGACTCTGCAAATATATAATAATTTTCTCTTTAAGAGTTTAAAAAGTACGGCTCATTTTGCCTTTTGATTGTGATTGCACAATAGTTTAATTGTATTTTTATTAGTTGCATTTGGTTTTATTTTCATGCTTGCTAGGACACTTTATTCTTTATTTCACCATAAAGTCCTGCTTCTTTAGTTGCTTTAATTCTTGTCACTTTTAACTGTGTGAAATGGATTCCCAGACAGCCAACAGGAAGTGTTTTTAGATCAGCAGCTAATTTTTCCCAGGCCTATTTTGCAGACTCTTGTGATTTATACCAACTCTATTTATAGAGAAAAGATGACTTTTTTAACCTATGAACTTGCTATCCTCACGTTGGCATTTTTTCTATCAACTGATCTATCTGTTTGTTGAGTGATGGTGACAGCGAAGTTAATAAGCTACACCAGTGGCAAAATGCATTACAACAGACAAGAATTTAATCATTTAATGAAGGTCCAGGCACTACCTGCATCCTGCAGTGTTGGTGTGCATGTCAGAAGCACCACGGGAGGACAGCACATCTGTGGTTACAGCATAATATCTCCATTTTATGTACTTGGTCCCCTTTCCTGTAACACATGAACAACTAGCTGTTTTAAAGACTTTAGTTTTAAAAAAATCCCTTTCATATGGTGAGATTCTATGATTCCCATTCACTGAAAGGGGTATGAGATATGGGGGCTAAGCGGTTTTCAAAAATCTTGCACAATCTGCAATGGAGCAGAAAAATGAATTTGGGTTCCTTGACTGTGGGCATATCAATGGGTGGTTATTCTCAAAAATTAAGCAATCATTAATACTATCTCTGTGGTTTTACAGTATAAAATGTGGTAACAAAAAACGTGACCTTCACCTGATTAAAGGAGAAAGCTTTCTTCTTTTCTTCCCCCCTCCCTCAAGTAATGGAAACTTAATCTAAGGATCATGCCAGCTTTTACTGTATTTGAGGGGAAATTTTTAAATGTTCACATGGAAGCCTCAGTTTTATTTCTGTAGGCTTGGTTATGTCCTGGATACTTTTTCATTGAGAGGGAAAGAACTCTAGAATACAAAGAGATAACATTATTACTTTTATTGATTTTGTAGCCTTTCTACTCAAAGGATATTGATACCAGTAACCACTAAAGGTGCACAGAATTCACAAGAAAAGTTTCTGGCCCATTTTCATGTATAGTTTTCAATCTTGAATTGTTTTCCAAAGGAAAATGTCCTGCCTAATCCCATACAGGACCTAAGGAAGTGGAACAAAATGTATAAGAAGTACACACTCAAAATTACATATCTGTTGATCATTTGTTAAGTACATTAATTAATTTTTGGTTCTTTGCCTCTAAGATCCATATTTCAATTTTCTGTATTTTCCAAACATATATATGGAGGTTTTGTCTGGAGAAGGGTGATTTTTTGCCTCACTACAGTTCCAAATGAGTTCCTACAGGTATTCACAATTGTAGTACCTTGCTAAAAATCAAGAAGGCTCATGCCTGGACACTTATCTATTGAAAACTTGGATGCTTCAATTTAATTTTCAAACTGAGAATTTTATCACTTTTTAATTTCACCTCTTGATTTGACAATTAACTGAGGAAAGTCTATTTTGACTCAATACAGATTTTAGTACTTAGGGGAAGTTAGTTCAAGAATGTGTTTCACAGGAATAATTCTTGAGATGCCTTTGTACAGCTCACCATATTTAGCTTGATTCCCTGTCTCTGAAACCTTTAACTTTTCTTCAGATCTATCCTTCAAACAAAACCCATTTCTATTCTACTTTAAAAGGATGATCTTCTGGGGAGCTGTAAGATAAAGCAATAAACTTCCCTTATACTCTTCTTCATAGAGAGAGCTCAGTCTGAGCAAATGTATGGATAAAGACATGCTCTTTTGGTGAGCCATGTTTCAGTGAAGTTTCATGTTTGGTGAAGCCAAGACTTCAGTCCCTTGCATATTACCCCAAATTAGCTCGTGCTACAGGAGTTGTAAGCTCATATTACATGGAAATGTTTTTAACTGTGAGCTACCATGACTGATACTCAAACACTAGGTATTGACTGTTGCTAAAAGTAGAGGATTTTATTTTCTCAAGATGAATTCAAGAGATAGTTTTGTATGAACATGCTATCCCAAATTGCTAGGCCTGCTTCAGTTCTCATTCTTAGTGAAAATTAGGCATAGCTTCATTGCAACTAAAGAAGTTATGTTTGCCTAGACTTGCATGAAATAAGAAGAGACTAAGAAATACATCTTTATAGAATGGGATCTTTCACAGGCAGGACAGACTAAAACACAGTAGACTCTTATTCATACTCCATATAGACTCTCTAGCTGGCAAAGTGATTTGTGGCAGCACTGCCTGGTTTTACACATTTTGTTTTGTTTAGTGAGGCTTTTCTCTACAAGGGGTTTCATTGTTCAAGAGGGGACACTCCCACCCTTGCTCATAGTCATCGAGTCATACCATGGAGTAATTACTGCTCTTGACATGCCAAGATCTCAGACCAAGAAAAGGCAGCCAATCCTGGTCCAGGAAGACACAGACTGGCACAAAAAAACTAACTAGGGAGACAATGAAGAGAGGAAAACACAGAGCGAGACTGTATGGGATTGTGCTCTATCTGCCTGTGACAGTAGCATCAGGGCCAATGTTGTTTTTCCCCAGTAGCTTTCCAATATAGTTACTCCATTCACTGATGAATTGAGAGTATGTGAAATTGTGCCAAAGCTAATCAAACTGAATTCCACACAGCTGGTTAAATCCAATTGCCTGTGCCTTCCTCCACAATGCAAGGGCATCCATAGTGCACTTTGCTGAACTGCCTGCTCCCTCCCAAAGCTCACTGCAGATCTGTGCAGTGTGGGTGATCTTCCTGCATAAGCGTAATGCGTGGGTTTCTGGCTGCTTCAGAGTGCAGATCTTAACTTGTTCTAGCCCTGAAGAAATAATAAAATCAAAAAGAACATCTATACATATATGTATAGATACAAAAATATTCTAGCACAGTTTTTCCTGAAATGTTTCCCCTAAAACAATGAACAATCTTTCCCTGCTTGTGGGGAAACTGCCTCTTTCTGCAGTGATTTTGAGCTGGTGAGAAACATGGCAATAATAAAAAAGATTATAATAGAAGATAATACACCCTTATCTGGGCTATGTATGTTTTGGAAAGTACTCCAACACTTAGTCTCTGGTATATCCCCCTTCTTCTTGAAGCAACTGTTTCCTCCTGTATAGTAAGTGGCAATAGGCAGGGTTCTGAAGTGCTACACACTTCAGAATAGGAGCATGACTTTGTGCTCTGCATTACTGCCTAGAATAGTATCTCTTCATGGGCTAGCACAAGATTAATATCCTAATTTACACACTAAAGTTAAATACAGTAATAAGTAGCCCAAAATTATGCCTTGATCTTTAAAAGAAATCTTGATTTAGTCTTTTCCTATTTCTCATTGATTCAAGTAAAGCACCTGACTCCTGAGAAACAAGAACCAGAAGAGTAACTTCACTGATGCCATTTGAGTATTTTTAAACCAGGTCCCATCTCTTATATACTTCTTGCTAGGTCTGGGTGTCTTTCCTGTGAACAATAGCTGCAGCCATGTGCTATGTACCACAGAAACCTCCACCTGTCTCTGGTGAGGGCACAGTGGTTGGGGCTGGCAGATAAATTGTGTCGGGGCTGAAAGGATGCTTTCTGGCAAGCACTGGATTTCTACCTCCAAGAAAGAGAATGCTGCCTTAATCCTGGAGGAATCAACACCTTCAGCAAAGGGGAAATCTGCCACAGGAGTAGTCTATGCAAATCCTTGGGGGAGGGAATCTAAGAGGTAATCCATAAATGCATTCCCTTGAGGAGCAGCACAGTAAAAGGCTTTGCCATACAGGCTGGGTCAGAATCCAGTGCAATGCATTCTGAACTTGCCTTCAGGAAGGAAGTCTTTTAATGCTACTGAATTCAGGCTTGTAACAGTAAATGTAAGTATTAACAATAAGAGTTGTCAGAGGGATAATAACATTCTTCAGGTGTATTCATGACTGATTTGGAATTTTTTACTATTGTCAAAAGAAATGTAGCTCTTACAATCAACAAAGTCTGGGATATGATTCAGTTGACCAGACCAAACACTTTGCACATGGGAATGTTAATTTTAAGCTTTTGCTTAAGCTCCAGACAATGATTAGGTCTGTGAGAAGACTGACATGATGGCATTTTAGAGTGGCTGTACACCCAAACTGCAAGTCAAACTCCTACTAAACATCAGATGGCAGTGTGGGGAAGGTATTGTGTGACACGAATTTCCCAGGCTGTATTTGAAAGAGGAGCAGAATCAAAAGATCTGGTTATCACCACTCATCTATCTTAAAGGTTGGTTTTTGGTTTTCTTAAACTGTGCTTCCCAAATCATTTGGCTTGCGAGCAGGAAATGGTTTTGGATTAAATAATAGTTATAATTTTTATCTGCTCAAAATAGACAAAAAGCTTATATAAGGAAAACACTGACCTATATCTGCTGGTTTGGAACACATTTTTCGACAACGTTCCAAGAAGATTTGAAGCACAAAATTTAATGGGTCACATCATTAATTCTAGCCTATTAAAATCCATTGTCTTTTGTATAGTGGAGCTTCAGATTTAAAATATTTTTGTGCAGGAATAGGTACTTTTTAAACAGAGGTATGTCCATGCTGACCAATTGTGAAAGCCTTGGCCTTAGTTTAGGGAACTTTATAGTGTTCCTCAGCTGATGCAGATGCTCAGGAGGGCAAACTCATTAAAATACATAATCATACATCTCAAGAACAGAATAGTCTCTAATCAAAGAAAGACATGCATTGATGTCTAAGCACATCAGTAAGGTACAGTGAGCTGTTCTTGCTTTAATGTACGAATATTTATCAAATAATGCAATTACCTTTGCATAATGCACTTCAGATAGCTGAAATAAAATATATATAATTAAACCCCTACTATGTTTTCATGGCATATATTTCACCTAGGTATTCTTCTCAGCTCTTAGATACAAGCAGGTAATACCTAGAGCAGCATCCCTTTTCTTTGATTTGAAATATGTATTGTAGCACCTTTGTCATTATAATGTACTTCAGCAAGCTCTTAGAGTGAAAAGAGGAGGAATAAAGGTAAAAATTTAGAATGAAAGACTGCAAATAAGAAAATAGGTAGCTATACAGAATAATAGAATAATGGATTGAGTATATAATGGTTTGGGTTGGAAGGGACCTTAAAGGGCATTCATCTAGTGATCACATAGTCACATCTAGTGATTAATCTAGTAATTACATGGTCACATTAAAAAATTAAAATGTTTAGTTTTAGAATATTAGCTTTAAATAAAAACCAAAGTTTAAATAATTCCTTTCTAATAAAGAAAAAGTCTTTTTAAGCTCTACTTATATATTTAGAGAAGCAAACTTTCTACTTAACCCATCTCCAGCATTATGTGGACTGTTTATTTTCAAAGCTCATGAAAATTGTGGACTAAGTATAAACTGTAAGTTTTGTCTAAGTCTTTGCTACAATAGATTTACAGCTGTAACAATTTTCTAAATATTTAGGGATTGTGAAATGTTTATGCAAAAATCTAGTGGGCTTGATACAGTGAGGCAACACAGTTGCCCAGTTAGCGTTACCTAAAAAGTACTTAAAAAGCAATGGCACTGGTGCCCTAGGAGTAGTCATGCCAGGAGGCTAGAGGTCAAAAAGGCCACAAATGAGTACGTGAATTAAGTACATATCCTACAGGGAGGTGCAATTTAACAGGGCAGGTCACATAATTCTTCCACAGAGTTCTCACTAGCTTGAGATCCTCTTGAAGGGTGTGGTAAGCCAGGTGTTTCAGTAACAAACACCTTACTGTTCTGTTGTATATATACTGAGATGATCTGATTCTTAAAAAACTGTGCTGAGATTTTCTGATTGTTGCTTATGCCCGTTTGAGATTTAACCTACCCTGCTGCCAGGTTAAGGTCAGGCCTGGTCTGAGCAGAAAAGTGAGCTGGGAAGAGGCTCAGACTCAGCTGGAGAGCAGGGTGAACAGTGGAGGAGCTGAGTGCCCTCAGCAAGCAATGACATGGTAGTGGAAGGCACTAGTTCTCATGACATCCTCCTAGACAGTGTGCCTAAACCAGAGCTCAGCAAAAATTTAATTTCCTTTTGTCTGGATGCAAACCACTGGATACACAAATACAAAAAAGATGTAAACCTATCCTTAATTTATCTTGAGTTACTCAAACACAAAGTAACTCCAAATCTGCTGCCCATCCATGCTTGGGGAGGGGAGTGTCACAAAACTAGTTACAGAAGACATCCCCAAAACAGTTTTGAAAAATCCTCACATTCTTTTTCTTTCTTTTTGATTCTTTGTACCCCATTAGAGTACATTTTCATCAGTAAACATTCAAAAGGTAGTTGAAAATTAAAATTATTTTTTCTTTGCAATGTGTGATCTGAAAAAAAACGTAGGATAAAAACTTGCAAGTCTTTCATGTAATCATCTGACTTGAACAGATCTTGTGAAAACATCAGATAACATGAGATGCCTGGTAGAATAAGTAATGGCTCCCTAGACACAGGGCTGTAAGTCACAACATCTTTTATAAACACAGAAAAGTGCTTTTCTGTTATCAAATTATCAGTGTACCCATTCAACTACCATGACTCAGACCTCCAGCAGTGAAGAGATTTACTTAGATTACAAAGATTTAAAGAAAAAAATACCAACAAAAAAGTCGATTGAAAACCATGCACTGTCCCCATCTTTAGCATTGCACTGAATACGACAAAAGTGGATTTTGACTGGGAAAGCCCTGAACACGTGGAAGGTGGTACAAAGGGACATTCAGAGAATTTTTGCAGTTCCTACAAAGCTCTGGGACACCAGTGACTATTTCCTACTGCATGCGGACCCCTCACGGCGGGGGCAGGTGCGGGGCCGGGCCGGGCTCGGGCTCCGGCCTAGATCCGGCCTCCCGCGGGCTCCTGGCCGCGGACAAGAGCACCGAGGGTTCCCGAGGAGCCCCCGGGCCAGCAGTGCGGCCTCAGCCTGGCCGGGCCCCGCGGTGAGGCAGCGGCTGCCGCCCCCGCTCCCTCCGGCACCAGCGTGCTGAGCTCCTGGACTGTGGGAGAGTGTCCGTGTCCGTGTGCGGGTCGCTCGAGTGAGGAGGGCCGGGGACCCAGGGGCCAGCGTGCGGGGAGCCCCGCGGCCGCGGCTCAGGGGGGCTCCGCCGGTGGCTGCGGGGCGGCCGCTCCCGCAGCCCGCCCGGCGGGAGGCGTCACCGCCCGCTTGAACCGGAANGGGCCGGGCCGGGGCCGGGCAGAGAAGATGGGGAACACCACGTCCTGCTGCGTCTCCTCCAGCCCCAAGCTGCGCCGGAATGCCCACTCTCGGCTGGAGTCCTACCGCCCCGAGGCCGAGCTGAGCCGGGAGGACACGGGCTGCAACCTGCAGCACATCAGCGACCGGGAGAACATCGACGGTGAGCGCGGGCGGGTGCCCCGGGGAGCCCCCGCATCCCCTCCCCTCCCCTCCACTGCCTGCGGCGGGCACGGCTCTGCCCCGGCGGCCCCCCCGCG
>VXAC01002378.1:62637-158114 GCA_013399225.1 Rhipidura dahli
ACGGCTCTGCCCCGGCGGCTCCCCCGCGGGTGGGGCCGAGCCGGCCGGTCCCGCTGCCCCGGCACCGCGTCCCTCCGGGCTGCCAGGGACGGTGCCGGTCCCCGTGCCCGCCCCCGCGGGGCTCACGGAGATGCCGCGGTACATTCCGCCTCCAGAGCTGCTCATGTCCCCGGGGAGTGCTGTGTGGGACCCTTCTAGAGGGGACTGGGAGCATCCTCCCCCCGCGCCGCGCCGCGTCCTCTGGCAGGGTGCAGTTTTTTAGCCCCGGGTCTGCGCTGACGAGCCCCCTCGCCCTTCAGAGCGTCGTGAGGCGATATTATGACCAGTCCCGGCGGGCTCAGACACCTGGGGCTCGGCTGTGGCCCAGGGGAGCGTCCCTCGCCCTTGGCAGCGCTGGCTGTGCCGAGCTCACGTCACCTGCCGGGATGTCACCTGCCAGCCCTCTGCAGGGGTGAGCGTTTAAAGGACAAACCCTGCCAGCGAGAAAAGTGGGAGAAATGTTTCCCATGACAACCTTCTCTTCCAGTGACTTTTTCTTCCGTTACTGTCATGATGAGGTACAGTACTCATCATGAATACTGCCTTGCCCTCTCTTTCTCTGCAGAGGTATTAAAAAAGCCACGTTCCTGTTGGTTTAGTCGTGACTGAATGTGGTGCCATTCTGGCTCGCCAGAATACAGCTTTATTTTAAAGATGTGGGTTGAGTTAATGTATACATGTAATTTAGTTTTTGATTAGCTGAAGTATTTGGTCCTAAAACTTTACTTGCTAAAAGGTCAGGTATCTCATGGGTTCATTCACATGAACTGCCTTTGGTAGAAAGCCAGAAAGAAGGACTTTGGTGCCCTTCAGTTTGCCTTCCACATTTTTTCCACAGCTTATTAGATTGTGATTTTAGTACAGAATTCTGTGTTCAGTCACTTCTTGACACCGGTAAAGTTGTGAAGCCCTTGGAAGCAGAGGTACCCTCACTGTTTTCTTTCGGTGAGGTGCATTCTAGAAATAGGAATGTTTCTCAGATGTCTTTGCTACATGCAGCTGAAAAATTGAGTGTAACAGGATCAGTAGGTGGAAAAAAATACATAATAATCTGATCTGAGAATGCCAGGGAGATGAAAGAACCAATTGTTGGTCTGTGAATGATTAATTCTTACAGCATCAGTGGTGTACACTGTAGCAGGATGCAGCTCTCTCTGATGGTACGGATTTCTCCATCTACAACAACACAGGCTGCAGTGAAGTTTTTGGTCAGAGATGTGTGGGTCTTGTGCCTTGTTTTTGGTGTGCTTTTTTTAATGGATGGGAAGAAAGGCTTTGATGGAAATAGTAAGTGCATGTGTGTTTGTTAAAATGTACATGTAATGCAGATAAGCTCCTGCATCTTAGTAGTTTTTTGCAAAAAAAAAACCCCAGAAGATCTTTATTGGTTGGTTGTTTAATTTGTTGGGTTAAGGTGCATGTGTGTTCTCTCTTCTCCTTTAAACTGCAGCATGTTTCAAGTCTAGAGTTGTAACCTGTTGTTAGAACACAGAAGATACCTCATACATTATTTATTTTTGCATTTTGTTGGTTTTCATCTGGGGCCATTGTCGGTGCAATGCCACAGTTTCAAATGGGCAAGCTGTTTTCAGATTTGAAAGAGAAGAGTTTTGGGTTTCCTTTTTATGCTTTACTCTTGACCCTTTTTATAGATAGAGTCTGAGAAGTCAGTTTTCACTGGGGAGACTGATGGGTAATAAATGTCTGTACATGCAAAACAGTGGGACAGACTGGGGTAAAACAACTTTCTGATGTGTGCTTCATTGCAGGTCTGTTACCCTGGAGTCATGCTCACTGAAGGTCTCTTGGTTAAAGATGATGACTGAGTATTAAATGTAATAGGATGATTATTTGTTTCTGAAATTTTATTTCATATTAGACTAACTATTATGTTTTTTTTGTTAGATTGGTTGAAGTTGCATGGCATACAGATGTTTGTGGATGAGACACTGGGGTGGGAAAAACCCTTCACAGTAGAGAACTCTGATTATATTTTTACCATTTTACAATGAAAGAACAATAGTGTGGTTATCTGAGTTGTGAAGAGAGAATGCTGGATCTTTATTCCTTAGTGTTCTTGCAAGTCATAAGGTTTCTTAAATTGGTAGTGTTGCCAAATGTACTTTTTTTTAAAATTAAATGAATGATGACAAAGACTAATGCACTGAAAGGAGACATTTTTGACACTTCAAATTTATTTCTCACTGTTCTTCAAGTGAGAGCCCTTCTATCCTGCTTGGGTATGTGTGTCAGTGACAGGTCTCAAAGTGCAAATTCATGTCTCTAACAAGCGTTTATTTTGTCAGTGGTACTTTTAGGAACTGTAAAAACCATGTCATGTAGTGTCTGAGTTACTGTGTGGAAGTTGTTTTCATGCTCATATTGATGGAAGTTCAGGAAACATTTTAATTTTTGAAGTGGGTAAAGCTGCTTGAATAAATCAAGAACTTTCAGAACCATTAAATCAGCTGTGGACTATTTTAAGCTTTTAAGAGATGCATGGTTTTCACTGTTGCAGGCCCTCTTTCTGGCAGTATGAGAGGGAGAAAGAAAAGGAGAGAGGGATGTCAAACCATAAAGAGTGATTTAACTGGAAATTTTAGTACTAGTGGAACTGTTTGACATTTGCCTGTCTTGTGTACTCCATAAGGAAATGTTTATCAAAGCTGCCTTCAAAATCATACTTTTGAATTGTCTTCTCTAATTCAAGTTCCATAGCCAATACATTAGTAGCTTTTCAGGAAACAGGTGAAGGAATTATTTTTCAGCAGGAATTGGTTTTATAACAAAATACCTCTACATCACTGGTACCTTGCCAGAAAAATCTCAATTTCTGTAATATTTTACAACTGTTTATAAATTGTTATCTGAGAGAGAAGGGGGATTTTGAAAAAGTTTTGATTAGGAGATATTTATCAAGTGACTTATTCTGGAGAATAGTAAAATTGAATTTACCTCTCTTCCTCTTTTTTCTTCCCCTCAAATTTCTAAGAAGGTAGTGGACTTCTAGAAAAATCCACACATGCAAAATTGCCTCTCTGAATATTGTGCAGTCACCAAAATGCTTTGCTTTTGTTTGTTTCTGAATGCTTTTCTTGTTTGTTTTATTGTTAGTTCATACAGACCCATGATCATGAAGAATTTTTTATGTTTTTCTCTTTTGGGGAAGAGGGTAACTGTAACATACAGACGTTACCTTCTCTTTTTGGTGATTTATAGCTTAGGCTGAGCTTCCACATTTTTCAGTGCTTCACATTTAGAAGTTTACTTTAAGAAAATCGTGGCAGTGGATCCAAAACTTGTAGATTCCTACATCTACCTATTTGCCATCAAGACTTTCTTTACAGCAGTTAATGCCAGCCATAATTTACAATAGTTAAAAGCTTTATGTGTCAGATTCTGTATCTCATCTGGATGCAAACTTTTGCCTGTGCAAGAAGCACCTTGGTGTGTGCTCTGTGTGAGTCCGCACTGGCTGGGCTGCCCCTAGCCTAGACTCCACTTACTCTTTACATCTGCAAGTCACAGTCAGACCCAGTGCTGGTTTAACTTGAGAGAAGGCAGCATGAGCTCATGTGCTCACATGTGATTTCTCTATTTGAAGCATGATTTCTATATTCAGATTTTCAAATACAGAGCTGTTGTGAGGGGGTGAAAGGGAACGTCTTACCACAAATATGATGCTGTGAAGCAAAGCTGATACCATACAATGAAATTGGCCAAAAGGCTGTTCTTGAAACAGAGACTAGATGAAGTGCTCCTAGGCTATTTCAAGAAAAGACAGTTCTTAATAATCTTCTCTCCTATTTTCTCCTTCACCCCACAAAAATCTGATTTATTTTTTTCCTCTTTGTAAACTTCTGTTAATGTCACTAGGTCACGCATTGCTAGGTCAGATAATGTCCTGTGCAACTGTGCATCACTGATTAACCTTTTCAGCCCTTTTCATGATGGGTCAATCATGTTAATTTTTTTGCTGCATAATGCACAGGCTCCTAAGAATGAACTGCCTTTTAAAAAGCCATTTATTTGTTCATTTACATATTTTTTCCCTCCATCTTCTTGGAACTGGCGTAAGGGGGTCTCCGACATGAGATTAGTTAGTATTTGTGTATCTCTTGTCTGCTGGGTTTTATAAGAATTATGAGATTTTAGCAAAATAGAAGGAAGTTTTAAAATGTCTGCCTCATCTACCTAATGGAATTTTGCTTAAAGGGAATACTGGTGTTTTCAAGAGCTAGGGCATGATGGGTTGCACATTGTGGAGGAACTGACCTACTTCACAAAAGTCAAGACATAAGTGCTCCAGAAGCAAATTAAACAGGTAGTGTGCTGCACATAGACATTCCTGCTGAAATGTGGATTGTAAAAGCATAGCCTTTCTTTAAAAACAAAGTCTATTTGGTTTACAGAAAATTCTCTTTCAAAAAATGTTCTTGTTCCCTTGGCCAGAATTCCAGCACAGAGGTGATTTATGTGCTTTTCAGTACTGCTGGTTTGGTATTTGGCATTACCTACCTAAGCATTTGTCAGAGGTCATGTATCTAGGTACCACTGTATTCTGGTGCATCAAAAAATTACAAATGCAGCCTGCTGTGGCCTTCATCTGTGAACCTAGGCCTATATTGCACCTCGCTAATGATGCCTCCTGCTCAGCTTTCTTTTTCCTTCTGTTATCAGCCTCATCTGATTGTTCTGTCTGTGCCCTGCTCCTCCTAAGAGGCACCATCATGTTGTACAAAGCCTTCCCAAAACCTCATTTTTACATTGTTCACACCAAAACAATAAATTTACGCCCTGCATGAAGTCAGTATTTTCATATTTAGCTGCAGAAAGCTTCAGATGCACACATACTAGGGCTAGTCATATCTGAACTTACCTCTAAGAAATTTTATCCATGCACTGCCATCTGATTAATATTTTCTCTAAAAGTGAGTTATACAAGATCAGCAATCTTGGCTGGGTAAACTGGTACTTGAAACAGAATGACAGGACTTAAAATTATAGGTCTCAGATAATGGAAGGACTACTGTATTTCGAGTTGTTTTCGATATTTTTGGATTTACATTTGGAAATTTTTTTCCTTGGGTTTTGTAATAAGAATAATGTATTTAAAAGGAATGAAAACTCCTTCACTCTGTGGTCATAGCTGGTTTACCTAATTTTATGTGCTTACTGAAGGTTTTTCAGTCTTCTTGGATATGTTTACTGCATCTTCAGGCCTTGCTCAGGTCAGATGATACAAAAACCAGTCCTGGTGGGACGCCATGCAGCAGCTGACACTGTGAATGCCTTTTTCTAGCTGCTCTCTGCTACGTATCCTGAGGCTGGAAGGGGAATAAGTGAGCAGTGCCTAGCACTGCCTGATGGCTGTCCTTGTCGTTGTCCTGCCAGCCAGCTGCATGTCAGACGTGGTCTAAACATCTTCCTTGTTTAACATCTTTGCAAGAATATGAAATACACTTTGCAAACTGAAAACATATCTCTAGCCTTTCTCTGAGCTTTCTATGTGGAAATGAATTGACATTACTTTTGCTTCTTTTCCATTCCTTTGAATTTGGATAAATAGAACCTTTAAAATTTATTAATCTTCTATGTGCATTCTGACATATGAAGTGATCTTTTTCACTTCATCCTGCAGAACATTTAATATGTGTGCCATACATCTCTGAAATGTATGTAAAGATCTAGCCAGCATTAATAAATCTTTTAAGTCTAGCAATTTGTTATTAACTATTCCAAGCACTGTGCAGAGGTGGTGCCTTCACTGCAGTAGTTACTACTTCCTCCGTATCTTCTGTAAGAAGAATGGACAGTTGTAAGGAGTTTTGTCTCCTTACAAATCAAATTTAAAAGGAAATATTCCAGAATTGCTGAAATGAACTGTTGGGATGTTCATTTCCTGAGCTGAAACCTTTTGCAGAAGTTGACCAAACTTCACAGATAGTTTTACTGTGTTTAACTTTAACTTTTGTTGCTGATTTTGTAGGCCCTGTATGCCACCATAACCCATCCCCTCAGCCGGTGCAGAAGAGCATCACCAGCTCTTGTGCTGCTTCTGGGAGGACTGGTTTTAAATTTGGAGCTCTCCGTAGCCTGAACTGGATGGAGAAAGAACTTAATCTTCGGGCCAAAGCTCCTGCTTCTAATCCTTAACTAGCATAGAAGCTGGCTAAAGAGCTGTGGTTGGCATTAATGGAAAATTACTGATGAAAGCTGGTTGGAGAATTTGCACAAAATGGTTTTCCCCCTTTGTTTAAATTTGTTTGTTTCCTTTCTCATCACTCTTATAACATTTTGGGCCTGCAAATTGGAAAGGAGTTTTTAGACAAACATTTATTCAGCTAAGACAAGATTCTCAGATCATCAAGAATTCACATTTTCCATTAACTGGCATTAGAATCATAGAATATCCTGAGTTGTAAGGGACCCACAAGAACCATTGAAGTCCAACTCCTATTTATTTACTTCTCTCTGTATTTCTTTGCAATAATATTGGAAATTAATACCATTTCCTGTAAGTCAGGCTAATGCTGTAACCATGTTGCTGGACTACCTTTGCTATGCTATCAATAGGTGCAGTTTGCACTGCAAAACTTGAGCTCTCCTCCTGTAGCTTATGGTGGTTTGAACAAAATGTATCAATAAAGTCAATGTTTTTGGTGCTGTGAGTGGCACTTTATTACTGTTTATTTATTATTTTGTTGGTGTTGCAGAAATGTTGCAGAAAACTGCACTAGTTAAATGCTCAGACAAGGTTATGGAATAGAGCTAATCCCAAAATTAGGAATGAAATTTCATCCACCTTTTGTAGCATTTCCCATGCTCTTTTCCACTGTGATTCTTAGAGGGAGAGTCTGCACTATGATATCCTCTCTGCAGTAGGAAGAGTCAGCCTTCAACTACTGATTCATAATTTTCTTTTAAATAAAACCCCACCCAGCCTTAGTTAAAAAAGTTGTATCTCAGACTTTTTGCTTGCTTATTTTATTTTTGTCTGCCAAATGGTTCTTATACAGCTGTGGCTTGAGATCCAGAAGATATCAGATAGAAGTATTTACTTTCAACAGTATTGAAACCAATATGAGAGCGTGTTGAAATTTTAAAAGATTCTTTCCTTTGCTGAGTTCGTATTTCATTAACAGTGGGAATTGATGAGTTATTCCTGCATCTAAAAGATGGATTGTAGGAAGACAAAACTTACAGAAGGTACAGAGTACTCCAGGGCTTTGTAAAGTCAGGCTACTGAAAGTGACGTGATAAAGGTGCAGTGTTACTAAATGAAGAAGCAAGAATTGATGGCACAGGGATTCTTTTCTAAATTTAAAATTAGCAATTACAATTACTGGCAGGCTTAAAATTGTTTCTGTTTTGCATTTTATCCCTGCACATCAGCACTCTGGGAAGCAGTTGTTTTTGTTGCCATGTTGTTATTTGTTTTATGACGTCTTAATGGGCGCTTCCAACTGAAAAAGAAACTTATTGCCATCTTTGTTCCTGGAAAAA
Source organism: Rhipidura dahli (assembly GCA_013399225.1). Lineage (NCBI taxonomy): Eukaryota > Metazoa > Chordata > Aves > Passeriformes > Rhipiduridae > Rhipidura > Rhipidura dahli. The sequence goes on from VXAC01002378.1 coordinate 70,183, forward strand.
ATACCTTCATTTCAGATGCTGAAAGTAGTACTGCACGGCAAAGAAACCATGCTTGGTCCGCAGAGATGTTTTGAATTGCTCTCCTACACTTTTTTACTTGTATGCAAGCTCCCTATGGAGGGGTCATTTAGGAACTGTCAGAAGATGAGGCTGTGTACATGACATGACTGGCAGTAGTTAGGCTTTTGTGCTATTTATCAACAGTTCCATTTTACAATTAAATATATGGTGCTTTCTTTATCCTCTTTCCTGACCTTCCTGTGGAAGGACACAGCATTAGATTAGAAGATTCAAAGTTTGGAAATTGTAGCTGATCCTGAACACGGCAGACCGTGCTTCCCTGCTTTGACTCAGAGAAACCTTCAGAATGTGGTCAGTGAGCTTTACAAGCAGTAATTACATCTCTGAAGTACTTGGTGAGCTGTGTTGTGCTGTAAAGTGATGCAAGTGATCTAAAGACCTTGAAGAAGGTCTTTCAACATTTGAAATTATTTAGATCTCTTGATTCCTAGGGTCATGTTAGGAGTTTTGGATCTCATCTGTTTTTCTAGCTTGGAAAAAAGTTGTCTCTGTGTTAGATATGCAGTTTTCATGTAGTAAACTGTAGTCTCTGCTAATTTGATGTGGATCTCCCCCCACTTTCTTCTCTTCAGAGAATGCTGTTAGAATAAACAGTGTGAAATACAGTTTGGAAAAAAAAAATAGTTACGATTGAGAACGTGCTTATAATCCTAAAAGAAATTTTGATTTTCAGATGGTTGGTTTGCTTATTAGAGGACTGTGTGTTTGGGAGGTAGAACCACAGCTATCAGGAATTAGGATCTTTAAAGTCTCTTTTTATTCCTGTTTGTTTTCTCTTAATTTTGTAGAACTTTGAGGGACTCGTTTTTATTAAGTTTATGAGAAATAGAACTGAAATCAATAGAGTTAAAATTCATAATATTAAGTCCAGTGGCAGAATATTTTGCCCAACAATTCATAGCATTATTCTGTTTGTAATTAGGGAAAAAACAGTATCAGATTTTATTAGAAAGCATTTTATTTCTAGTTGCTAGCAAAGTTTCAACTGTGGCTATAGCTAGACTCTTAAATTTATTGGATCTCCAAACTCAGTAAAATCTGTTGAAGGTGGTCTTCAATTTGAAATTCTCTGCCCTGTTCACTGTCACTATTAAAATAAGTATTGTAATTAACCACTTGACATAGGTGTTCATACATATGGTTTGAAATCCTAGTGTTTCAACTTTTAAATACTAATCAATGATTGATTTATTTGCATGAGAGTGAACAGTTCTTAAAAAGAGATTCTGAAATTAAGATTCATGAGCTTTCTTCTGGTTAGTATTTTGATATTTCTTGTAAGATCACATAAGTAGATTTCAAAGTTCCGATGGCAAAATAAACATCAAGGTAAAATTCAGTTTCACGAGTGAACAACAGGATCTTTTGCAGGTGCCTCTGCTCTGAGCTGTGTGTCAGTCCCACCTGATGCTCCCTGTGAGTGCACAGCTCTCAGTGGCACTTCCTTCTTGGGGTTTGTTGTTGTGACTGTTCCTAGCTGGCAGAAATCCATATGCATTTAGTCAGTCAGTCAGTGGAGGTTAAAAGGGTGTGAAGAGTTTGGAAATGCAATTATATTTTAAGCTTTCAAATCACACTTTGTGCAGGTAAATGTCCTCCTTCCTTCTAGGATAATTCACTTGGGATGTCTAGAATCTTGCATTCACAATATACAGTTATGCTCTCTGTGTCAGACATGGAAATTGGAATTATAATTTTATGGAGAGTTTTCTGTACTTTTTCATAGGTTTAGGTATGGGAAGCATTCCTGTAACAGATGGTCCTGGAGATCAAGTCTGTTATAAAAATAATAATAAGTGGGAGAGATTTAACTGGTTGTTTCTTGGAGAGAAAGAAACCAATACTGCTCTTGAAAGCTAAAAGAAACAAAAAAGTAATTTAAAATTCCATATATAAGCAGTGATGCAAATTCTAAATCTAGAAACTAGTTTCCCCTGGGCAAAAATGGTTATTTAAGAGAAGGGCATATTGCCAAGTTAAATTGGACTGGAAATGAATGTTTGTGAAAAGTAAGCTCTTGAGATTAAGTCACATTTCTTTAAAAAATATTATGGTAAAGAATTATTTTTGTAACAAGTATTTGAGTTACAGTTAATGCAATCCAAGCACTGAGGTTTTATATTACTACATGGGAACCTGAACTTACATTGTATGACTGCTGTCATATTTTTACATATGTGGTTATGGGGTTTGTTTTTGTTTTTGTTTTTCTCCTTACTGTGTGTTTTAATTTTTGAATATAAATTTGCAGTTAGTTCAACAGCAGTGAAATTATGTGTGGTTGTGGGTAGAAAAGAAGAAGAGAACTTAGGAGAGCATTTCAGTAGTTCTTTTGTCTCCGATTTCATGTTGATTATGTCAAAATGGGTTCCCATGGATATATCAACGTATTTGTTACTGTAGGGGAAAAGCAAGTGTCCTCATACTGACTATGCTCAGAGGTTATTCAGGTGAGGAATGGTGCTGTGTGGCACTGTGACTCCTGCCAGGCATTTGTGCTGCAGACAAGGCGCTGGCAGCGGGTGATCCCTGTGCCATGGAAGGGCATGGCCCCAGTGCCTGTGTCCCCTCCTGCCCCTGGGGACCCAGGTCAGCTCGGGGCCTCCTCTGGTCCTGGGCTGCTGGATAACTGGGATGCAAACCCAGCGTGGCTTTGTCCTTGGGATATCTGTGAGCTTCAGGAAGCTCGGGAAGTAAAGGCTACGCCTCCGTCCTTCGGTGGAACAACAGGCTATGGTTAGGTAGCGGATTCTGCCCCCAGTTTATTTATTTATTTTTTTTTGTGTTCATGTCTTGAATGAAAACTTTGTTCTTAAGTTTTTATGTTTAACAAACATATTGGAAAATAAAGTTTTTAAATAAGAAGTTAATGAATTGGTTTTTGACATGTTGCTAGTACAATTGTAAAAGCAGCTTTGAGCTGAAAGATAAATATATTCCTTTTTGATCATTCTTCTAATGATTTTTGATGATTCCTCCATCCTTGTTGCTTTACCAGGACTGTCTGATTTTTATCTCCTTTCACTTCTTCCTTTTTGTTTTGTATCACTCTGTCAGAGTCTGCCTTACTTGCCTCTTGCCTGTACTCAGCCCAACCTTTTTCTACCCACAACACACAGACATCCTGTCTCTGGTCTCATCACCTCTTACTTGACCCCTTCTGTTTTTCAGTTCTTTTTGAGTCATGAGAGGTGCACAACAATACAGTTTGTTCTAGGAGAGGGTCAGTGAAGACTCCAGATGGCATCCTAATTTTCAGTTTTGATTTTTAAACCCTGCAATATCTTAAGTCATGTTTTCATTTCAACATTTGCTGCACGTTCGTGCTTTCCTCCATCTCCTACGTTTTACAGACAACAGTGCTTGTTCTCTTGGATCTGTGTGATGGTTATCCACAAATTGGTAAGATTTCTGTATTTCTTCATTTTATCTTTGGACTTCCAAGTAGCATTTTCATCTCTGTAATTTTTCTTCATATCTTTTGGAGATGTGTGTTTTATGATGAATGTATGTCCTGGATTACAGTTTGGGTTTACAAATAAACCATGGTGCATGAGTTGTAATTCTTAAAACAGGCTGTGAGGCTGTGTGGGTTTTTTCTTTTTAAAGAGTGTGGAGTGCATATACACTGCTTTCTTGTGAATAAAAAGCTTAAAAGAGATTTAGTTAGTTGCAGTCTTAAGATCTGCATTTCATGGAAGAAATTTCCTGGTAATTACAATCTTTGTAATTTTTACACTGTCCACTGTTCAATGTGTCCAGCTGTATGTAAATCTTCTCTAACCATGTGTTTTTGCATTTCTTTCCTCATGCAAATGAAGAACCTTCTCGGTTTCTGTTAGGGGACTCAAATCTGACTGATTTGGCATTGCCTGATTAAAAGAGAGGGTCTCTTGCTGAATAAGGTTTTCTTTCTTTTGAAGGAATGGGAATGTGTGGCTTTTGAGCTCAGCAGTGTCTGGTGGGATTGGTGGCTGGCCTCTTCTGGCCAGGGTTACCTGGCAGACCAGGTAGCACCCTGAGGGGCTGGCAGGGCAGGAGGGGCAACTGTGCTATCACTGTTGGGTTTCTGGTGTCCAGCCCAGTCCTGGCCTGCCAGGGACTGGGGGGACCTAGCAGGAGTTTTCATCTCCCATGTGCCACCCATGTCTGGTACTCTTCCTTCTCTTGGTTTTGTTAGTCTGGGCTCTTGTCCATGTGAAGGCTTTAGTTTGTAGGTCAGAGGGGTTCTCTAGCCCTGTTGTCTGCTTCTAGAAAGTGTTTTGCAGAAAGCTGCTGAAATGATCATGAGTGCTTCCTGTGCTCGCCTTGCTGGCCATGCCAACATCTCCACCAGCAGCTTCTTCGGCTGGTCATGCTGTGCTAATCAAAGCTGGGGGCAATGTCTCATGTTAAGTCAGCACACTGTCAAATGTGGCTGTAGCTGTATAACTTGGCTTATTTATGTGATAAAAGTTATACTTTATAGCAGCTGGATTTCATGAGAATGTGCTGACTTGCTTGAGTCATTGTCAGTTCTTACATGGAGGTTTTAATCCTGGTTTTCATTGAGGTAAAATAGCTTTGATGGAGGTATGCCAGAAATAAGCTATGGGTAACTGTCAAATGGGGGGTGGGATAACTCCTCGTGTAATGCTTTGGCAGGGGTGCAGCAGTATATAATTAAGTGTGAAACTTCAGTTCAGCAGTGCATGTAAACTGTATACTCAAGTGCATTGCTGGCTGTAAGACACTAATATTTGCAATGATACTAAAGCATCTGAGCTTGTCGTTCTCAGACAGTTAATTCCTATGATAAATTTCCTAACCATGGCCCATGTGAGAATAAGCCTTCTTGAAGTAATTCAGAATATGGAGCTTGCTCTTGCAAGACTCTTAGTGTTCAGCAGGGCACTTGCTCAAAGAGGATATTGCATCTGATTTATAAATAGTCCTATTAGCTTCCTACTGCTTGCTGCAGTTCTCTTTCCTCAAGTAACTCAAGTACTTTTTTCTTGGTATCTGACAAAATAATAAGTCAGGTATGTACAGATAAAACTTTATTTTTGATGTCTTCTAGAGAGTTGGTAATATCTACCTGTAACCTGGAAAAAAAATTTTACCCAGGAACCTGTTTGATCTCTGGAAAGATCTCTGTGGCATCTTTCAAGTAAGATTTGAGAATATTTATGTATCATTTGGAGAGAAGCCCAAGACTTGGCTCAAGAAAATAGTTTTGTGCCACTGATAAATGGCATTACCCATGTTTATTTTGCTGTTTTGATCTGATGGTCTTTTTTCACCCTCTTTATTTTTCTTGTATCCTTCTCTTTTGTCTTCTGTTTATCCCTTTATTGCAGGGTTAATTGTTTTACCACAAGTAAGCTTTCTTATCATAGCAAGCTGAAGTTACTATCCAGAACTGAGTCATGATAGCATTTTTTGGTCCTATAACTAAACTTGGGGTGAGTGTATTTTCTTAATGGAATTTAAAACACATGGGAGAAAAAAGTCACAGTTCCCTTCTCATAATGTACAGCAGCTATGTCCAGGCACATGCCAATGTGTTTTAAATAAATAGCCAGTACATTGGTAGTTAGCATTAATTATTTCCATTAACTTCATTCCTTTGATTAAAAGGGGTCATTGTCATCTCCATGGTGGTACACTGACCTAGTAAACAATGGAAAATCAGAAATTACTTGCAAATGAAGATGCACAACACTTTGTGTTCAGGCTTGTGCTTATTAGTATAATGTATTAGTTATAGGTAACTTATGTGTTTTCAAGCTCAGCATTAAAGAAATGTTCTTGGCTCTCTAGTTATCAAATATGAAATTAAAACCAAAAGGATTGGTGATATGAACAAAGAAAGCTGAAAATTACTTGAATATTAAATAATTTGCAAGTACTCTTCTTGGGATCAGAATTTATTTTTAAGTTAATGTGCATCCTCTTCCCCTTAGTGGAAGTTCTTTTATTTCCCTGATACTAAAGATTTTTATTTTTTAAAGACAATATCTTGCTGCTACCAGCTAGAATGAAAAATATCTGGAGGCATCTTTCAAGCAAAGCAATCTCCATCTCTACAAGTAACATTTGTGAGAGAATTGAAAGCCCTTGCAACATGTTAGACTTACAGTGAATGGGTGGGGAAGTAATTGTTCTATTCACTGTTACTGCAAGCTGTAGTAGAAATTGCAGCATCCCTAAATTGCTTGCTCCAATACTCTTCTCAGGGAATTCAGTAGAACCACATTTAAGAAAATTTATCTCTTTATTTTCCAAGATGTATCAAGGCAGCTCTTGAAGTTAGTTCTGAGGTTTGGCAGTTCCTTCAGGGTGTGGAATATTTCAGAAGCCTGTAAGAAAAGAAATGGAGAGGTTTTCTGCTAGTTTACACCGAATAAAAAGTTAATCTAGTTCTTGTAGTAAAATTGCTTCCTTGAAAATAAAATAATTCTGTGAGATTTAGAATAGATTTTGTTTTAGTTGTGGGGGGTTTTTTAATTTTTTTTTGTGTACATGTACATATCTCTATATATATTTATATACATTTATATAAACCCCCCCACAACTAAAACCTTTTGGTAAAGAAAATTCAGGGTGCTGTGTGAATGCAGAAGCTCTTGGCACACAGGTTCCTTGCAGGAACATGTAAATTAAATAGAGCTGATAACAGCCAAAGACTAATTCCTTTATGCCTCTATACACTGTACAATGGCTCTTCTTGACTTCTATTGTTTGTTCTCAAAAAAAAAAAAAAAAGAAAATAACCTTCCTGTTTGCAGTCAAAACCAAGGTATCCTTTTAGGGTTTGGTCCTTAGTTCCTGGCTCACATAGGAGTTTTTCAGTCTCACCAGTCCTGGCTGAAAATACCTTCTGTGCTGGCTGTGCAAGACATGCACTGAGAAGTGCCTTATGGGTCCTACAAGGGGAACAGCATGTGGTGGGCTCACTAGGCTGGGATGTATCCAAGACAAGATCAGCAACTTTGGTCTTCCTTTGAAGATTAAGTTGGCATTAAATTATACATTTGACTTGCTGTTTTCTTTTAGAGTGAAGTTCAGCAGTGTCTCTACTTGGAGTTTAATTTATAGCTTTGATAATAGCTACAATCTTGAGCTTTGGAAAAAATCCTTTCTACCTTTTCAGCTACCTGGGTTTTAGCAAAGGACAGATTTTTTTACTATCTCAAATATTTTCTCTGTGAAAGTGTATTTAAAAGGTAGCTGACCAACTGGTCTTCTGTCTCCCTCCCTTCCTCAGACTAAGGGTTTATTCCTGCCTCTGTTGTTTTCTGATGAGTATTTGCTATGTGTCTATTATGCTAAGATACTCACTAAATGAGACTGACTCTTAGGAAGGCAAACCACTTGATTACTTGGGGAACTTAAAAAACAAATGCACAATAAGCCTTCACTAAATTTTACTTCCTTACAAAAAGTTCCTTACATACTTGTCTTCAAGTGTTGTATTGGCATGTAGCAGAGAATTTGAGAAATCCCACAGTTGGCCAAGACAATGTCGCTGACAACAGCGGCTGCTCAGAGAAAGTGCGTAGGAACATCTGCACTGTGCTGAATTAGAAGAGCTTTACAGAACTGGGGAATACCTGTAAACATGTAAAAGACAGAGGCAAGAATTAGAACTGCCTTTGCATGTGACTCTTTTTTTAAAGGGAAGATAGTACTAGCCTTTAAAAAAAAAATCATACTTGGTTTATAAACCTTTATATGAGATTTGGATTGCTTCTGGTACAGGAAAGTAAGTTTGTCTGTGGTATTGTTTTGGAGTGCCTGTATTTCCCAGGCAGAAGGCCATGTGCTGGAGTCCTACAGAACTGTGCTGGTATGTGAGCAGCAGACATCCTTAAGTGTCTGACACTTTAATTTTATAAGGCCTAGGCTACATTGATGGTTTGTGAGCACACAGTGACAAGTTTTCAGAGTTGACAAGAATGCTGAAAAACACTAATTAGATTTTGTTTACTTAATTTTGTTCTTAAAAAAAAAGGTATGTTTTATAAGGACGTCCACATCAAGTTGAATTTTCAGTGTGAAATATGATTTTAGTGCTTTGCTGCACAGGTGCATGCCCATACAGACTGATACTTGATTGGGACTAAAACGGAGGAGCAAGGGGCCATCTTTCTCAGTCAGGTATGGAAGTAGGATAGGCTTTCCAAAACTCACTAATTAGTGCATTTCAGCCCTGGCCTCCTGATTTCTGAAGGAGCTATGGACAGTCTTATAGTTTCGTTAGGCCTCAGCTTTTTTGCATAGAATGCTGGGGGTGATTTGAGCATTGCATGTCCTATAATTACACTTTGGTAGGAACGCAGTGGAGTCATCAGCTGTGCTTCACAGCCTGGGTTTTCCTTGCCTAAGCAGCGTGCGAAGGGGAAAAGAAACTGGAAACATGAAGCTTCAGTTAACAGTTTCAGTTTTGCTGCTCTGTGTGTTGGAGAGCATTGTTAGCATACACTGAAAAGAAAACTGGGTTGATATTGGGAAATACATTGCTATTGGATAAAAGGAAGTGTTTTCTTCTAGAAAAGGTGTCTTCCAGAATATACTGCACTTGCTTGTATAGGCATCTTTAGTAACTGCAAGAATTACATGCTTGAAAGTAAAAGTCAGAGGTTAAACTAAAGTTGAGGACTGGCCACTGAGTTGTGTATGTCAAGACTGATGATGCCTTAAACAATGGATTAAGAGGAAAATAATTCTAACACCCCTCCTCTCACCAAATTCCGTACTGCACTTTTTCGCGAGACAGACATTTGAGGAGGAAGCAATATTGCAATTTAAAACCACAGTCAAGTGCTCATGCATTTGTGGTGGTACTGTTTCAGTTCCCCTTCGTTTCCAATAGAATAGAAAAAACTTTTGAAAGATTGTATTTCACAGAATATTAGTGTTCAGAATATTTAGTTTATGATAGTTAACAGGTGACATTCTAGACCATAATTTGTATGGATATTATTTAAAGCCTGTCCAGAACACTGATTAAGAAAATAGTTTTACCTTGGCAGTTTTGGTTTAGTTAAATAGAAAAGATTTTATTTGTGTCCATGTCTGTGTGTATATCTTGATTTGAAGCCTAATGAGGAACACAGTGGATAAAACCTATACAATGTTACACCGTCTCAGTATTTTCAAAACTGCCCCTTACCCAGCCTAATTTCTGAAGTTTGAAATCTTGTCCATTTTTAATATCTCTTCTGTCATCATTTTAAAAGTGTTTCCAGTCATTACTGAAATTGCAAGAAAGTCTCTACATTGTCTGATGCTACCTTGAAAAGTCTGGATATAAAAGTAAATAGGCAGAAGGTGATACTATTCTGTGATCTCTCTGTTTTTACTTGCAGTTATCTCTTTCTAGTCACTGTCTGACTTCACTGCTGTCTCAGATGCTCGCTTCTGTTTGTTTCCTAAACATAAATGTGTTTTGCGCGTGTAAAAAACAACCATTTGGCTTTTTGCTATTTTTTGTATCTAAAGATAAGAGAGAATAGGCTTTTAAGTACCTCCAGTGCAGGTGTACAGTGTGACATGGAATATTATATGGAAAATGGGCATTTTAGCAGTGTCCCTGCCCAGTGCTGTTCTCTGGGGTGTATTCTGTATCCTGCATTCATTAGATGTGTGCAGCAGTGGCAGCTGTGTCGGGGACAAAGTACAGCAGCACATTCTATGTTTCTGCCTGGAGGTGGCTATATTTAATTGGTGGATGGACAGTCAGAGTCCACTATTGGCAGTGGTCCTGTTATTGCTTTTTTTAACTAGAAATTGTTCAGTGATGGGCACTGAAATTTCAATGAGGCAGATGGAAAGGCAGCAGAAAGCTTTTAGATTTAACAAAATTAAAGTCTTTGCTTTGGCAAGACTCTCAGTTCTTTTTTTCTGTTTTAACTTTGTCGTTAGGGAGTGGAAGAATGTTGCTCTAATTAAAGAAATTAATTGCAAGCAGGTGTTAATATTGTTAATTCTGGTTTATGTTTGTCCTTTTAGCTGTATCTGCTAACAAAGCTATATAAGCATTTTCTTTGGGAGGCTGGTCTTCTGTCATTTTCATAAGATTAGGTTAGCTCTTAGACTATTAGTATGTAATTCTAGTTTGAATTGTATTGCTCTTGAAATGTTATTGATGTATTCATCATAGATTTTCATGCTTAAAAGAAAATGTTCTGTTACTCATGAACTCTGCTTGTTTTCTGTTTCAGCTGGACTGCCTTACCTCATTGTGGCTGCTGTGTAGAAAGCCCTGTAGACTTCTAAAAAATCGTCAGCTTTCTGCATGACTGTTCTTGTTTCTGTCTTGTTCTAAGTTGTTAAAATATTCCAGTTTTGAAGTTAATATTTTTTCAGAAGCTTCTTGTTGCAACTGAATTCCTATCAATTTTCTTCCAGTGTTTTCTATTTCAAGTGATACTTTATAGTCCTCTTGATTATGTATTTTCTGTTTCTCTTTGCTCTGTTGCTGTGTGAAAAATGTCCTTCTGCATAGGGTAATTTCACTGTGATGCTGTGCTCATTCTTACCTTTTAAAAAATTAGTAGTTTTTCTAGTAACAATGATAAATCCCTACATATTCCTGCTTGGGTGTAAATGTGTAGATTCTTAAATTAATGGAGAATGGTTTGGGAGTTTTGGTCATTTATACACTGCAGGACATTGAGAACCAAAGGATACATACAAATACAGCAAGAGGCCAAAAATATTGTTGTAGGGATTCTAAGCAGATACTTGTCTCTGCCCCTCCGTTTCTGTATTATCATTGCTTATTAAATGGTTGATACAGAAAGTTAACATGGATGAATATTTAGAAAATAGACACCTCACCTTGAAATGTAAGCATGCTAGGAAGTGAGATGAAAGATGTTTAGTTAATATTTTAATGTTTCTTAAACTGATTCAAACTAAGAAATAACTACTGTAATTTTGATTTAGGAATTGATGCCTAATTGTGCACATTAACTTTTTTCACAAATGTGCATCTGCTGGGTTTTTTTACCATAAATGTGTTGTGATTAGTTATCTGAAACTAAAACCTCTAAAAAGAATTAAATTATATTCCCAAAATCTCCCTGGAAGGAGTGAGGCTCAGATTGTCAGCAAGAACAATACCAGTCTGGATTGTGTGCAGAAGTCAGAGAGGACCTGCTGTGCTTATTATTCTGTTTAAGTAATTTGCTGGGACAGCACTGTGAAATCAAGATACAGGAACCCAATCTTCAAAACCTCTGTTGCAGCATTCAAGTGTGTGAAAGATTAGACTGGGTTATTTTCTTATCCCCTTTGAAGGAAGCAAATGATTCAGTAGGCTTCAAGCATATAATTGAATGGCCTTTTTTTCCCCAGGGAATTTGAGATATGTTATTTTTAGGGAAACACCAAATCACATCTGTATGCCTTAGCATTTAAATGTTTGAAATACTAGTTTTGTATTGGTTAACAAAATTGCTGGAAATGGCTTTTTTCATCGCAAAGAAGTGGAGTTTTTTTTATTAGGGTTACTTTAGCCTGTTGCTGGATGCTGTGATGCAGAGGTTGTTCCTTTTTTAGCTAAACTGAAGTCTGAATAGAATTGCAGTATGCTGAGAGCAAAAAAGCTTCAGGGTTAACCCTGGTCTCTGTGGGCACATTGATCATTTGGAAGGGAGTGTCTGTGTGTTTTGTCTAGCTGTAATCTTGGCTTCTTCAGTGGTGAAACATAACTGCTAGGTAATTAAATTCTTTTTTAACAGATTGTTTTCCTTCACTAAAGTTATTTATTTACAAATATTAAACATTCTAAATTCTCGGAAATCCCAAATTCTGATGCTAATTCCAGCTAAACCTGTGATACCTGTGCTCATTTATCTCAACCATGCAATCCCTTTTAAGGGCTGGAATTTGCCTTTTTTTTTATCTGCCAGCTCACATCACAGTGTCTCCTTTCAAATCCACTCATGTGTGCTCTGAAGTTGAACACTGATATCATCTGAGGCTGTGGCAGGCTGGAGCCCCATGAGTTTTATCTCTGTCTGCCATAATGTGCCTACAGTAGGCAAAAATTCTGGTATAATCATATTTTGTTTGTATTCTGAAAATACTGTGTCAGTTGGTTTATTTCTATGACACAATTAACCAGTTGGTAACCAACACAGAACTATAATTTTAAAACAATGTTTCTTAGGCAGTTTGTACAAAGCTGACATTTAAATACAGGACTTAAGAAATGTGTGAAGGATTTCAAATTTTATAACATCTGTGAAACAACTCTGCTGTTTATCAAGCAGTGGTACTGTGGGACATAAAATATACAGCATGCTTTGGTTTTACCTTAGGGGAGTGCTTGCAAGTTGTGTATTTGTTTCCAGAGTTTTATGAGATGAATGAGACAGTGGGCTTGTCAAGTCTCCTGCTCCATGAAGAATTCCCTGCCCCAAAGCCTGTAGAGTAGAAATGCAGCAAATTTCATTCTCTATGTTGGTCTTGCTTCTTGGAGATTTAATTTAAGGGTCTTTCAGTCCCTAGAAATACTGGTGATCAGAGCTGACCTTAAGATCTTGGAATAATGGCATGGGGATTCTGGCATGCTTTAAGAGAGAAATCGGATAGTCTTTCCTTGCTTTGCAGTTAAAAGCCTCCTTTATGTTTTGTCTGTGAAGTCACTGTGTCACTGTTGCAGGAAAAGAGCAATTAGGCTGGGGTTTTTGCCACTACGAATTGAGCTATTGCTGCTTCCCTCTGGGAATCAGCTGGGGATGGACTTGAAATGGAGATACTATGAAGCTCCAGCTTTGGGGTTTCCCACATCTGAGTCTTTACCATAAAGGAATTGGGTAGGTTCTTAACTTCCTCTAAAGCAAGAACAAATCCTAACCCAGTTGTGTCTCTTCAAAAAGATGCATGGATAACTACTAGAGGCTGTATTTTATAGTGGCTGTATTTAATTTTGTAAAACAACAGTCTTGGCAACCAGAGGTTGAATAAATTGTTTGAAACAGACATACAGCTTTCAGATAGCGAGGAATTGCAGTGACCTGTCCAGAGACAAAAGTAGATACTAACCATTAAAATATACAGCAGATGTGATAAACAATGTGTTAAAAATTCTTAAAACATTATATTTGGTTTGAGTCTCTTAAACCTTTTTTGTTTGTTTGTTTAGGGGGTTTTTTGTGTGTGTTTTTTGTTGTTGTTGTGGGAGTTGTGAAAACAGAAGCATTCCAAAACCTCAGTATGTATGTGGCCTCTGAATCAGCAGCAGCATATGCCTTTTCTAAAAAAGAGATTTGGGTTGCATTTGTTTATATATTTTTGTCTTCCATAGACAAATATTTTCAGAGACCTTTCCCAAAGCTCTATAACACCTGCACTTTTTTTACCCAGAATATCCAATACTGTTAAATATAAGGAGACAGCTCAGTTTGGGGTTCCTGTAATCTCCAATCTGACATGTGGGCTTAGCTTGTTTCATACATACTTGTTGAGTTCTGAGCTATTTCAGAAACAGGATCCCATTAGTGTTTCAGTTTCAACATCAGTAAAATTTTTAATGGTTTGACTGACCATGCATATATTATGGTATGTTGAGCACTGAGAGGGCTGCAAACTGCCATCAGAGAATTGACTATTGGAGAGAAGTTTTTTTAAAGTAATTCTTGTTATGGCAGAGACTGCTGCAAAACAGACCTGAGTGTATCAGATACTAAGTGGAAGGAGCTCTATGACAATTTGTTTTTCAGCTTTGTGCAAATATATATTTAAATAAGCATGGGAAAGTACTGAACAAGTGGTAAGAAAGCGGTCTAAATGACAAACTGTTTGCACAAGTGTAATGTATTGCTTTACCTGATAGCAATGAATTTAACATTGCTTTTACCTTATCTTCCTCAAATTCTTCTGATTTGAGGGGTTTAACTTACTTTTATATTCTTCTTGGACACTGATGTGTTGATACCAGAGGTGCATAACTTGTGCCTGTGAAGTTACATCAGGCCTGATAGGATAGGTTGTTTTAACTTTTGGGTTGCTTTTTTGAGGACTTGCAAAGTCCCTGCCAGATTTTAACTTGTTTGAATTCAGCAGTGGCTATGGGCACATGAGCTGTGAGTGCTCTTGAGTTTCTCAGGTTGGGTGTTCCTGTATATAGGAATGTTGTACTGCACATGTGTAGAGAAACAGGAAACACTGTGTCCTCAGTGATTAGAAATGGAGATTTTCTTACATACCTGTTGCTTCAAATCAAATTGCATTGCACTAACATAATTATTTACTCGTTGAATTTTAGTGAAAATTAAAAACATTTAGTATTTTCTGAACAATTCAATTGACAAGAGTTCTTTTTCCATTTTTCCCCTCTGATTAAAAAGTTGCTGAATTAAAAAATTGCCCCTATTCTTTTGCTGTTGCATTGAAACATAACCAATGCACTGGAAATTCCGAATTTCATATATGTTGCTATCTTTTAATTTAAGTAATTTTTTCCCAATCATTCTGTCTTCTGAAAACAGGAGTGCTCTGTAATTGGACTTCAGGAGTCGTCCGTGAAGGACTCTGCATAGCTTATTCTTCAAATTTGACGAGGTTGTTGAATGAGCAATTGGAAGCTAGGAACAGTTTCCCATAGGATGGGAGGAAAGTGATTCAAATCCAGCCTTTTTGTTGAATTTATGTTTTCCACGTGTTTATATCACTAGGGAAGAATAATTTAAAAATCTTTTCTGTTTGCAAAAATGCCTATCTTCTTTCTGTAAATTAGTTTACCATTTTACCAGATGACTTTGAATAGGTTCCCTCCTTCTCTCCCTGTCCCCAAATAACCCCTCTTTCAGATTTGGTGCATTTTAGCTTCATTTTTGCTATTAGAGATGGTTAGTAATATTATTGATTTTAATGCTAAATGGACAGCATTGTTATATTTTAACTTCCTGGTCATGCTTCCCCTGGTCTGAGCACTTTGCAATGGGAAAGAAAACCTTTATGGCTGTGCCTGGCTGGCCCAGTGTGGCCCCATGGCCTGAGCAAGCCGTACTCTTCTCCTTTTTCATAGGGATGTGCTCAGTGCTGATGCAAACCTTGGAGGCTTCTGTTGTAGGCTAACTTTTGGTAACATCATAAGGATATATTGGTGGCCAGTGGCACATTACAGACATGTGGAAAGTTGTAAATCAATTGTGTGTTCCTAGGGGGAAGTGTCTTGCAGGAGGGAAGATGTTTGCCAAAAGGAAGGGTTTGTCTGGAGAGCTCCCTGGCTCCAGCAAATCTCTTCAGATGTCTGACCTTTTTTGCTTGCAAATGGTCACCCTTCCCAGTGTTTGCTCTTCCTTGTGTTGAAGTTTGTTTTTCTTTTGGGTTGAAATAAACCAAGTGTTGACTTGTCCCTCACTATCTTTTCATAACAAGTTTTTCTGAGTTTTTTCTCTCCTCTGTTTTCTGTATACCATAGCCAAAGTGTGATGTTGGAGGAAAAAGACAGAAATAAAACATTTTATGTGTTATTTGTCTGTTTCTCTGGTTGAACTCACTGTTGATGATGGATCAATGACTTTTTCCTTCTTTGTCAGGGTAGCTTGACAAAATTGAGGAATAGAAATAGATGAACTAAGATTTACCATTTTGTAGTATGGTAAAGTTGAAAACAAAGGAGGATTACATTTGTACTAGGAGGTGGAAGTGAAGGACTTAACCTTACATCATCTGTAAGGATGTATTTTACTGAGAAGCAGCAAGGTATGCTGTAGCTCGAGGGCTGTATGTAACATAACTCAACATACATGTATATTTCAGTGGATGCCAACTAGTGGAAACCTCTGTCACACAACACTGGAAGTAGAATGCTGAATGTGCTGTGTAATGCATTAAGCAGAGTCTTCTGTTTCTTCTTGGTCATAGCTAAAGCAGTCTTTGGGATTGTTTTGGTTCAAGCATGGTCCCACTGCATACAGGCATTCTCCCATGAGCCAACTACATTTTATTTTTTCTGATTAAACCACAAAGTGTGTGGTAAACTGGACTATTATCTTGGTTTCCTTCATACTTACAGAAATGTACTGGGAGGATTTTACTATGTAAAAAGGAGCTTGCAGATTAAGAGACTTGTGATTCCCCAAACCTTTCCTGTTCCCCTCAAATGGGAAATATTTTGTAGGATTATGTTTAAATCCTGTCTGAAAGGGAAAGATTTCTATAAATCCATGCAAACATCAATGTCTCCTGTCCCATCTTGAGTGGGAAAACTGAACAAATTTGAAGTCTTATTTATCATCTGTCTGAGATTGAATGAAGGCCTGTTAAGAGGGAGTCCAAGCCCAGTAGATACAGTCACAGAGATAATGACAAGTATGCATAGCTGGTTGAAAATAATTTTCCATTTGACAGGGGTTTTGGTGTTTATGTTTAATTCCTGCTGCTTTCCCATATGCAGTTTAACTGAAATGGTGTTAATTATGACACTAGATAATGAATGTCCTGCAGGCAATGGTGTGGTTGTTTTCTGTTCCTCAAACCGGCGCACACGGAGACCTCTCCAGCCTTTAGCTGTGCTGTGAAGTTGCCAATGCTTTGATTTTCCTACTGCCAATCTTGTTGAGAGAAACACAGTTTCTTCTCACACATCCTACTGAGAAGTCAGCTTGTCCAGATTAAATGGGATGAGTTTTGGTTCTGTGTAGACTTGGGTTTTTGACTTGGGTTGAGACCATGTTTAATGTATTTTAGACTTCAAAGTAAGCTCTCAAATATCTTTCAACCCACACAGCTTCCACCATATGGATCAATAACAGTGTGGTTTTTGATTATTAGGTTAATTCAGAGGAGGTAGTTCCAGTTATTTTTCTCTTTCAAATGGCTGAGCCACTGTATTTCTGTATTTAGGATTGCAAACTGAGTACTAACATACCTTAGCATCACAGACTGTTCTTCAAGCTTCAAGGTGCTTTTCTAACATTTAGTTCTGTAAACTGAGTATTTGGGGTTTGTAACTGGAGGTTACTCCGGGGGGTAGATGCTCCGTAGTGACATCTTTCTTTTTATTCCTCAATGGCAGATATGATAAGTACAAAGTGTTAGTATTTATAAGAAAGTAGAAAACTTGTATATATATGATGGATGAGTGGCTTGATTTAGTTTTTTCTAACAGTCTTCCATCTCTTCCTCCTGGTTTCATTCCTTCTTTTCCACAGCTTCTGTTGTTGTCAGATCCTGTATTTGCTTTTAGTTTGGCTTTTGCTTGTGTATGAGGGAAGCCAGTTTGGTATCTTTTAATAAAAAAAGAGATTCATGCCTTCAAGGCCAGGTGCTTGAAATTAATCTCTTAAATAAAAGGATCCCAGTTCTTAATGTGTGTGCTGAGTGTACATATTTTCCATGGCAATTGTATATGACCAGCATTCTATGTTTCTTTGATTTAGGATACTAATCTTAGGGAAGTGTTCAACTTTGAAGCAACTTGATATGTTTATAATACTGAATGGCAAAACAGATTTTTGTTCTTATTTTTTAAAGGCATAAATACTACAAAAGCTAAGCTTTTAAGCAACTTAAAACTCTCTCTCTGATGAGGCCTTCAGTCATTTCATCTACTTTACCAGGTTTGATAACAAATCTCTGGGTTGTTTGGTGGAATTTGCTTAAATGTTAGTGTGCAGCAGGAGCAATATGTGTAAACTGTTACAAATGATAATTTGCAGGCTAAGTCAGGAAAGCACAGACCAGCTTCTGCTGAATGGGACCAGGATGTCACCTTCTGTTCTTAGTCTGCTCTTTTTGTGTGTCAGGCAGGTGGCTGGCAGTGTCTTTGGTAAGTGGTCTGCCCTCAAGATTGCAAAATAAATAACTCCATTAAGACAAAAGGAGGAATAGAATTACAGCATCTTCCGTCTATTCACAGTAGTAATTCAGCTGTTACAGTTCTTTCTTAATGTACAGTCAGCTAGGAAAGACTCCTAATGCCCTCTGCAGCCTGGGAATTTTATCTCCTGTCCTTTCTCATAGATTAATGGAAATGGGCTTTCCAAGAGCTGTGAAACAGATGTCAAAATTGCAGCACAGAGCAGTGACAAACTCTGCCTTCAGTGTTTCTTGTTATCGTTGGATCTCAGCATGATATCACATCAGGATGAAAGGAACCACATCAATATAGCAATTCCTTTTGCTTGTGGTGGATGTTTATTTTAAGTGTTAGCTTCAGAATATTTTTGGTGCATTCAGAAATCTGTTAGAGCAGCAGGAGAGATTTGGTTTGGGTGCACTGCTGCGGTGTGCTGGGGAGTCTCATGCCTTACAATCACTAACATGCATGGTAGTGTGTAAGAAATCAAAATGCTGTCTGCAGTTCTCCAGCTTTCCTTTCTCCTTGGCTCTAGAAATAAAAAAGAAAAAAAAGTTTTGGAAAGTTTAAAAAATAAATTAGTTCTAAATTAGCTTACATTTTTAATGTTTATTAAAAACTGTCATATAATTCTTCCCCTCTTTCTTCCCAAAGATATAGAGCTCAGATGCTAAGGGATTTGTTAATCTGGGAGTTGGCAATTTGGAAAATGTGCAAATGTGCAGTACTCTGCTGGTTTTCTTACTGTTAGAAAATGCCTTTTCCCTACAGCCTCTGCAGTCTAGTCTATTCTTTACATATTATTCTGAAGCCAATGTTTTTAGGGCTTGGGAGGGAGGAAGATATCACCATCCCAAAGACTCTGAAATAAAAACAAGCTTAGGAAGTATTCATAAAGTGTGTTCTGTTGTAAATACCCTGAATATGTATAGTGCCTGGATTTGTGGAACATCTGCACCTATGTTACAGTTATGGACTAGGTTAATGAAAGGTATTTTTATCCTCAGTGTCAGTAGTCAGTGTCTTGTTTTTCTTAATAGTATCAGAATGGGCGAGTTGTACACTGAACGTGTAGCTAAATAGAGAATTCCTGCAGTTGCTCAGTTGTTTCATTATTTTCTAGCTAAAGGCAAGTACATTGAAATTTCATTTATTTGCCATGACTTTGCTCATATTTACAAATTTTTTCATTATTTTAAATTAAGATGCAAGATTTTCTGAGCCTGTATGGCTTAAGTGGAACTTTTTGCTATTTATATCAGTCTGAGCAGGCACAGGCTCTTAAGGAGTGTTATGTTCAACAGAGATTAGATTGACATTAATTTACCAAGAAGAAGAAAAAATTACCAAGAAGAATTTGCCACCCATGCTTACTCTTTTGGCCTTAAACTGAAACAGAACCGTGCTACTAATACATTTGCAAAAGTTTTGCAAAAGAGAGCCTGCAGGTAGATATTGTGTGATTAAGCAGGTTGTTACTTGTGTCATGGAAGTCACTGGCTGTGCCCCTGTATTGGCACTGAGGCATGTGCCCTGTTTCTCCAAATAAAATAAAACTTCAATTTGAATTTTTAGTATAAAGGATTGTTTATATCCATTACTTGAAATACCTTTTGTTTTTAATTATTTTGTAAATTCCTGCCTTAAGAAATAAGGTTTTGAACCCATGTGGCACAGTGAAATAGGTCAGTGGCAAATGCAGGGGAAGAAAAGTAAACATGTTTCATCACTGTCTTGCTGTTGTATTTCTAAAATCTTGAAGCTACCCCCTGCTTAGTCTTTCGTCTAAGGGATTTGACAGGGAGATGACTTCAAATGCTTCAGTGATTCACTGTTGCTATGCAAATGGCTCAGGTATTTTGAGGCACTTTTCCTTCAGGCATCCCATGCCATGTGGCAGGTTCAGATGTTTTGAGACTGTAGGAAATCTCCCCATCAGCTGAGAGGTTAAAAAACCCTATGTTGTCCCCAGGTACACTTCTCCGATGTGCAGTTTCAATTATAATACAGGAAAGTACTTCTAAATTCACATTATTTGACGGAGAAAGATTTTGTGAAAACACTGTTTTCAGGTAGTCCAGAGCATTTTATCTTGCTCAGATAAAATGATTTATTTTGGTACTGTTCAAATCCAAGCACATATCCTCATATATTCAATTTTTTTTTTGTTCTTGTAGCCAACTGAAACTGATGAAAGTGTTTACTCTTAGAGTATAGAGACATTCAACTTCAATTTGAAGACTGTAGTGAGTTGACCCTGGTTAGATGCCAGACACCCACCAAAGCCTCTCTATCACTCCCTTCTGCAACTGGACTGGAGAGAGAAAATATAATGAAGGGTTTGTTGGTTGAGATAAGGACAGAGAGTGATCACTCAGCAAATACTGGCCTGGGCTAAACAGGCTAGAATTAGAGGTATTAATTGAATTTATTAACAGAATCATAGTAGGATAATGAGAAGTAAAATCAGACCTTAAGAGCACCTTCCCTCTGCCCTTCCCTCCTTCCCAGCTCTACTGCCTCCCCCAGCAGTGCAGGGAGATGGGAATGGGGGCTGTGGTCTGCCCATCACGTTTCTCAGGCTGCTCAGGGAGCAGAGCCCTTCTGCACCAGCGTGGGATCCCTCCCATAGCAGATAGTTTCCCCTGAGTTTCTCCAGTGGGAGTCCATCTCAGAGGCAACAGTTATCCACAGACTGCTGCAATGAGAGCCACTCTTCCCCAGGGTGCAGTCCTGCAAGGACAGGCTGCTCCCTCATGGGGTCACAGGTCCAGCTGGGAAACCTGCTCCAGTGTGGGCTGTGCTCTCCATGATTCCACAGGTCCCTGGCAGGAGGCTGTTCCAGCACAGGCATCCCAAGGGGTTACAGCCTCCTCTCAAGCATCCACCTGCACTGGCATGGGTCTCCTCCATGGGCTGCAGGTGGATCTCTGCATCCCTGTGGCCTTGTCTGGCGGCACATCCATCTTGGAGCCAGCTGGGATTTGCTCTGCTGGACATGGAGGAAGTTTCTAGCAGCTTCTCACAGAAGCCACCCATGTAGCTGCCCCTGCTATCAAACCCCAGCCATACAAACCCAATACTAACACTTAGAGGAATCACTGCAGTACATAAATTGTTGAAGATGAATGATCCTCACAGTTAAATGTAAGTTTTATCTAAATGTATTTATCACTGCTTCTGACTATTAGGTTTTATTATGGCTTTAATAATAAATTGTATTGCATCCAGTATCTAATAATGTATCTGTGCAATTTTCACCTTAATTTTTTTCTTAAGAATTTAAAGCTCATCAAAATACTGCTGTTATTGGTTCTTGGGCTCACATTCTGCTTGGACAGGTAAACTTAATTATTGCCAGAGTGGTAAATTATATTTTTATTTATAATCTTTTATTCCACTGATTAATCAATAATCAGTTTGAAACCAAATCAGTAGTCTTCTCCATCCATCCCTTTTATTCAATCACTGTTTTTCCCCACTCTTCCAGGGAGCTGGCTGTGTTTTGCTCTTTTTTTCTGCTGTTTGTTGCTGCTCTGATGATGATAGATGGGAAGTTGTCGGTCATACAGCCTCTGGGACATAATTTAGCTGTAGCAAGGCTTCTCTGTACAGCCTCATGACAGCCTGCACTTTCTGTTGGTTGATTATGTCTGTGCCATAAACCAGCAGAACCTGTGAGAGCTGTGACACCACAAAACCACTCCACTACTTTCCAGTTTGTAAATTAAAGGGAGCTGAAGACAGTTTTCTAGAAGGTGGCTTGTAACTGGGTTCAGAGGGACTGTGGAGTTGGTGTGTGTGGCACAGATGTAAGGAGCCTGTGGGGGCGGCTCCTGCCCAGCCTGGCTGGAAGGGCTGGCACTGCTTTGGGCTCCTGTTAGCCACGTGCGGAGCTCTCGCCTCCCAGGAATCTCCTGGCCGTGGGCAGGCACTCACTGCACACCTGGCGAGCCCTCAGCAGCCTGGCCCTGCCTGAGGCACAGTGGGGAAGCGAAGAGCTGTTGGCACCTTGGGGAGCTGTCAGCTCCTTTCAAGCCATAAACACCAGCATTTCAAATGAGTTGGCAGGGCGAGCTGCCAAAGACAAGCCAGGCCAGTTACGCCCCTGAAGGGCCCGAAGCCACCCGCGGTGTGTCCCGTTCTCTGGATTTGCAGCAGCAGCTGACAGGGTGTGAGGAGCGCGGGGATGCTGCCCGGCGCGTTCCGTCCGCCGTGCGAGTGCCGCTGCTCCGCTGTCCTGCGAGGCGAACGCGGGCAGCGGGCTCTCCCTCTGAGCTCAGGCATCCACACAGTTAGGAAGAAATCCAAACATTTGGATCTGTTTCCTGGCAAATTGCCCTGCAGGGAAGTTTGGTGTTTTAAGAGTGTTTCTGCCCTAACTTGGAGGGAGGCTACCTTTTTAACTGCGTTACTGATCAGGTAGGAATTACTGCACAATTAAATGCAGCAATATTGGGATTACACAGCTTTATTTTTATAAAAGTAAAAAAATAGAAGACATGCAGTGCTAATTTAACTTCTGTTTTCTTGGGTGTGAGGGTTTTTTCTTGTTAGGCTTTCATTCCTTTTTTTTTTTTTTTTGTCCTCCTAATGGGCATTGGTATATGAAGAGTACACAGCATAGGCAAACTCAAAGCTTCTTGCTTTTCCTAACCCTGTGCAAGCTTCCACTATGCTTTGATAGACCTTTGGGATTAATTAGTTTTCTTCCAGAAAAAAATTAGCTATGCTTGTTACACTCAATTTGAATTTTGCACTGAGGTTTCATTTTAATAAAGTGACTGAGGTGTAGGAAGAAAACATCTGTGATGTTTTTCCCAGCTATGTTTTCTGTAAATACAGTTTTTGTAGGGCTAAGCTGTAGATCATGCAATATGCAAGTTGGATCTGCTATATCAGCTGTGTCTTAAAAAAAAAAAGTAAACAAAAACTATGTTTTTTTAAAATTTGAAGCAAGCATCTGCATTCTGAACATGCTTTTATTTTTCTGGTTAATTTTGGTATTTTATAAATGTCTGCGTTGGTTGCACATTGATTTTGGAAGATCATGATAAACAAGTGATACTTTACTGCTGTGTGGTTCTGTGGTGTCTTTAACATGGTGCTAATTTGGGCCTGTGATGTTGATGCTTTTAAGATGGACATTACTGCAAAGGGTGGTTGGTAACTGTGGTTTCTCTTACTTGCCTCATAAATGTCACCTGAATTGGGATTCTTTCCTGTGATTTCTTGGTGTCACTGCTGTTGCACTGCAGGTAAGAGCGAGGATTGCTGTTTCTCTAGCACAGCAAATTTCTGTCCTGCTTTGTTGGCTGTGCCTGAGACTAAGGAAGTACCTAATTTTTGAAAAATGTTTGTCTCCTCATCTGAAAATATTAAGACTCTGGTACATAATGTTCTCGCAGCAGTTGCCTTTCTGATAGATAAATGAAGCAGTGATTCCTGAGGAGGACAAAAGCCATCATAAATTCCATTAAGATGTGAACAAATGCTTCTAAGTGTTCTTGGAAATAATAATACAAAAAAACCCTGCCGTTACTTACCATATGGCACTCCTTTAGATCTTGCTGGGAGGTCTTGACTGTTTTATTTTAATGATTGCATAACCTCTCACTTCAGAAGCTTGTTCACATTAATAGCTGGCTAGGGGAAGCCTGAACCGTTATCTTCTTTAGACTGTATGGACTTCAGATTTTAGCTTTAATGGGATTCACTGCAGGAATTCAAACTAGCTTTCCTTCTCAGCTTCATTGTTGGAAGCAGAAAGACTCTTCATCTGACTAAGAAACAGTTGATTTCTGGTCTGTCCCCCCCCCCTTTTTTTTTTCTGTGTCCTCCCTAATCAACTGTGGATTTATTTTAAGAACAATTCAGGGTCTGAGACTGCAATTTTTTTTTTAAAGGTGGGATGATTTACATGGAGAACAGTTGTCAGGAATGGTTGACAGCCTCTAAGGGCTGAAGGTTATGTGAAAGGATGAGAAATCAGAATGACTTTTGTAGAAAATATTATTACCTGCTAATTGTCTACTTAGCATGTCTTTGGATATGATACACAGCCTAATACTAGCATTTTAACAAGATCTGCTGATAAAGAGAGTTTTGGTGTTGGGTTTTTCTTCCCAAACTTCTCTGGTTCAGTTTTTTAAATCTCTCAGGCAGTGGTATGCTCCCTTTTCCATGGTAGCTTGTTGTAATTTTGAGACATAATCAGTATTACATTTTTTTAAAGATTCACTCCTGACTTCTTTTCTCCAGCTTTTCCTCTACATACATCTTCTCTAATTTAAGTAGTGTTAGGAATTGCCTTCAAGATTTTTTTTTTTGTGCATAGCGTGGGAGGAAATGGACTCCAGCAAATTACTGCATCTCTGTATGCTTTTAATGCTACTGGAAGGATTGTGAGATGTGATTTTAAAGTCTGAGAAGACACCACTCTAATTGTATTTTTTGCTTTTAGACAGATTGGTCCAGTGAAATACAGACAAGGAGATAGGGAGTGGGGCACTGTGGGCTGGTGTCTGTGCGATTTGTTCTTGGGTGACATTTAGGATAATTTATTTTTGTTCAGGGATTAATTCTTTGCTTTCATAACACAGATGCACATCAAAACAGTGTTCTCAATGCAAGTGCACTTACTGTATCCTTGATTTGCTTCAGATTTTTTTTGTTGTTGGATTTTGTGTGTGTGTGTAAAACATATATCTGTGTAGGTATATAATACATTTTTCCTTTGCAAGGCTGATAAATCTGCTGCTTTGACTCTTGTTGAATAATTCACTGTCTCAGTAACTTTTTTATTGAGATTATGCATTTTATTTGGTAAAAATACTTGCACTGTAAAATACTTTCTGACATGATTAAACTTGTAAAAAGTAAATCCGATAAGCTATTAGATGCACTCTTTGTTATATAGGGAAGGTATTTCCTGCAGTTCCTCTCCTACTGTCACACCTGCTTTTGTTACTGTAATTTATCCATTTCTGTAATGCAGTTTCATGATTGAAATTTTTGTGGAATTACACACTATGTCAGTAGGGATCTCTTCACCTCAGTCACTGTCAGCTACCACAAGCCTTTTCCCAGATGAAAAGCACTAGCCACGGCACAGACACCCATAATGAAGCAGTTTAAAGATCTGGGTGGCTTTACCATGGGCTTCTAAGGTTGTGTGACTGGGATTTTTAGCCCAGTGCTAAATCTATACTTCCTTTTATGTCTAATAACAAAATTATATCTAGTACAAAATTGGAGTCTTCATTGGCCACCATGTTAGACCTACATTTAATGCAGGAGCATGTGTAAATGGAAGACTGATTTTTAAAATGAATGAATTGAGCTTCTCCACTTCAACGTGAGATCAAGTAAACATACATTACTTGCTCATTGCTGTTTTTTAGCCCCAGGACTAAAATCTGTTCTTACTTCCCCAGGAAGCTTTATGCTTCCTGTATTTTCAGGCCCAGGTTATTTGAGCTTATGGTGTACACAGCATTAACGTGTCATCTTTTGTGTCTTATGTCTCAAGAAACTATTTCCACTGTGTGCTCTGTGCAATGTAGCCTTTTACAGCAGCTTTGTGTTGGACCTTGGCATCTGCTGACGAAGTCTCAGTCTGTGAATATGCCATAGTATTTGTCTTAAGCCTCCAAGAGTATTGAGTCACCTAAGTACTCCTGATGTGGAGATATATCTGTTTTGGCTGTTTTACACAAAATCTTCATAAGTCTTCATCCTAAGTAAGATGGTTTTCTTTTAAAGTACTGCATTGTGAAGAAAAATCAACATGAGGCAACCAGTGTGCCAGCATCCCATCTTGTAGACCAGGGGGATTCTTCAAATATTCAGCATTCTTCTTTGAATATCCAAGTATCTTTAGTGATATTTTGTGGCTTCCTGTGCCTCAGCATAAAGTACAGGTAAGTATATAAACATATTTGTTTTTGTAAGACAAACCTTAGTTCTGTATTCTGCAATCCAGTTGTTTTCCCCTTCCGTAAGGGTTATTCAGGTAACTAATCTTCCTTTCCTCCTCTGTGTTTGAAAATGAATTTAATGCCGGGTGAAGCAGACTGTGTAATGGGCTGCCTGTGCATCCTGAGGCTTACTTGAACCCACTTTTCTCATCAGGTACTTATTATTTTAAAGAAAGAACAAGGATTAGAGGATTAGAAATATACACCATATTTGGGTATGGAATCTGCCACTCTAAAGAAAATGGACTTAATAGCAAGATAATGATTTTAAATCACTGTTATTTAGAAATAATAAATTGCAGTGGAAACAATCAAAATAATTAATCCTCTCTTTTTTTCCTCTGTTATACCTTTTTGGACAGTTACATTCAAAGCTGTTCATTAATTTCTAGCTATGTTCCAATTTTATGTTTAGTTTTGTTTTCCCTGACTAAATCAGTTTGTGCAGTACTGCTTTCCCTAAAATAAATGTTTTTGACCTGACATCTATAAATAAATATTGTATATATTAAATAGGAGTCTGAGTAGATAGTTCCATTGGCTTTAATTGGGCTGTAGTGTTTCTGGATAGTGTCAGTGCACTGCCAAGGGACCACTGCCAAAAGTGGACCTGAGTGGGTCCTGAACTTACCTGAACTTGTGTAAGTTTTCTTGTGAATTGTTGTTTTCTGTCCTTTAATGAAAGTATTTATGTTGCATAAAATGTATGAGAAAATAAAGAAGTGTGAGGACTCAACAGGCTCCCCTAATCTTGACTTCTGTCATTCAGTTTTCAAGAAAAAGCTCTTGCTGTGAATGACCAAGAAGTGGGCTGCAGCAAATGTGTCCCTGTGAACCCGTGTGCTTTGTATTAGAGCCCGTGTGGGCTGGCACAAACTGCTTTGTGCATCTAGCCTTGGCAGCAGCGAGGAAGGAGTGGTGTTTGTTCTCCAAGAACGCACTTCGGGGTTTTGGGTGTGGGGTTTGGGGTTTTTTTGGTCTCCTTCCTGGAGAGAGGTGTGCCTGTTGTGGGTTTCTAGCAATTGTTTCTATAAATACTTAAAAACGTTGTGCGCAAGCAATGCCCTTTTTATAGCTACTCTTCATTCTTTGTCTGTGACAAAAACATGCTAATCTATTTTGCCTTTGGTTTGTTGTTTGTATATCTTCTGAGTCATCTTGAAAAATTAAGTGTTGTTAATAGGGTTGGGTAGGCTGTGCCTTGGGGGTATGGATTTGGGGTGCTAGAGATGGTATCTGTATTTCTCTTCAGTGTGAGTTCCATGTAGAAGTGTTCCTGGGGAGTTGTCCTCCCAGAGGGGCCGTGTTTGGGTGCTGCTGCAGAAGGCACCAGGCTCCAGGGAGAGGCTGCACAGTTTGGGAACTGACCATGCTGCTAGAATGAGACAAAGCACTCAGGTTCCTTATTGATGCCAGTTATTTGAAAATTTTGAAACAAACAAACAAAAAACCCCCCAGACCAACTAAACCACCCACAGTGTTTTTGCCATGATTGTTTTGAAGTCTTTGAGTGTATTCATGGTCATTTCCAGCAGCAGAAGACCACAGATGGAAGCGTTCCTTCAGGGCAGCAAAAAGCCTCTGGAACAGCAGTCTCCCATTACCTGTCTGTGCACACGTCTCCCAGCGGTTTCAGAAGGGGTGTCCATGTCCCTGTCCTTCATTTCTTTTTCCTGACTGCTTCTTCCTTATATCTGTATGGCTGGGCAGTTCTTTCTGTCTCCCATTCTCTGTTTTTCCGCGGGTGCTCCCTGCTCTGTGGAGGGGGGCTCAGCAGAGCTGGCTGGAGAGAACAGTGTGGGTGTTGGTGCTCTGCAGCTTATTGCCACAAACACTTTTTGAAATGTTTGCTTTTCCTCTGCATTCTGGGTTTGCTTCCCTTGGGCATTTTTCCATTATTAGAATGGTAATGGAAAACAGTTTCTGTCCTCTCCTGGTGAAATTGGTGTATCTTGAAGCAGCTATTCATGTCTTTCCTTCTTCAGATTTTAGTAATAAAAGGTTTAAAGTCTCTTACATCGTGCTGTTCAACAAAATTTTCTGTTTTGCCGTTCTCTGATTTTCTTTAGATTTCCCTTGGTGCCATTTGCTCCTTTGTTTTGGTAATGTACCTCCATTTTAGCTGGAAAGTGATCTCTCCCACCAGTAGCCCCAGATGTTTTCATCTACATTTATTTCTTTGAGAAAGGAGTCTTAGTTCTTGTGTGAAGTTTATTTGTAAAAAGCACCACATTTCTTCAGATGGATTTGTTTGATTTCTTGCTCTCAGCAGTAATTCTACTTGCATAAAATGGGAAACATTTTATGTTTTAGTGTTGTTCTCATTTGTTATAATTTCAGTTGTGCAAGGCTCAGTATTGTACTTCAAAAACCTATCAGGAAAATATTGTGTATTTCATCTGTCTTATATTTATATTCAAGGATGCTTCTTATTCTGGGTCTTAGCTAGAGAAAAATTGCCTTACATATATATTTGTGACAAAGATCTAATGGGTTTCTGTCAGCTGTGATGTCCTATGGAATGGGCCATGGTGCTTGTCAGGTGTCAAGAGACACAGAGTTTAGTGCTCCTTAGTGGAATATACTAAAACCATATTAAAATATATTAAATATTTACAAAAAGAAATGCTTCTGCCCTAGAAAGGAAAATGATAGAACTAGAACAAGAGGAATTTCTGGTGGGGATAACAGATCTTTTTCCTTATTCTGCCTTATTTAAACAAGGATGGGTCCCTGGGTTTGTGCCTGGTGTATGAAGTGCATGAAAGTGCATGCACCTTAGGTCTGCTTTGGTTTTTGCCTTTTCTTTGGTCAGTATAGATCTAATCAAAGTCACTGTATCCTGCTGTAGTACTGCAGAGGGACAAGCTAGGTTGATTTACTTATTCCAAATGTGTCATCTACCTTTTTGTATCTGGTAAGAAATGTTTTCTTCCTGTCTTTTAAATTCAGTATTTAATTTCTCTATAAGTGTATTCCATTTTCATCTGAAAAACTTTCAAAGTCCTTTCGGACATCAGGAAACTACTGAGCTAATTAAATTTGTTTTCACTCAACTTTGGAGGCAGTCTTAGCTCATCAGGAATATTTTTAGGGCGTTTCACATAGTGAAATTAATTAATTAATTAATTTTGTTGTCTTACTCTGTTTTAAGCAGTCAGCATACAGAGTGTGCATGTACAGTAACGTTGGTTCTTACCTTCTAGAAGAGCATTTTTTGTGGTTCGACAGTTAATCTCCAAAGAATGGCAAATTTGCCATTTCTAAGATAAGTGAAGCTTAGCATAAGGACAAAGTTAAAGGAGTAGATTAAACGAGATAAAACCAGGTTGTTTTCTTTTGTTTAATGAGGCAATAAAAGTGATTTTTAAAAAAACGCTTCAAAAAGGACTTGGCTGAACTTCAGTACACTGAAGGCTTGAGTCTCTAAAGACAGCTCTCTGAAGCAGTAAGTTTGTCCTCTGTCCATGCTTTTCACTACTTGGTGAACCCTGAGAGCAGGCAGCCTGGCTTTTGTAAGGAAAAGTAAAGATTAAAGATTGGTGACATGTGCAAAGCAGTAACAGATGATGGAAAGAATTAAGTCAGAAAAGTTCAAACAAGGTATTAATAGAAACTTTTTTTTGTCAAAATATGGTCTGCAAAATGCCTACTTTCAAAGCTTCTGTTTTTCTATGTTTATTATAACTGTCTTCTTGAAGTGTTTTGTGAGATGAAGTTTTTAGCTCAGTTTTATGGGACACAGCTGTCACTAAAGTGTTCTGTCACTGCCAGTGGAGAGGTAACATTTAATCTTAGCACATTGAGTTGCTTCTCTGAAAGGTAAAAAGTGAAATTCAAATTGCTGAAAAACATATTTGTTGCTGCAAAGTATTATTCTGTGTCAGGTGGAAATCCTTGCACAACTGGGTAATGTTTGATCAATTTATTAAAATGTCATTAGATGCTGTTCAAGACAAACTACAACAATAACTGAGTTTATGACAGTAGTGATGCTGGCTTACAGCATTGCATTTTCATTTTCTTAAGGTAGACTGCTGCCTTTACCCAGCATTTCCTCTCATATTATGACCTTCATCTGCCCTGTGGAAAGTTTTCCTTGCTTTTTTCCCCTTTCATCTCTTTTTTTTGTGCAAATTCCCAGCTGTGGATAGGCACCCCTGCTTGCCCATCTGCAGTGTGTGGGGTGGTGGAGAGTCCTTGCCTCTCCTTGGTTTGTGTATGGGCTGTGTTTGTAGGGGTGCCAGTTTCTGGTTTATAGACCTTGCTAAACAGGCCTGTTCCAACCCTAACCATTCAATGATTCCATGAAATGTCTGATTTGATGGCACTGCACGGGCACCAGGGTGTCACCTGCAGTTGGCAGTAGTTGGTCATGGTGCCTGTCGCTGCCCGTGGGACCAGCCCTCACAGCTGGGTGGCAGAGCCATGTCTGATCTTACCTGTGTGGCTTCAGTTTTCTGCTAAGCATCCTCACTGTTGTGGGGAGTATTTACTGCAGGCCAAGTCTGCATGTGTACTACCCCTTATTTAAGTGAAAATGCAGTTTGAAATTTCCCTGGATTGTAACTCCCTCCAGAAGCAGAGACTAAGAGTGTCTCACAGAAGGGGCTCCCGGTGTTCTTGAAGGGAGCAGTTAAAACCACATTGTTAGGCCTGAGGAGAAGGACAGGGACATTTTCTTTTTCCTTATGATAACCTGTTATTATGTTTAATTTGTTTGCTAACAAGCTGTTACACAGTGACATTTCTAGTTTTTTTAAATTTCCTGAACAGTATGTGTTCTGGATAAACTTGGTCCAGGTTTTACAGTGTGTTGAACTGCTGTGGGTTGTTTGGGTCTGTTTCCAACTGGTGTTTTCTTTTTGCAGTTTTGCACCAGTTCTGCTGTTCAGGTGAGGTCAAGCAGTGAAGGCTGGTTTGGGAAGGCATCATGTGTCCTGACATGCCGTTCGTGTGCCTGGTGTTTGAGGGCAGTTATGTAAAACTCCTAAATAAAAGCAGGCATGACTTCTGACGCAGCCTTTTGCAGCCCAGGAGGAAGAATGTAGAATAAGGCTGATCTTAGGCTTCTGGATCTGTGTTATAAAGTGCATAAATATACCTCTATGAAAAAAATAGCAGAGGGACTCTGGAACTGTCAGCTCTTCATCACAGCCTCAGGGTCACTTTGAGCTTGCTCTGCATTTTTCCCACTGACCCGTGGTGGATTCTTCTTCTCTGTGAAGGAGAAGCTGTGGGACAGCACTGTGTCTCACCTGCCACCTCTGTCAGTAACCTGGTAACGGGGGGGGGCAGTTCAGAGTAGCTGCTTGGTGATTTTCAATTAGTGATTCTTTCCATAGGGGTACTTTATTTTTTAAATACCTTGTACTGCTCTATTTTAACCTACTGGCTGAATAAACAGCCTCCTTTGCTGTATATATGGCATAGCATACAAGTGGTCCTGCTTCTGTGGATGCTTTAGTTTCATCAAAGCTGCTGACCAGATACTACACAGTTTATAAATGGGATTGAATGGGAATAAAAGCCATAAAAGTCTTTATTTCCGTCATAATTAAGACAAATAATTCTTAAAAAGGTTTTATTTTAGGAGAAAATCTGTAAAGGCTGGATTTTCTCGGTGGTTTGGTGGTTTTTTTGTGGTTTTGGAATGTGCATAACAGGAGGGGAATAGCAAGATGAATTAAGCTTTAAAGTCAGCTTTAACACTTGATATTTCCTATTTTTCAAGTGTTCGATTTTCAGCTCTTAATATTTTTCAAATGTATTATTTATAATACAATTCCTACAGAGAATGCCCACTGCCCATCTGCTTCAAAACATATTCAAGAAATGTTATACTCTACTTCCTTTATACAAAAAATTTAAAGGAACAGGAACTGTGCTTCACAGATGACCACTATATAATTTTAAAACCAGGTTCTTTTTTTTGTTTTCTGGCTTATCAAACTTCTTCTGTTAAAGTAATCATCTGAAGTAAAAGACTCTTAGCCAAAAATGAAGATAAATAGATAAAGAAATAAATAATTCCTCACTGTGTTATGGGGGAAAAAATGGAGTATGTATTATTAGCAAATCAAATAACTTTTTAAATAACTTCTCTGAATTTGAAATTTTTCATTACAAGTGCAAGCCTGAAAAAGCTTTTAAAATGTGATTTCTTTCTAGGTTATCTATTCGTTGCCTTCAGAAGGTAAAAATTAATAAATTTTTTTTTTTTATTGTCAGATGCAGTAAGATGTTTAATAGAATGAGTGGTTCCTCCTTTACAATTCAGGTGTAGAAGAGCTACTTGGGTCCCAAAAATGAAATAATGACACGGTCCTTTAAAACAGTTGTGCATTATTTGTAAATGGGAAAACATACTCTACTAGTGAGTAACTACACAGACTCTTACTCTGAATAAATGCTAGTTAAGTCTTAGCATCAACTGAGATAGGGAAATGTTTGACCAGTATCATTTGGTCTGCATGAAAACAAAACACGTGAAGCTGTCGGAACAGTTTTTTATGCTGTATTTTCCAATCCATTAATGCCTGCTGTCTTACACTGCTCTGGGCTTACCAAGTAAATAAAGTAGCTTAGCTGTTAGTCTCGTTAATCTCCAGTTCTTCATTAAATAGCAATCAGCATTCATTTTCCTGGGAGGTTTTTTACCCACTAAAAACCATGCTTACCCACATACAAAAGAAAGAAGAAAAACCAGGAAAATTGAAACAGCAAATGAAGGTAATATTCAGGACATAAAAATGACACCCAAATTATCTGTCTCTGACAAAGTATTTCATTAGTGCTTGTTCCAGTAAGTGTTTCATTTCACAGAAATGCATTGCCCTTGAAGAGAAAAACTTTTCAATTGTTTGTTAACTAGCAGGTATTTCATAGAAGACATTGGACAAAAAGTCTAATTATATGGAAATCTAAGCATTTGTTTGAGGACTGTTGCTTGAACAGCAACTGTCTTCGTTCATCTTGGCAATAGAGCAGGTACATACACAAAGGGGGTCTGGATTTGATCAAAGCAAACAGAGAGAGGTAGGAACTATCTGCATACGGTTTTCATTATTATCATTATCATCATCATTATTATTACTGTTATTATCATTGTAAAACTGGCTTCCAAAGAGACACTTTCATCAGAATTCAGTGAAACTCAGGCCACTTAGCAAAGTATTTTCTGGCACGCAGAGCACACTACGTAGCCCAAAGGCCCAAGAAGTCTACCAAAAAATGAAATAATGATTACAGGGTATTTATATATGCAACAATTTGCTTATGCATTTGACTGCATCAAAAGAGTTGTCATGTATTTTAGAAAAAATGAAAGGGAGGGAAAAAGAAGAGGATAAAAGGAAAAAAACAACAGAAAAAGGAAAATATAGGATGCACATTGCTAAAAAACCAAGTGGGAAAGTACTGAGAATCTTACTACCTAGATTAGGAAATTCCAGCTCTCTCTTTCCTAAAGTGACACCTACAGAAGTGCTACACTTGCTTATTTTTGTTGTTCACAAATGGGGCTCGCAGACAATAGATGATGTCAGCGTCTTGGCTTGCAGATAAATATTCAAGCATAACACTATTTTTAGCTAACTTCCTAAGGAAATCGGGCGTATGGAACTGTGCTAACACTCAGCCCTCTGCCCTGAAATTTTCTGCACATAAAACCTACTTTGACAAATTTTGTAAAAGGCTAAGTATCTCAAATGAACAACCTGCCTGCATATTTTGGGAAAGCCAGCAGGCTGGTGTAGGACAGGCAATGTATCAAAGACCTTGTTAAAAGGAAGGAGGTAGTGATGGCTCGTCCCAAGAGGTGCTGGCTGGCCAGCAACTTGCTATTTCCAGCCCAGAGACAGCATTTATGTCCTATCAAAGACAAGAAAATGGGAGGACGATGGGGCACAGCAGCACAGCATGCAAGTAACAAGCATCTACTAAGTAAAAAAGAAATGGAATTTAACAGAGAAACTTCACTGGACTGACTGCTCATGGAACACTGTGTATACATCTGCATATAGCATGCTATGCTCTGTCTTGGCAGGAAGATTAGCTCAATTGTTTAATGGGACTTATCCATCCCTGATTAAAATGATCCTAAGTGCTCCCCACAATCTTTAAAATACGTCCCCTGGCACTAATAACTTTATGATGAAGGCTAAATTATGTTCTGATCAAATTAGAAAAATTGAAGCAAATTGCATTAGGCTATTTAATACAAATGTCCATTCTAAACAGCAATTCCATGTATATTCTCATATCCTGTAGGAACAAGGACATAAATGTGATCTGTGTCTAACAAAATCTCCAGATGCATTGAGAAGCAAAGACATGGGAGATCTTAACTAATAGCATCTGGTTTTCCTCTCTGTCAGTGCCCTATTGCTGGTACTTGACATAAATTACTTTTGTATCACCAACTAGGTGATACATCCCACCACCACATGTTTATTCCCATTAACCTGTTCTTGCTGCTGTGAATTTGGAAAGTGAATTTTCCTACACTTTCCAGATATTCTTTGTCCACATCAAGCTGTAATGCCACAGTAACATACAGCATTATCTATTTGTACATCTTCTCTTTTCCTGAACCAAGATTGCCCGTTCCATGGCCCCAGAGTTCAAGTTTTTCCTCCTGAGGTATATCTTTTTCCAAAGTTATATAATTTATCTTCTTCCTCTTTTGAATTTATTTCTCCTGCCCTGGAGCTTTGGTTTTTCATATTTACTACATTTTCTTTTCTCTTCCTTAGCAGAAGAGAGATGAAGACAACTTTACTTCTCTCTACTCCTCTGACATCAAGATTAAGCACTCATTAGTAATTTCTTCACTAGGTTCACTTACTTCCTCTGCTTTCTTTATCTACTTCCATCCATGCAGAAACACATGCAGCACCAAACAAGGTCAAAGCTGCTGCATCAGCAGCTGTCTACTCTATAGCAGCTGAGCTACCTGGATCTCCAATATCAAAATCAGAGTCTGAAATAAACTGGCAGGGCTCACTCAAGGGCTCCAGCGCTGAGGAAAACAGAGAAACGGTTACAGTATGCAAGAGGTGAGTTGGCAGTGACTTCTGGGACACCCATGTGCTCACTCAGTCTACAGACAATGCTTAAGTGCAGGGGCCACATGGATTCAGGCAGCCAAAACTGCTCAGCATGAATACCACAAGTGACTGAAAAACAGGAGCATTTGGAACTTTGGAGAGCCATACAGATGCTGCAGTTGGGTGGCACAAGGGAAGCACTACCAATTCTCTCACAAGGAAAGGACAAATTATGTTTATGTTTTCAGTACAAGAAATTCAGTTGCTGAAGTAGAAGACTGCTATGTAGGGGGAGTGTGCTGTGGAATAAAGCAGCTTAAAGGAGGACTATGGTCTAGAAAAAGGAGGGTTCAGGGGGTTTGCATAAGAACAGTAACAACTTGCATGAGACCAGAGAACACGCTATAATACTAAATTGCATTTAAATATTACTAACTTTCCCCTCCAAAAAAGAACAAAATCATTCTGCTAGGCTCACAGTCAGCCCATCTTGCTAAATAAAGTTTAAATTATGGGCTAGTCCCCTCAGGCTCCCGGTACAGATTAATTTATTGCCTATGTGTTATTCTGGGCACATTTCAACATGGAATAGGGAAATTGACTCAATTTGTAGAAGAATTATCTCAAAAAACCCAAACTTACACCAAAAAAATTTTACTAACATGCAATTAAACCACTACATTATTTTTGTGTGTTTGCAGAACAAACAGCAGAAAGATGGTGAATGAATTTGCAAAAATGTGTTGAAAACTGTGATAGCATGTGGCTGGAAATGGGATTTGCTCTCTAGCCTCTCCAAGCATACTGTTCTCTCTCACACGAGGTCTTCAACTTCTCTGACCTCCCCATGCTCACTGCCCTTCAAATGGCTGAATTCCTCCAGGACAGCTGGCAGCACCTTTGCTCTTCTTCCCAGCAGAGCTGACTGATCCTTGCCTCCCCCGTCTGTGATTTCTCTAGCAAGCTCCCCGTCTGCCCACACTGCCTGCATTCTTACCATGGATACCTGGCAAGCTAGAACACACCACCAAACGTGTGCATCTCTTTCACATGTTCTGCACTGTAACTCAAACAAAAGCACATGTAAAAAAGAGACAGAAGGGTATTTCATTTATAAAAGATAGTGGCACACTGCATATCTGATTTAATAGCGCATCTGTTATGTATATATTCTTTATATAATTAATATCTCTCACGCAAATGGAGACAGGCATCAAAATTACTATAAACTGATGATATAAATTTCATCTGTCTCCTGTCTTGGCAAGAACTTCACACAGATGGTTTAGGAAACACTTCAGGTGCTTGTCCCCTCACTGCATATCTGAGCCTAAGGATGGGAGTTGCTATATACCATCAGATACACTCCCATTTACACCAAGACTTTGATCTTGTAGACACTAGCACTAAAAATTTCAGAGGAAACTGAAAAGAGGCAGACAAAAGAGAGAAGGAATAAATAAAAGAGTAGGCAAATGTAGGTTTTTATCTCCACAGGCATCACTCAAGTTAAAAATTATGTCCAACAGCAAAGCACTAGATCATTTTCCTGTCCAAATTTCTGCCCGTTTTCAACTCACTGCAATTTGGTCATCTTATTAGACTCCAGTTTTCTTAGCACTAAGTTGAAGCAATAGCGTTTCCCAGTGTTCTATATTCAAGACGTGTGTGTAAATATTAGGCTAAATTAAGGATGTTTATACACCTCTGAATGAGCAGAACTAAACAGTTTTTTGAGTGATAGGCAGTTTTTCAGAATACCTATCAACATTTTTAAGGCATTTATCACTGTAGGATATTCTGACAAAAAAAAGCTTTGCTCTATTTAGGTCTCCCCAAAGACTTTCTTTTCAGTGCTGGAACACAATGAACAGAAGGTGAAAAAAAATAAATTGCCACATAAATGTAGGCATAGAAAAATCCTTCAAGTCCCACTTTATGTTACTGAAGCCTTCTTTGCTCTGGGCACAAATGACTGGTACAAACAAGACAGAATCTCATGCCTACTGCCTGTGAACTCATCAGGGGCACATTCAAAAAGCATGTGCACAACAACTAATTGCTTGGGGAAAGAAAACAGTACAGAGGGCTACAGCTACAAGGGTTCTAAACTAATTGTAGAGCAAGCAACACAGCCCTGATTTACAACAGGCTTAGTTTATTACCAAGCTCCAGAAACTGTCTCCTGTTCTGTACCGCAAAACACACGCGGAATGAAAACTGAAGCTTGGGCAGGATATTTCAGGCCAAAGCCTTCAATCAGAAAAGCAAATTAAGAAACCCAAGTGCTGGGGATAAGCCTTTTGCTATCACTTCTGCATGCTACACATGCATTATCCAGGCTTTACACGAGGGATTAAACATCACACATGCCACCTATAACTCCCATCCACTCTGTAATGTGCTTGCTAGTGAAAAAAAAAATACATGTACAGGATCTTGTTAAACATCACTGAAAAGACAGGAGAACAAACACCTTAGTGAGGTTTAAAGCTCTGCTGGGGATTGACCCTACTATCCCTGAGGACATAACTACTGCAATACAGAAATACGTAGTTCAAATTTTATTTTCTCTTTAAGACTACACTGACACTCCTCCAAATGACTCAAATGGGTCACAATACCATTATCAGAAAAGGTACATATCTTCATAAGGCAATAGTAATTATTAAATCAGTAGTTACATTTTTAAGAGATCTATGTAGAAGCCACATAATTATTTGTTACTTATAAAAACAGCAAAGGTTCTGCAGACTGAAAGAGCTGCTCACCATTATAAAGGGAGGTGAGAAAGACTCTAAATAAGACAGATGTGCATTTAAAAATAAATAATGCTGTGGATGACGGAGGCCCTTGTGCAACCTCATCAGGTTGGATGAATTCAGGACTTAAGATCTCTGCAAGGATATTTTCCACAATTTATTTTAAGCAGACAGTAATGAATTTTGATCT
Source organism: Rhipidura dahli (assembly GCA_013399225.1). Lineage (NCBI taxonomy): Eukaryota > Metazoa > Chordata > Aves > Passeriformes > Rhipiduridae > Rhipidura > Rhipidura dahli. Next base: position 108,048 of record VXAC01002378.1, read on the forward strand.
CAATGTAATATAATAAGGATTTTCTTACAATGTTCAGCATTGTAGTGGACACTTTCCTGCCTTATTCAGTGACACTGGTCATGGAATGCTTTTCAGCAGCTTTCTCATTTGTTTGTCACCAGCCCAGGTCTGCTACTAATCAAATCTTGTTCCAAGGTAAGTTACACAGCAGTGCTTGTGGACGCAAGCATTTTTACTAGTCTTTCAGGCGTTTTATCAGATTGAGCCTTATACTGCAGATGGTGAGCTGATATACAGAATAATTTTGGAAAGGCCTGCTAATTTAGTCTTGCTTCTAGGTGCCCAGGAACTCAGTTTACAGGTTCTGTGCATTTTGTAGGGTTTCACGTTCTTAGCAAAGCTGCTGTTGTTGTTAAGAGTTACTCTTGATTACTCTGGCAGTCTTTTAATGAGACCTTAGGAAGAGTTGGACATAGAACCACAGAATCCTTTAGGTTGCCATAGACCTCTGAGATCAGTGAGTCCAGCTGTTAACCTGATACTGCCAAGTCCAGACATGCAGCACATGAGGAACTTGCAGCTATGGATTACCTCTGTAAAGTTTGGGGTTTGCCTGGCATCGAACAAGCTGTGTCTGGAGGCAGAGGAGCCTTTTCTTCTGTCATCCCAAGAGACTGGTTTCTCTTTAAAAGGTCCACTGCACACCTTGTTTTCTGTGACGAGAGGCAGAGATCCTTCAGATAACTGCTGTCTTCATTTAGTGCTGTAGGTTTGTTCCTGCAGCTGCCTCTTTTGTGTGTAGTGCATCTGTCACCACAGGGGAGGGGGAAGTGTGTACTTGGGGTAAGTAAAGGCTTTCAAAATGAAAGAAGCCTGCTGAAGGCTCTACACAGACCAGACTACTTTGGCTGAACTTCCCAAAGTCTGTGAACTGCTGAAAGGCTTCCAAAGTTTCCCAAAGTTGTAATAGGTCATAGTCTGCATATTGGAAACATAAGTTTATCAGCTGAGAGTGCTGGGGAGACAATTAGCCCTGCCAAGTACATTTTTTAAAAAAATACAGTGCAATAACATACTCATACATTCACATTGCCTTGTGTATTTATTTCAGTTGTGGGACTGTATGTTGAACAAGTGATGAGAGTTTGCTTATTCTGACAAATAGAAGATACCAGGATATCTCAGGGTATTTAGGGGGATAATTTAGATTGTAATAATTAGGGTAGTGATTCAGGATACTTCAGGGTAATAGAAACTGGCTGCACTTTGAGTCCTTTGTCCAGTTCTGGTTCCCTCAGTTCAGGAAGGACATGAACATACTGGAGCAAGTCCAGAGAAAGGCAATAGAGCTGGTGAAGGGTCTGGAGAGTAAGTCATAATGAGGAGCATCTGAGGGAGCTGGGGGTGTTTAGCCTAGATGAGAGAAGGCTCATGGGTGATCTTTGCACTCTCTGTAACTCCCTGATAGGAGGTTGTAGCCACGTAGGGGTCAGCCTCTTCTCCCAGGCAACCAGGGACAAGATGAGAGGACATAGTCTTAAGCTGCACTGGGGGAGGTTTAGGTTGGAAATTAGGAGGAATTTATTTGCAGAAGGGGTAATTTGATACTGGAATGGACTTGTCTGGAGAAGGGGTGGAGTCATTGTCCATGGAGGTGTTTAAGGGACTGGATGTGGCACTCAATGCTGTAGTCTGGATGATGTGGTGGTGTTCAGGCAAAGGTTGGACTCAGCTGCAGAGATCTTTCCCACTCTATTTGATTCTGTGATTCCATGATACATACTTAACAATTTCCACTTGTAGTTTCACGTGCAAATTATTGCTAATGCCATTACTTGAGGCTTTCTTGTCTCCTTTCAGAGGGAGGAGATTGTTTTGCCGTGTGTTTTGATACACAAGCACAGAAGAACCACACAAGGACAGCCCTGAAGAGGAAGTTACTGCAGAAGGGGCAGGCACTGATCTCCTCTCTGGTGACCAGTGACAGGACCCGAGGGAATGGCATGCAGCTGTGTCAGGGAAGGTTTAAGATGGTTATTAGGAAAAGGTTCTTCACCCTTTTGAAGAGGGTGGTTGGCTACTGGAACAGGTTCCCTGGGGCAGCAGCACTGAGCTTCCAGAGTTCAATAAGTGTTTGGACAATGTTCTCAGACACATAATTTGATTCTTGGGGTTGTCCTGTGACTTCATTTAGTGTATCACTGTCCCCCTGATGGCCACATTTGTGAGTAAAATTTGCTGTACTTCATCATACCATCAGTCTGCTAGCTTGGGAACTCTTCTTTTGCAGAATCCACTTGGTACTTTAGGGTTCAGAGCAAAATAAATAAATGGTCTCCATGGTAGAATATCTGACAAGTGAAGGGGAGCACTCTCCTGGATTAATGTCCTATAGTGTGCTGATATTTCCAGTGTCACATTCCTAATTGTGAACGTTATTAGCGTTCAAGGTATTCCATCTGCCTGAGTTGTGTGCTACATTCATTTAGTTTAAGTAGAAAATATGTCCATGTAGTGACTACATCATGCATTAGAAGGATAAATGGTGTTAGAAATTTTATTACAGAAGCAAATATTAAATGTGATTGTGAAATGACCCTTATGGGCTGTATAAGATGACAGACAGGCTTACTTTTTTTTTTTTTTAAATTTTTTTTTTTAAACCAGAGAAATTGAAATTGGTTTAGTATACTTGGATTACAGAATATATCTGGAGAAGTCTCAGATAATACTATGGGTATTTCTCCTTCTAAAGGCAAAAGGGATTCTTTCTCTATAAAAAATGTAGAAAAAATGGAATAATTTCCTTTAACCTCTCAACTGTATCTCTCACTTCAGAGCAGAACTTTATATTGTATTACATCTTTTGGGAGAAATGCAGATGGTTTGGTTGAGTCTGGTGTGCTCTACCAGTAGCATTTATTTATTTTGCTATGGAACACCAAAAAATACAGTTCATGCTAAAATACTTCATGCTAAGCATCTCAAGGTATTAAAATTATTCTTAATATTAATAAACAGTTTACATTGCCTTAAAGTATTTTACCAATGAGGAGAGCAAAACATTTTTAAAATTGTGAGTTTTTCAAAATTTTCTTAAGTCAAACTGTTAAACTTTTATCTCTCTTATAGAGTTAGAAATTATGGAGAGAAGAGAGAATAGTGACATATCTCTGTGTAATCTTGAAAGTTGTTTCAGCCTGTGTATTTAAGAAATATTTTACTGACAGGAAGGAAAAAGTGTTGCTGTCTGCCTTACAGTTGGAAGTAGGAGGGTAGCAGCTAAAAGAAACAAAAGAACCAAGCTGGTTTTAAAGGAGCCAGACCAGCTGACTGTTTATTAATTATTCATGAAGAATATGTTCATGTGAAGTCCTTCATTGTCTGAAGTGTCAGGCTTCCTGATGAAATATAATAAACCTCTTGGTGAAAGGTTTCTATTTATACACCTTCAAGCTCCAGAAAGAATGATTGCAGTAAATAAGATCCCGTGTATTTTTGAATGCCTGATTTGCTATTTTTCTGAAATCTGATTTGTAACTGTTTTCCCTGATGTACTTTTAGTCTTTTGATCTTCCAGCTAATCAACCAAATCTGTAAAAAAGTAGAATGACTGAGTGCTAAAATTCTTAAGTAGTGTAAAATTTTTCCCCCATGGCCAAAAGTTTTTTGTTCTCTCTTCTTCATTAAAACAAACAACCCCACTATAAGTGAAATCATATTGCAGGTTTTTTTGTACTATGTCCATTAGTGTTAATTTCTAGTATGTTTTTGTCTTACTTTTGTCATACTGTATTTATTAGCATCTTCAGCACTTTTGTTTCTTTTAATATTAAAAATAATTAGGTCAAATCAGCTCTATCTATCTATCTATATCTATCACCATGTCATATAAAAAAAGATCAAGGAAGACAATAAATAAGGATGAGAGGGGAATGATAATGGACTTTCAAGTTTACTCCTTTCCTGAGTGCTGAGTGGCTAACTGTACCAATTGCTAAGTTACCTCTACATTCTACCTCTTTTTTTCCCTTTTTCCTTCACATGCTTCAGTCAGTTTCTGCTCCCTGTTGATTGTCTTCCTCCTGCTGTTTCTGTACATTGCAGGCACCTGTCATAATTTTCCTCTTGAGCTGTCTTTGGGGAAAGCTAGACATGTGGGAATTCAAGCAAGATGAAAAAGAGAACACCTACAGGAGAACTATGTCATTTTTAATTAAAAATTCATCCTGAGCTAACTCCAAGGTCTAAGGATAGTTCCATTCAAAAAAAAAGCAGGCAGAAGGAATATCTTTCACAAGCACCTGAAGTGCCTAAAACATTTTGCCGAGGGAAATAAATGAAAACAGATCAAGGTATCGAAGATGGAAATGGAGAGAGCGTGATATTCATATTCACTTTCACTAATGGTTGGTGATGTCTCCCTTTGAAATAATAAAGCCACAGCATATGTTTTTGTGAGCTGTTTGCCAGTCTGCTGCCATAGTCATCTGTGCCACTGATCACTGGAGCTTGAAACCAACAGCTCTTCTCCAGCTGGTGTTGTAGTATGGCAGGATGATGGTAGAATATCCATTCATTTGATGCATAACAGGGAATCCAGCTGTGTAGTACCAGCTGTAATGCATGATAAATTCAAAGGTGCAGTACAAGAAATGTAAATGGCAAGCTTTACTTTTTAGTTTCAACTGTTTATTAATAGAAACTTGATTTTGGACCAATTTGGCAGCAAGATGTCCATTCCAGCAGCAGCCGTAGAATAGGTTGAATTTGTTTTATATTGGTATGTTTTTGTTGACCAGAGAATAAAGATCTGTGGATTAGATAAGCAACTGTATTCAAATAAAGATTAAACTGCATATAGGTTAATCTTTATATTTCTGTTAGAAGGTGCTAAATGATACCTTATTTATTTACATGATGATGGGCTCACCAGTAACAGTATGCAAAGTGCTTCAGAATGATAATCTGACTGTTATTTAGCAAAGGTAGCTTCTAGTGATATTTTGTGCTGTCTTTCAAAGATGTCACTAGTGATAGTTGTACTTGATAAAAGTATGTACTTGAAACTGTGCTAACATACAGTTCACTTTAAATATGATATATGTCAGGCTCTGCTTGCTGGGATGTAGCTGCTAGTGTAAAGTACACTTGATTGGTTCCAAATTCTGTCATCTACTATTGTTTGGTACACTCTTGTCATCTTGAAAATGTATTTTATGCCAGCTTGTCAACTGGTTTTGTTTTCTCAAGGTTTTCCCCTGTACAGTGATACCTGAAGTTGAGGCCTGGGACTTCTAAAGTGCACATATTCCACTTTTCAGAGAGTGGAAACTTCTGGCTAAGATTTTGTAAGCTATTGTGGTCTAGAGAGTATTTAGAGAGACACTATACAAATGTTTTTTTTAGCCAGTAAGATGTGATCAGAAGAACATTCAAAGACTGGCAGAATTGGAAGTCATTGTGAAAGGATATACTAGAGTACGTGTGAATTCAATGGGACCTGCATAAGAGGGGGGAATGGTCAAATAAGTGATGGATGCTCATCAGCTGCTACTAATTAGACAGACTTAGTTGTACTAAGATGAGGACATTCTCATATCTATTGTAGAGTGGGTTACTTTTGCTGACCTGTGTAAGATAATCCTATTTAAATTTTTTGTTTGCTTTACGGAAAACCAAGGAAGTAATGAAACTCAGTTTGAAGGGTAATTTTTCCAAAGCATGTTGCAAAGTTCAATTCTATTTGGCGTTTAAGTAAAACCTTATAAAATGAAGGCCTTATTGCCTTTGTAAAATTAAGGCTCAGGCCTGTTACTTCAGCTAGAGAAGGACTGTGAGAAAAGTCCATGAGAAGAAAAACAATTAGTTTTTACCCATGAGAATGTAGTATCAACAGAAACATGAAAGTTAAACAGTCGAAGAAAAACAGCAACATATCTGCACCTGCTGTTTTTCTGAATGCTTGAATGCTACTGCTGTAGGTAGCCAATGGTGGTACCGTAGTTAATAATAGCCAAGGAGGCTGTTGTAGTAGTTTAGCAGCCAGTGAATATGTAAAACGAATGGTAACATACAAAAGGTGTATAAAAGAGGCTGATTTGTTCAAGAAATGGCTTTTTGGCCCTTGAAAGAGACACTGTCTCTTGGTTGCCCCAACAGCGACAGTTCTACACTTCTGAGAGCAGAAGAGTTAATTTTTCCAGAAATGTAATAATATTTTTAGTTCCCAAAATAATGTGTATATACAAATTTCTTAATTAAGAGACTAATAATCCCAAGAGAACAGAGCAGACCCTACGATGGGAAACAGCAGCTGGTGGACACCAGGCTGCACCTGTAGTGTTGAGAATGTAACTATTTGCAGGACGTGTTGTAGTGAACTAGAAAGAAGGTATTCCATAGCAATATATTCCTTCAATCTCTGCTTTTGGTCTGAGTAGAAATCAAATTATAATGGCACGATAGGCTCCTCTTTTAATTTAGATTTAATCAAGGATCTTTACCAATAAACTGTGAACCTTCATCTGCCAACAAATAACAAAGGCTTGAGATAACTGACTGGTGGAATTCCATTCTCTGTGCACTGGTCTGTCATTTCACAGGCCTTTATTACTCTTCCCTATGAACAGAAGGTGAATGAATCTTGGAAGTTGCCAAGGTGGAAATGAGAAAGTTAGAAATGAAGTGAGCCAATGAGAACTAAGGGTTAGATTCTGTGAGTACACTAAAGACTAGTGCAGCTTGGATTACTGTGAAATGTCATATACATAAATTGACAGTATTAACTGACTTATAGCCTCTGCATTTCATTTACTCGTGTTCATTTGTAAATTTTTAAAACTTCTATTGAGAATTTTGTTCAACAGAAAAGCATATGCTTTAAGGAAGATAAACAAGGAGTCAACCATCTGTCTGTAAATGGTGAAATTTGTGATAATACACAGGTTATACATAGCTGGCCAAAACTTGGATTCATGTGCTTTTTTTTCATTTCAGGCAATATGAAGGTGGCTTCATATCTTCATATCTTGGTGGTGTTAATTTTCTTTTTTCTTTGAGAAATCCAATAAGAAAAAATGATGTTGGTAAAAGAAGGGGAGGCAAATAAGCATATTTTGAAAGCTTCTGTTCTGTTCTAGTAATTTCATTTTATTTTTTGTTGCTTATTGCGTTCTGTGGTGGATTGAAGGGAACAATTTTCCACTTGATGTGTTACTTTATGACAGTTGCAGACATACTAATTTATTTCAGAATGGATATGAAATCTTTCTAGAGATGAGAAGTGGGAGAGAGGGCAGAGAGAAAGATTTTCTTACGACAGTTAAAAATAATAAAAATTGGCTTGTGAAAAAAAGCATTTCAGCAGAAATTTCTTATAGCTATTTGGTGGCCAACTTCTCTTCACTAGAATGTTTGTTTTGGTCACCTTGGTGTCAGAAGTGAACAAATCTGTGGTTTGGAAAGGATGTCCTCTGTAAAAATACGATTCTTCTGACACTGTGACCAACTTGGAACAAAAAGTTAAAAAGCAAGCTTATAGCTTACCAGAAGAAAAAGGTGTAATTCTGTCCAATTTTTTGGAAAATACATAACAGTTTTCTGCTGTTCTCTGGTCTCACAGGTTTAAAAAAATGGGAGTAGGCCAACATGGATTACCTGTATAGTTACCTAAGCCTCAAGAGTAGTTCTTTGCATTCTTGCTCTTTGCAGTGTTAGAAAGTGGAAACTTACTCATGAGCGATGGATTCACCCAATGGTAGAAATGCAGGAATTTTGATTTGTAGTGTACTGTCTCTTCCAGAGTTGATCTGACTGGACAGATTGGTGGAATTGACACTAATGTACTTGAACACTCCTCAGTCTCAGGATTTTGGCAGTGCTGGGACATCTGCTATGCTTTCTATATCTCAGGAAGACTTTGTATCGTTTCTTTCTTGACACATCTGAAAGATTTCCCAGTTTTAGGCCTATTGTTACCCTGTCACAAAATAGGCAGGGTAACATCCCAGCTGCCTTCAGCTCTCACATCTGTGCAGCTCTCACATCTGTGCTGACTTCGAGGATATTTGGAACCTAAATACGAGTGTGCCTGTTCTCCATCCATACTGGTTTTCTGAGACATCTGTTGCACATATAGTAGTGTTTTATGTGTCACCCTAGACTTTTGAACTCTTTTAAGACATTGCTATTTACTTACTTGTATAAATTACACGCAGATTAGGCAAAAGTCTATACCCTCTGGTCTGTTTCCACTTCTGGAACTCCGCTTTGGCTCAGGAGGAAGATCCACAATTCTTTTGTAAGTGCACCCATATTTACCCATTCCCCATCTCAAACTTGTCCAAAGCCTGCCTGTTGCACCAGCTCTGTCCTCTTGGCTCATTTGGTATCATCTGGTCTCCTGACATACATTCTTAGCTAAAAAGTTTTTCAACCATTCTCATTAGTTCTTCAAATATTTGGTTTGAGTATGGATGTTTTAGTCAGTCCTCTGAGTTTGGTAGGTACATACTAAAGTCTGCTCTAGAAAGGACAGAGCAAGGCATGCCAGGATATGGCAGCTTTCTTAGTAGCAACTTCTGAAAATCTGAAAGTTGTCATGAACTCTATGTAAACTCTTCCTCTGAATCATTACACATGGCTATTGATTTGAAATTAGCTTGTGTTGCTTTAGTGCAGAAAGTCTCTTGCAGACTGCTACACAAGTCTTGAGAAGCCAAGTGGCATTCTTAGAGCAAGAAACAGCCATTCTTCTGAAAGGATTGAAAGTGTCAGTGGGCAATCCATTAAGAATCCATGACAGAGCTGAATGCTTGCCCTGAGTTTCAGGACTCCCAGCCTTTTGCCTAAGCTGCAATGACAACCTTCCCGTTGCTGTGCTGAAGAAAAGACAGTACTGGAAATAGTGGTAGCTGCGGGCCTGGAACACAGTGTATATGCCCAAAGCTTGAGGCACATGGCAGGCTTTTGAAATGGGTGTCTCAAAAATTGCTTCTGTCTCTTTGCTCATCCTGGTATTTTGAAGAACCGGAGTACTGTGAACCTTCAGAATGTATTACCATATTCAGTTGATTAGAATAACTTACGGCATCTCTTGTCATTGTTGGTGAAAAGATCTCAGAAGATCTCAAAAAGATTTCAGGAATATCAGCTATTTTCCACTTATTATTTCCACTTTTATTTATATGGGAGCAAATTGGTGTCCAGTTGTGGAAGTTTCATCTGCATTTCTTAAAGAAGAAAGTAAGGTAAAAAAGGTCAAAATTAAAACATTCAGAAAATGTTTTTCAGTATGCAGATATAATCATATTGAGCACAAATAATTTTTTGCTTTTGAAGTCAGGTAGATTGGAGACAGCATCATGTTTTAAAGTTTGAAAAAGAGAAAACAGAGATGATGCTAATGATTTTTCAAAGGCTGATACATTTCAGCTGGGTTCAGCTTGCTAGTACTTGTGCTGTAAAAATATGTCGAGTTGAACCTTATCTCTTTTCTGTGCTTTTCTTCAGTTCTGTGAGTCTTCAAACAGAATAATTATAACTTTTCTTAAGACTGCAAAAGTGAATGTTAAAACTTTTTCTGTGGTATTTTTGAAAATCTTGGCCTACCAATGAAAACAGACTGACCTCATTGATAACTGAAAGACTGCCATTCGCCTTAAGACCAAGGCACACATAATAGTGATAGATCAAGGGAACAGGAAGTGTCTGACACTTCTGTCACTGGAACCACTGGTGTGTTACGTGCTTGAGTGTTTATTGAAAAAAACGCTGAGGTTCAGCTGGTCCACGGATTTCAGAAAAAGCTGCCAGCAACAGTGACATCAGTGTCAATTCTGGTGACTGTATTTTACAGTGACTGATCTGCTGGTATTTGGACTGAAATCACTGAAGTTATTGGATAGTATAAATTGGTGTAAATCCATTAACTTTTTTGGACTTGTTCTTATTTATGGCAGGACCAAGCTCAGGCTATTGTATAGATGTTATGCTTGTTGTAAATTTTTTAAATTTTATTTTACCCTCTTACCTTTGTGGGTTTTGTTTCCTTGGTAGCTTTTTTGATGATACAGAGTGGAGAACTCAATTGTGATTTCAGCTGCACGGATGTGTACTTAGGAGAAACATGCTGTTGAGCCTTTGAATGCATAAGAAGTGGCAGGTTTTCAGGCAAGCCTCCAAATCCCTCCCACATATCTGGAGATTCTATAATCAAATTGTGTGTGTGTTTCATGTTGCTAGGACAAAGAAGAAATAGCAAATTGAAATTAATTCTCCTTTTATACAAGGAGGCTGTGAGGCGCCAAATTTTGCAGCATTATTACAACAAAAGTAGTGGGGTGGGGGGTGAGGATGAAGTACAAATTGGGTGTAGACTGGTCACAGGCAGTAGCTAAAGCTGGTCACTCAAGCCATTTTTCTTCACAACCCAGATGTGAATTAGGGACAGGCAGAGAAAGACAACTCTGTTGCCTTCTATACAAGAGAGTTTTTTCTGCTGTAGGTGCTCAGACCCCAGCTGTGTCATTCAGATCATAATACAGCACTGTAAGGTGGTGAGGGAACATTTAAATATCACAGTTTGAGGATTTTTTGTTTATTTGTTTTGTTATGTTCTATTTCTAATTTGCCTGTTTAGCTGGCAATGGTCATGATTTACAAAGTGTGGGAAGTCTGTTTTAAAAAATGTGTGTCAGAATGAAAACCCTACATTGAGCATTTTTCCGCATCCAATTTTTAGAAACATGAACTTGTGGTATTTTGAAAAACATTGACACAAATTATTTCACCAAGGGCTTGGGATGCTTAAAAAACAGTAGCAGTTTTGATCTGCATTTACTAAAGCATTAAAAGTTTATCTGTGTCTCACTGAGCAGTGCTGTGCTTTAGGTGTGTCAGGCAGCCTGGTGTAGGCACCTGATGAAGTCAGAATCCGGTGCCTCTATACAGCCAAAGCTTTAGTGAAACCTCACTTTGTTGTTTAGATGCATTGTAAGCTGTACATTGAATAACGTGTAATAAATACCAGTAAAAGTGATAATTAAAAGCAAGAGCTTTTAGATACTAACTTGAGTTAGCTTGTGGTCTGGCACCTCCCTTGCCTGTTGCTGGGTAGGCTATCACATGAAAATAACCCAGATGAAAACTGACACCCTTCTTGGGTTTCTTTCATGGGTAGGAAGGGCCTACAAAATCCTTTGTATTTAATCAATTTTCAAGAAGAAAAGATAAAACAATTCAAAATACAAAACACAAAACTTAGAGCCTCTGTTCCTCTCTACCCAAAAGTAATTTTTTTGTGCAGAACTAGAAAATCTAGTCATTGTTTTACAAAGGTTTAATCTATGGCTTCAGGGTAGGTCTATACCCGTAGGAAAAAGAAGGTTCATGATGAATTCCTCTTGGGCTTGTCCAGATCCTTAGGTAGTTTGCAGTGGATCAACATGTATTTAGTAAGAGATGGTACAGGGGCATTGTTCCAACCAGAAAAACTGCAACACAGCAGTGCACCGACCTCAGAGTTAACTGGGGTGGTAACATGGCCTGTAACTGAGCCCTTACTGAACATTTGGTTTGGACTTGTTTCACTTCTGACTAGTGTATTTTGATTCCTGCAGCTGATGTGCAAGACATGTAGTACTTCCCTTTTCTGCTGCTTTCCAGAACATCAGCACCAGAAGGACAAATGTTTCTGAGGATGAGGAGCACAGAGGTGCTCTCTGAGGATGAAAGTCCATATGCTGCCATAAATCTGATGCTGGGACAAGCAATCTGATGCAGTGGAGAAAAGTTAGTTAATATTAAACTGCAAGGCAGTGACAGCTTTGCTCCTTGCTTAAAAAGTTCATGCTTGTCTAGTAAATTCCCAGCTTTGGGTTTAGGTAATTCAGATGTTTTGGTAGCTCTCAAGAACAAAGGACCTATTTAATTTAATTAAAGTTGTTTATTTTGCCAGTTTATCAGATTGCAATGTAACAAGATTTTAATGTGGCTGGTGTTGGTTATACTGAAGTTCTGCCTGGCCTCCTCTCCTTTCTCCTTTGTGAGCCAATGCCAGAATAATGAAACAGGAACATAACAAGATTTGCCCTAAGACTGCACCCTGGGAATTCCCTGAGGTGTTACTATGTACTTTCCAGTTGTTAGTGAATTTGCCTTCTGGGAACCTTTTCTAATCCCTTTTGAACCCGTTGATACTGTAAGAACTTTGGTGTTGTTTGGAAAGTAGTTCCACAGTGTTAATGTTGCTGAGGAGCCTCCTCCTTTAGTGTGATTTGAGTATGTCCGTATCTGATTGCATTTTTTCCCAATTCCTACAGCATGTTTCCTGAGAAGGAACATTTGAAGTTCATAATATTGAAGATGGATTTTGAATGTTTTTTCTTGTGTTCCCCAATTTTTGCATTTATCTACATCTACCATTTTGTCAACCAGTAACTAAGTAATTTTTCACAGTTGATGCTGTATGCGATGTTATGTCCTGTCATCTGCAGACTTTGCCATCTTATTAAAATCACTTCATGGTTTTGAATCGATTGAATAATGACAGAGAACAGTTGTTGAAAAGTGACCATTTCAGCCTGTGCTTCTGTTCCCATCTTTTTTGCAATTTGTGTCTGGCCTTTCTAAGTACTCAATGTTTGCTTAGTTTTAGGAGCAAGTGGGCTTGTTAAAGCCTTTTGGAAGTCCAGGCAGGTTGTGCAGTCTTAAACTGCACCAGAGGAGGTTTAGATTGGACATTAGGAGGATTTTTTTTGCAGAAAGGATGATTAGACACTGCAATGGGCTGCCCAGGGAGTTGGTGGAGTATTTAAGGAAAGACTGGACATGGCACTCAGTGCCATAGTCTAGACATGGTGGTGTTTGTTCATAGGTTGGATAGGACTCGATGATCTCAGAGGTCTTTTCCAACCTAATTGCCTTTGTGATTCTCTATATCTGCCAGATCGCCCTTATGAAAATGTTTTTTATCCTGTTAAGGATAGGACTTAAGAAAATCTGAGAGACATAACCTTCTGTTACAAAAACCTGCTCAATTTTCTCTCTCTGTATCTGGATACTTTCAGTATAAGGACACATTGTTAAAAATAGATTCTTCACAAGAGCAGGACCTTCAGGTAAATATCTCATTCATTTTTGGTGGTGGTTCCTGAATATATGAAATTGTATTTTTTTCATGTTTAAGGGCAGTCAGAGTTGGATTTGGTATCTGCTTCTGTACATACAACACATGCCAGTAACACCTCTCTTATGATGTCAATTGACATGTTTTAATGAAAAAACCTCCGATGATATTTGAGATGAGGAACTGCTGTCCTCAGTAAAGTGACTCACTATATTTAATTTTTTTTATTGGCATATTCGACACAGGCCTTTGGAAAATTTCATGTCTGCTTAGCAATTGCTTAAACATTTAATTTATGGTGTGACTAAATGCATTCCTGAGAGCAGTACAAATTGCTAATGATGTGGTTATTCTTCCCTGTCAGTAGATTCCGTCAGCAGATTGTCGTGGAGGAGAATTGATGAAATCAGTATGATTAGCATGCTGCATTAAGTATTCTCTTTTCTGATTTAATACATTGTCTTTCTGATTCTCTTTTCTCTTAGCAACTCTTAAAGCATTGTTCTAGGCTCACGTGTTCTGTGCTAGCAATTCACTGTGGCTGCTTTCGGTGTGTCAATGGGTTGAGGACAGGTCTGAATTTGGCAATGAGCATTTGAACACGTTGAGCTATTTAAGGCAAAAATAAGGCTCAGAAGAATTGAACTTGGTGAGTTAAATTAGCATTTCCCTGCCAGGCAATAATAGGAAGTGTTTGTTCAAAAATGTTACATTCCATATGGTCTGACATTTGGATGTATCTTTCCAGTAGCCTTGGTACCTGGAACAGTTCCTGTAATCTGGAAATAAGCTACTGCTTAATAAGTCAGCAACACATAGTGTCAATGTGAATAGTTAAAAGAATGACTGGGTTAGTGTAGTACATTATTTTATGTATATTTTTTATTAATTTCCTGGTATGTTTGTCAATAAATTTATCAGGAAAGGTAAGGGAAGTCAGACTATGTCCATCTCTGATGTGCCTGAGGGACAGCAGAGACTAAATTGTTTGCTATTACTTGACACGTTAGTAGATCTTCTTCTGAATCTGGAAGGCTTCTTCGGGCAACAGGGTTTTCTTAAAAAAGGGTCCAAATGTTCAAGGAAACTTAATGTATATTCATGGTTTTGAGAAAAAGCTTAAAAGATTAGGGAAGAGAAACTGATTCTGGAATTTTCTAGATCAGACAGAATCAAAGACATTTTTTCTGCCTTTCCCGGATTTCTTATATGCCCATATGCTGTTTTTCAACAGGACTCCTGCCTCATCCTGTACTCAGAATGGACTGGTCCAAGTAATGCATCAGTCAGTGCAGTGAAGGAGAGCTTCTGTGTAGGAATCCAACATGATTTGTTCGTGAAATAAAGATTTTGCATGGAGGATGTCGAGAGAGGGTGGGATGTGAGGGCAGTGAGTCCAGCTTCACTGATGGACCATAGTGACCAGTCAGCAGCCTGTCCTGGGTGACACAGTCAAATCAGAAACTTCATAATCAAGAGAAGAGTAATTTGTTTTAGCCTTAGGTGACTGCATCTCAGTTTAGACTGAGTTTGTCACCAATGGTTCCATGTATAGACAATGGGAAAGGGTCACTATGTCCAGACTACAACAAGTCTGTTCTATCCCAAACATTTGTTTTTGGATTTTGTGAAATAGCTGCTAGAAAAATGCACTTCTAGAAGTGCATACTTTGTTTATTGCGGGGCAACTGGATGACTAGCTCTGAGTTAGACATCTAAAAAGTAACTTTTAAGTTCGGACCAGATAATCCTGGGACCCCTCTTCTTTTTCTGGCTCTCTATTTTAATGCTTGGAGTCTGATCTATGGAGCTATGGACTGAGTGCAGAATGGCACTGGGATTTAAATGGTGCATTGACTTTATTCCTTTGCCTCAGTACCTCATTTGTAATGGAAATAGCAGAACCCCCTTCAACTTTTTTGCCCATGCTGCACATAATTTAACCTTGCTCTGTGACTTGCCTCTGGATTGCTGTTTCACTGTGCCTCTCCCCCTTACCAATGGCACAGGTATCATGCTTAGGGGATTGATCTGTATGCTTTTATGTGCCTGAGTTTAGAATGGCTGCATCACTTGGGGTTGATCAGGTCAGCCTCAAGACTTGAGTATTACATGTGGTGGCACCTGACTTGGAAAAAAAACAAACAGGAAATTGCTTTTAACCTTTTTCAGTTGTCCAGGGCTTTTATTAAGAGATGGAGAGCTGAAAGATATTGAATCTGAAGCTAGTTGCTGCACTGGAACTGGATGTTACTAGTCCTGGGCATTGAGCCAATGTAATCTTGGGAGTAATTTCATGTTTGGGAGAAGAACAGAACATTTCTGTAGGATTTTGATTTTAAAGTAAATTTAAGACTTTTCTGTGGTTGTTTAGAGCTATTCAGATATTCAGATTAATATGTTAAATCATGATGAAGATAGATGGCAGTGTTCAAGATTGCTATAAACTCATATCAAATAAAAAAATAGCAGTATACTGATTTCTTTTTATCTCATTGGAAATGGTAGCTCATATGGTAACAATTTCGTAACATATTCAGTTGTTGTTAGGTGCTTCCTCAAGAACAGCACTTAATGACTCTGAGCTGACTCTTCTGAGAACAGATGTTGATTAAAGAACTGAAAGACTGAGAATAACTGTCAATTAAAGATCTGTATCTCTTTTCTTCAAAGTTTAATTAGCATTTCCTTCTTGCTCCTTTGTGTGCCTGGTATATGGGATGTGTGAGTGTAGAAGTCATAGGGGTTTAGGTTTTAGAGGGGGTAGTGTCTGAAGTCTGGGCAATAATGCATCTGAAGTGGATACATGTTCAGGAAGCAGTGTGGTACCTGTTTATCAGACTGTAATGGAACTGAGCCTTCTGTGCATAGGGGCAGCATGAAGCTGAGTAATGCAAGTGCTCAGAGGCTCAGATGTGTGCATATACATGCACATGTGCTTTAACTGTGTATGTTTATGGGCCTTTGCATACACTGACAGATGTAGAGATTCATAAGAGAGCTTTTTAATATCAGTTGACTTTCAGTTTTAGGTGATGATTTGTATGTATGATTTTGACACTGTATCTTGGTAGCTTGGTGATTTGGTTGCCATGTGAATACAAATCTGCAGGAGAAAAATTGAAAGCCTGTTATTGTAGTTTGCCAGATATTCTGGAGTCTTCCTCAGAAAAGATTGCAAGTTATATTTTTGCATATTGAAAAAGCAGCTGCCATCCTTGAAGTCAGAAATGTACCTTTGCAAGTGTTGTATAATACACTAGAACTAAATTTTCTGAGAAACCAGGGTCAGTATTTTTCTCTTTGTATTTCACGGATTACCTACTTTAACTTTGGGTCACACAGCTCAGTAGGGAAGCCAAAGAAAAAAAGAGAGCCTGGAAAGATGCCATTTCCACTGGTACTTTAAAAAATCATTTCTGTAAGAGAATGAGGAAGGGTAAGCTCGTCCTACCCTGCTGGGCTGGTGTGAGAGCTCCCCAGAGCTTCAATCAGTATCATGAGATGCCTTTTTCCAGATGTAGAGTTAAGCTGCAGCTCAGGCTTCTGTGCCCTGGTTTGCAGAACATAATGCATCCTTAAGGTCATGCAGTTTCATACTGATCTGTGTGGCAGTAATGTCTATGTTTTGAGGAATAGTGAAATGCATACACCTTGGTGCAAAGCTGCAGGTAATGCTTCAATCTAAGATTCAGGCTCATAATGTCAGCTCAGCTGCTGACTATGTATTTGTTTGTGTCTTCAAGTAAAATTGCCTCACTTTGCTGTAGGTTAACCCAACACTTCTGGTGACTGGTATTGTGTGTTTGGCTCAGTGACAAATAATCGCCTGCTAACCTCTGGGTTAGATTTATGGCAAGAGCAGCTGGGTTCACAGCCAGCCTTTCTTGGGGATGGCTTAATGGCTCTTGGTGGGAGAACATGTTTGAAACAACAAGTGACATAATTTGGTATGGCATCAGCTGGTGTAATTTGTTTAGGTCTGTAATGATACTGTGTTTAAAAAATTTTACATGTATCATGTAAAGTAGGTATCATAATGACTGATAAGTTTTTATGATAAATTAATGTAAGGAAAAAAGTTTGGTTTTTTTTAAATTAATTTTTTTTAAGTCTTTCAAATGCTTTATGTTCCCTTCTGTCTGCCTTCAAATCTAATAGGGCAGAGTAAATTAATTTTAAAGTGTTGTATAAGTTAAGTAAAAGTGTGTTAGGGAGAAGGCATTTGTGGCTATCAGTGTCACAGGGGCATTAGAGAAATGTATAAATTTCAGTTTGAGGTTGATGGGACAGTGGTGTGGTTCCTTTTGTTGCTGTGTGCACTGTAAGTGGGGCACGACTGATGTTGACAAAGCAGGCAGTAGTTAAGGTGTTAATAAATCCCGCTGGAAACAGGTGAAGGTATTCCTGAAGGTGGGCATGGTGATAGGATCACATCTAGTGTGCTCTAGCTGGCTCTGTGGCATTTATTCGAGGAAGGTTAGTAAGAGAGAAGGTGGAACTGGGAAACTTGAGTACTATGCTCTCAAGTGCCCACAAATGTGGAGAATGGAAAGGTCATCAGTGAGAAAATGAGCAGCAGTGGGTGATGCCCAGCAAAGCCCAGGAGTGCAAAGCAAGATGCTGTTAAAATGGGCACTGTAATTTCTCTCCCCAGCCTACATTAAATGAGGGCAACTATATCATGTAGGATTATTGGGGGGGAAAAAGCTTTTGTGCAAGTGTCATTGTTTATATCACGTATAATATTTAGAGTGGACCATGCTTGTGATACAAGGAGAGCAAGCCTTAGCCCATGTCTGTACTCTTAGAGCAGAACTGAAATGCTCCGTGCGTTCCTTGCCTTTTGGTGGGAAGCATTAGAGCAGTTTCGCTTGACTTCAGCTGTGTGTCCCTGGCAGTGTGTTCACCCAGATGAGTTGAGGCAGGTGGCTGTTTGCAGTTCTGAGACCTCTGAGGGAGGCTGCTGCACCTGCTGGCTCTGGCTCAGGCCACCTGTATGTGCTGGACTGAAACCTGCTCCATCCTCAGGGTCAGAAGTAATGGGAGGTCTTGTGTGTGATGGATTTGTAGGGCTCCACTTGCTGTCCCAGTGTAAGTTTTTCATTCCAAAAGTCATGTTACACTCTCAGTATAATGAAAACGGTGTTTCAGAGTGAATTTTTGTCCATGAAAACCTGTAATGTCTTAGGGATGTTTTTCCTCAGCTCTGGAGTCAGTTCGTGTGTATTCTAGCATATGCCTGTTTGATGTCCCTGGATATCCTGCATATGAACAAGTTTTGGGCCCAGTTGTGAATCTTGGGCTAGGTTCTGTTGAACTCTTCAAAAAAAAGTAAAAAAAAAGTGGGGTTTTTTTACAAGATTGGTGGGAGGCTTTCTGTGACGACAGTTTTCAACTAAAGGGTTATCAATGTCCTTTATCCTGCAGCATGTCTTGGGCATGCTGTCAGGAAGGAAGGGAGGCATGCTCACACACATGCTTGTCATCACTCTTGCTCATTTGAACAGGAAGCTGAGAGTCTTAAAGGCACCACATTTGAGTTGTTTCACTTTGCTGACCTTAGATTTTCAGTCAGATAAGTGAAGGGAAAGTAATATTTTTGTAGGTCAAGATACTTTGATCTAAAGAAGTGGCTTTTAGAATAGTCTGTGTTCTACATTCCATTACTGTATTTTATTTTTCTTACACTTCAGAAGTTTTAGAGCAATGTAAAATGAACCATGCTCTATGACATTGAGGTGCTGGAGTGTGTCCAAAGAACAGTGAGCTGGTGAAAGGACTAGAGCACAAGTGTTAGGAGAAATGGCCGAGGGAGCTGGGAGTGTTTGTCCTGAAGGAAAGAAGGCTCAGGGGAGACCTTATTGCTCTTCATAGCTCCCTGAAAGGAGGGTGTAGCCAGCTGGGGATCAGCCTCTTCTCCCAGGCAACCAGTGATAGGACAAGAGGGAATGGCCTCACATTGTTCCAGGGGAGGTTTAGATCGGATATTAGGGAACGGTTCTCTGAGAGGGCTGTCATTGGAACAGGCTGCCCAGGGAAGTGATGGAGTCACTGTGGAATCACAGAATGCTGATGTTTACAATTACCCAGTCTAAATTTATCTTGATCAAGCTTACTGCTAGGGTATTAGAACAGGCTGGAAAACTTATATTTAGGAATCTTAAAAATCATGAGCATATATTCTTCCAGCTGGTATTTATGTTCACATTAGTCTTAATCTCAGAATACTTTTACTTAGATTTTATTCATGATTTGAACTTCTACCAGGAACAGTATTTAATGTCTCCATCTTAAGACATTAATATTCAAAAAATGTTTTTATTTCACCTTATCTCTTGGGTGTTTGCTATAGAATTTAGGTTGCCTGAAGGTCATGCTGCTGTTTTTGAAGCATTGTCTTTGTAGGCTTCATTGAACTGTGTAGCCTGTTAGTGACAATGTTGTCCCTGGAGATATCTTAAAGACTGTAGATGTGACACTTAGGGACATGGCTGGACCATCCAAGTGGTGGCTGGCAGTGCTGGGTTAATGGTTGGACTCAATAATCTCAGAGGTCTTTTCCAACCTAACTTAATTCTATGATTCAATGATTCTATGTTATACTCAAAAACCAGAGGAGTGGTATTTGAGTATGATGGAAATACATGTAAAATACATGTATGCACAGTCTTATATGTTCTGTTAGGAACTTCTTACAGTGGACAGTTGTATTTAAATAAGGGGAATGCTCCTGATTTAATAATAGCACAGAATTATTGCTCTCTTCAGTCCATGCTGAATTCTGCATGTAATGGGGAGAAATAGTCTTTTCTTCTCTGTTTTCCTGTGGGGAAGGGAATGGATAAGTGCTTGCATTAATAATTTTTTTTCTTGACTTCTTCTGTCTTATATATCAATAAAACTTTTAAAATTAATTTTGGTTACAGTTTAAGCAAAAACTAATAAGTGGAATGTCTGAAAAACTTCAATGAGATGAACTTGAGAGGGAAGAGATTTAGTAATTGGTATCTTTCATGTTCTAAATGTAAGGAGACATTAAACAAAGAGACTTATGTGTCATGTAATGTCAGATCATTTAATTTGCTCTTGAAATGTGTCTAGTTATTTGGAAGAGACTGCTCTGTAAGGGAAAGCAAATCCCAAAAAGTGATACAAACCAAAAAATCCTGGATACAAACCTTGTTCATGATACGGAAAGTCATATCTGTGATTTGATTCTAGAAGAGAAAATAAATATAGCTGTGCCCATAAGAACTGCTCCAGGCAGTAACTTGGCTGACTGGTCAGGCATAACTGAGCATTATTTGCCAGAGGGTTTCTTTTATTGATGAACTATCTTTGCTTCCCTCGAAAACCAAGATCAGAGCAGAGCCTGGAACAGAGTCACTGTTTAATTGGAACTTGCTGAGAAATGTTGTGCCTGTCGTTTGCTTGGAACGGTAGGCAGAGAATACCATAGCTCCAGGGTAGCAAAGATCACATCCAAGTTTTTCCAGCAACCTAGCCAAACCTGAACAAGTTTACCCTTCCAGCCAATTGGCTCTTGAAAGCCTTCCAATTTCCAACTTTCTTTTCTTTTAATAATCCGTGTTAAAGTGTACTGGAACATGATCACAAACATTTGTTCTTGCAAGAATACTGCATGCAGCCGAGAGGCATTTTATTTGTGGTAGGTTAGTTCCGTCTTAGATTAGACATGAAGTACTGTGAAAAGTTACAGCTAGATCTTGTGGTCTGATCCTGGTAAATCTTCATGCTGTGTCTGTGTGGTGTTTGAATGACATGAGCTGAAACTTCTCGTAATGGATGTCACATCTTGGAAATTTTAGTGTAAAAGCAGGTGCAGTTACTGTTACTAGCCAGTGAAATCATCCTGTGCAATTCAGTCTAACTTTGGTTTGAAAGTTTTGAAAACCTCTGAACAGAAGGCACCCCAGCACTTTATTTATTTATCCCAGTGAATTATTTTAATCTCAGTGTTTGGTGCATCCCACGTTTTGGAGACATTGACGTACAGAAATCTCAAATGGAAACTTTACTGCTAGATTTAGTCATAGGGCTTTCCAAATGTAAAGTTGTATCATGCCTCTTTTGCATAAATTATGGTACTTCAAAATAAAATCTAAGAAAATGGATTATAATGGTGAGAGATAGCCTTTTTCAATCCTGTTTCTTTGCTCTCTGTTCTATTTTAGTCTTTGTTTTTAGCTTCATTTGACTAGAGACAGATGAGGGAGATCCTCTTAGCTGAGGTGTCCTTTTAACTCTTACCAACTCCTCAGGGAATGCTAATAACATAATAATGTTTAAGGCAGTATTTTCATTACTGTATGTGTGGCTAATTTTCATTACTGTACACACGTTAATAGAGGGGAGCAGCCCACAACCCAAGTAAGAAAGAAGCAGAAAGGCATAAGGTGTAATGAGACTTCTGGAATTTATTTCAGAAGTTTTTTCTGGGTTCAGTGTTGGAGAAGCTTATCTCTCTGTCTGTGCCTGGACAATACTGTTTCTGTTTCTCTTCCCCCAGATGACATCAGGCCATTCCTGCGGGCTGGTACAGTGAGAGCAGGAGCAGCAACTTCACACTTTCCGCCAGCTGGACAAATTACACCTCAGGTGCTGCTGGTGCACGGAGGTGGCCTGGGCTGGGGAGTCACAGCCGTGCTGGTTCCCACCGGCATCAGGGCGCATGGAAAGCCCTGCCTTTGACATCTCCATGAAAGCTGTCCCCTTAGCCCAGGTCACCTGTGCTTCCCTTTCCCTTTGCTCCTGGGGTGATTGTTTTCTCTTCCGCTTTGACACGCTTCCTGGAAGCGTGCAGGGCTTAGATATTACTCATGGCTTGCATTCGTGTAATGGCTTGATAAGAACCTTTCTGGTGGTTTTGTTTTTCCACCCACTGCAGGCAGTTACTCTGTAGTGTTGGGCTGTGGGTGGAGAGAGGATGGCAAAGAGGTAATTTGTGTAGTGCCTGGTCAGCTCAGTTTCTGCTGCAGCATGCCCTGGACAGCATGCCCTCCCTGCAGCATGCCCTGTTCCTACCTGAAGTCCCTTTAAATAATTAAAAAAAATAATCTTACAGGATGAAGGAACATGGATTCATTTCATTTTTAGGTATATGATAAGTCATTAATATGGGACATTACTGGTGGCTGTGCAGTGGCAGTGATAGCCTGTGGTCCCAGAGGCAAAGGGAAGGAAGGAAAGAATTTCACCAGGTTATTTCAGAATTGAGTAAGACTAAAACCAGTGGTTTACTCAGTTTAGACTTTATTCTGTTATCATATCAGCATCAGAGCTTTGACAGTGCAAACTTACCTGACTTTCATTGTTCAAAAGGAAGGAAATAACATCTTATTATTCTAACAAAATAAACACATTTTCAGGCCTGCTCCCTGTGCTGCATCCCACGTGCACTGTTAGAAAAGCAGCGACTGTGTTGGTTTTTCCTGTTTGTGTCATGCAGAAGCTTTGATGTGCAGAAGTTAGTTGCTGCAGTTCATTCATTCTCTTGTTGTGCCCTCTCCTATCACAGTCAGACTCATGAGGTGAAGAAGCAGTTAAAGTTTTGCCACAGAAGATTTAGTCTCATCCTTTACTGTTTTTATCTTGCATAATGTACTCTAACCACAAGTTTGAAAATGTACCTCTTTCTGAAGAATTGCAGCAGAGTTGGTGCAGTTTTAGTAAATTTACAGATGTGCCACTCAGGTTTGCTGAGCTTTTGTGCTTAATAATTTAAATATTGCTATTTCTGAAGATTTTATAGAACTTAGGCTTGAGGCCCTTGGGATCATCTGATGTGACCTGCATATGAATCATAAGCAAGTAACTTGCGTAAGTTATTCTTAAATTGAGCCGAAATACTCATGCTGGACTAAAGCCCAAAAATGTTTGGCTGAAGCAATCTTCTCGAAAGGGAAAACATCATGATCAGCTGAGTGCATGTTCCTTGGGTGTGGAGCTTCACTGCCTAATTGTCCTCCTTCTTATCATCCAAGGTCATAATTAAGATCTTTCTTTCTGCTTTCATTTTCCACTGTTTTTGTTATATTGTGTGCTAGGTTAGAGAGAGGTTTCAGTACTTACAAAGTTATATGTGAACTGCAGACACCTCCTAGTTTTCCTTTTTCATCAGCTAAAGTTTTAACTCCAGACTCTTATTTGAAAGCATTTCAGCAGTCTCTCACTCTTGTAGCTCACCTCTACACTCATTTAAACTTTATTCTTACTCTTTAAAAAGTGAAAACCAAGGCTGTGTTCAGTTTTTTTTTGGTCTCAGTAATGCTTTTTAAGATCTTGTTTTGAGATCTAAAATCTTGCCTGGGCTTTAGCCCAAGTCTGAAGCCAAACTGTTTTACAGTTTGCTTCTTTTTATGGCCATATTTGAATGCAGCTGCTGTAGCTTTAGGAATTAAGTTTCTCACAGTGTACGGGGTGAATCCTGTTGGGGTCTTCTGGTGGTTGCCTTAAACTGCAGCACAGTTATGCACCAAATTAATTTATATGCAAAATCTATTATTTTTTTCCTCAGCGATTTTATTTTGATGTGGTGCATCAAAATGGGCATTATAATAACTGTTTATTTGGCTGCTGCAAAGCAAATAAGAGAATGCAATCTTAAGTATATTTGCATGCATTTACAACTTCTTGTCCAAATCCTCCAAAATTGTGTGAATTCTGTTAGACACGTGATCTCTTATTTGAAGTGTATGCGAGTGTGACTTGGCCTTGGCTAACCAAAAATTGTGTTTCATTTAAATATGCAACTATCAGTCAATCTATAGATACAGATATGTGCCTTTGTACATGTATTTATAGACACAAGCCTTTGGTTTCTGATCCTTAGAAGACAAAAGCCCTGAAATTTTCATGGGGTATCAAACTGTTCAGGTGTTTACAGGATTTGGGTTATATTTTGAATAACTTAACAGTCCTTCAGTAATGAAAAAAAAACCCAATAAACTTTATCTTTGAACTAGGAAAAGATATAGAAAAATCTCTTTCCAATTCTGTTGAACTGGAAAAAAGCTACAGTGAAAGACTTCTGCTTTGGACTACCTATGAGACCATGGCTTTTTTTTAAATGCTGATTTTGGTGTGCAGGTAACTGTCGGAAGAAGTACTCACTGTTGGTCTTTCATTTGAAGGCTGTGATGTGTTGCAGAGCAGACTGTTAGTAATGGAGAACATTTCTGTGCAGATTTTGAGATTTAAAATTCTGGTTCTCATTTTCCTCTCTTTTGAATAATAGACTATTGCTTGTGTGAGTTTAAATCTCCTTTTATCTTTGACTCTTTCATTACAAAATGGGTGAACCTTTCCTCCTATTGCTGATTTTAATGATTCTTTTCAAATACTAGAAAGAACTCTTAATAACACAAAAGCAGTATAAATATACTATTTTCTTTAGGATGGAATTAACCTTTTTATGGCTAATGCCCTTTGGTGATGAGTTACTAGCTTCAGATATTGGTATATCATTTGATCTCTTCTGTAACGTGGTTTCTAGTGACAAATCTGTTGCCATATTCAAAAAGGCATTTGTTTCAAAGTTGGATTAAGACATCTAAGAACCACAAGAGACTGAAATCTTACATGTTATGAAACTTCATGCATTCTACTACTCCAGTGTGCCAGCAGTGGTGGCCTGGAGTAATGTGGTGCCATGAGTGGTGCCTGTGGGATGCCTGGATTTGCTAACACTTTTCCCTGGATGATCTGGGAGTGGCTGAGTTGCAGGTGCACACCCAGCAGTGCTTGCTTCTGCCTGCAAGAGCTGTGCTGGTCCTCAGAGGGGCAGGGGGAGCCAGCCCCTCTCAGCAGCACCTGTCCCCTTCAGGCTTTACCTTTCCCCATACCCACGTTCTTCTCCTCTGAGCTGTGTGCAGGCGCTTTGAGAGAGCCAGATGGATGTGTTTGGTGGTTGCTGTTGCTGGGGAGGGTGTGAGAGAAGGGATGTGCAGAGAGGAGGACGTGTGCTGCTCTGTAGGGTGCAGTGGTGGGAAGGAGCCACAGTCGCTCCCTGGCTGTAGGCTGCTGGCTCTGCTAAGTAATTAAACATCCCTGGACTGTCTGCTGCAGCTGCTGGGATGGGTTTTTGCTGGCCTTCTTTCAGCTCCTGTCAGAAGAATAACAGTTTATCTGAGAGGCAGTGCTTTTTGGAAGTTCATACTTTTTTTTCAGAAAGTCTTTTAAGTCCTCTGTTGGTTTACTACTTCTGGAAAATAGCACCTTGTATCATAGGAATCTTCAGGAGATGCTCCTTGCCTAAGATGTGGCAGTTGGTTTTCTTTTCTCTTCAGCCCTGCAAACAAGCTGTGAACCTGTACCGGGTTGTTATTATTCCTCAAACAGATAATTTTCTAGTCTTGAAGGAAAGAAGTGCTCTTCTGATTTACTGTATTTTGCAAGCTGGATTCAGTTTCGTATTCGTGATCCTATTTTACTGACTGAATTTGTACTACTGTACTTTTAAGTATTTGCAGAAAAAATATTTGAGTGGTTTAAAAAAGAAAAAGCGCCATTTTTTTCCCTGGTGATGTATTGTGCTGTCTGATAAAAGACAAAGAGGTTGATAATAGATAATGTATTTTACATTTTTAAGTGCTGATTACTCTTCACATAATGAAAAGCATCTTGAATTTGGCTTAACAGAAAAAACTTCCTGAAATGGAAAACAGTCTTTACCAGGACTCTCTGTCTCAATGGATGTTTATTTTTCTCTTCTGTATGTCTAAATAAGATGCATAAAGGAACATGAAAACATTCCTAGGATCTTCTCTGAACTTCTCTGTGATTTCTGGGAGAATAAAAATAGTTTTCCCTTGAAATCCCTTGATTCCCTGTCCTTTGTGGCATTGTTGATAAGGATAATAGTAATAAAAATACCATTTGCAACTGAAGAGTTGCACTTCTGCATTTCTGGGTTCTTTCTTATAGAGAGAAGGTCAGGTTTTTTCCAGAAGTTATGCCCAGGTTTCCAGCAGCATGTCAGGCTGCTCTTCTCATGGGCTGAACAATGCAGGGAGGTGAAAAGAGAGCATGAAAGGGCAAAATACAAATACAAAGCACATTAGAAAGTAAAGAGGTGTGTGGTGAGGAGAAAAATACAGAGAAGTGGAAGACCCAGTAAATTATTAAATAAAAGGGAAAGGACAGCAGAGTATGGGCATAGATGCTGAAGGAACAGGGAAAGCTGTAGGCAGGAGAACTTGACCCTGGGACAAAAAGGCTTTGTTTTCTTTTCCTAAGACCTTGGGCTTAATTTCCAGTTTTACTGAGCTTTCACAAGGATATGAAAGGGGAATAAGAGAATTGTAGAAAGGCTGGGATAATCACAGAAGATAAACATATCAGTGCTCATATGTAGTCTCACATAAATGCCTGCATCAAAAGCAAGAGAATATGCATTTGGAAGTAGAGAGAATGTAAGAGAAATAAGGTTGAGAAAGCCACGCTGGGAGAGCAAGGAAATGCAAAAAGCTGTGTATTATTTCAGTAGCATGTTTTCCAGTGGATACAGGCATGTAAGCTTTACCAAATTGGTAGTGGAGTGGATTTTGGGAACAAATAAATTCAATGGATTTTAACTTTGATAAGGAAAATAATTCATAGAACTTTGTGTAATGTATGATAGATTTGAATTTGTAACTGGTGAATATCTTGTAGAAGTGGTTTGGGTTTTGTGGTTTGGATGGGTATTTTTTGGTTTTTTTTTTTTTTTTTNTTTTTTTAAAGTTGTCACAGCAAAGAGAATATTAATCTGTGAAAGTTCCAAGTTTTTTTTTATCTTGACCATATAAAACACTCCGGCCTAGATTTTACTTGTTTGCATTCAGTTGCAACAACTACTTTTTTTAAAAATCATATCTAATCTTGGAAATCTGTCTATCTGTAGAGGGTTGTGTATTTATTTGTAATACTTAATTCTTCAATAATTATATATAACAAGTTGTGTTCCTGTGCCAAGCTGTGGTTTTGGGGCATGGTGGGAAGAAAGTGATGGTAAATGGGAAATTCTGACTTGTGTACTGACTTCTCAAGCTGCTTTATCTGTTTTAATCCAAAAGCAGCCCTTAGAACTGACATCTAATCCCAAAGCTGTGTTGATGCAAATGATTTGTGTGCCAAAAAGAACCACTTGTGCAAGGAAGGATAAAAAAGTGGGCCTCAAGATGGATTTTGTTTTACAGTAGCTGCTTAAGTATGTAAACTTGGTGTTACTTGAAAAGAATGAGAAAATCTGTGTCTGCCATTGAATAATCATAAATATTTTTGTGCTGTTCTTTCTTTCCAGATTTGAACATGGAATTCAACCCATCAGATCATCCACGGGCCAGTACGATATTTCTCAGTAAATCACAAACAGATGGTAGGTTACTGAATTTATTACAGTAGTTATCTCTAAACTCTTTGTTGAATGCTTGTGATAGTCCTTTAATATGTAATTTCCCCCTCTCCCCTAAAAAGAGGCATTTAGAGGCATCATGTTAAAGTTTTAAGTAGTCATACCTGTAGCTAATTGTCTTGTCAGACCAGTAGTACAAATATGGATGAAGCTTAATGTAATAATAGTTGTAAAATTTTTTTTTCTAAATCCATAATTTTATGTGTAACTGTTTCTTAATTTTTTTTAACTATGAACATTAGGCTTCTGAAAAATGTGTAGAAAGTATTCTTTTTGAAAATGCCAGTTCATATTATCTAAGAAGACATTCCAGGATTTTTCTGATATAGATGATACTGTAAATGAGTTCAGCACTAGATTTTCTTAACAAAATAACTCCCTTCCTACCCAAACATTCTCTCTTCTTCTCCTCTCATTATGGATTTGATATAGTTATGTTTGTCTGGAGTTTAGTTGGGTTTTTTTATACATAGACAAAATGATCTTTAAAATTAACATTGGTTAAACATGTCTCCTAATAGAGTTAGTAGAACAGAAGCCATTTACTGTGGCTCTTTTGTTCCCTGTTGGACATGTATGACATGTTGGTTTAGAAATAAATGAATAATGGATGCAAAACACATTATTTTCTAGCAGGGCTTTCAAAGCAGTTCCTGCATTGTAATTCTGACTGCTCAGTATGAATTCTTTGTCCTCCTTTCTGCTGCCTATAAATGCTGCTTTTGATTTACATGGTAAATTGCAGTGTCAAACACATCGCTTGAAAAATAATGTAGTTTTCACTTACTGTGTATTTTTTGCTAGTTTTTGAGCATGACTAGAACAAAGAGGATATACATTTAGGCCCTAATTGAAGAGTTGCTTATGTGAGTACCTCCTTTGACCTTGAGATTGTCCTTCTGAATTCAGCCCTGGTTCTGTCAATGCCTCATTACATGGGTTTGGATTTACCATACTAACCTGGTTTGATAGTCTGTAAAATGAATATGAAAATATTTCCATAGTTTTGTTATAAAGATTGATGTCTATTTTATAATGGTTTTTCAGTGTGTCAAAACTGTCTAATGCCATATATGGATTCTACTTGTTTCTTGTTACAACCTGTTGAAAGAAAGGACAAAATAGACCCAAGTCCAACAACTAAAATTTTGACCAGACCTGATGATTATTCTTACTTGTAATAATAGTGGTTAATTTATTGCAGTATGGAGTTAATTTTAAGCATTTTATAAAAATGTTTATACCCATGCTAGAGTTGTTCTATGAAGCTTTGTTCTAGTTTAAGTAATGTGAAAAACATATTTTTGAGTGAGAACAATGAATTTAGTGAAACATAGAAATGTTATCAATGGGAGTGTAAGATCTGTTCAGCTGTCCTTGGTACACTGGAAAAAATACAAAGGCTATTTTGTTTGTAAAAAATAAAAAGATCTTGCAAACATTTATCTACTGATGTATTGCCAAGTACCATCGTGTTCTGGTGAGACAGCTCCCAGTACTAAGCATTTTGCTTGGCTGTGCTTTGGGCCCCTTGTTGAACCAAGTGAGCTGTAGGAGTTACCACACTGCTCAAGGATGTTGCCTAACCAAAATGCAAGAAGGTGCTTGTTAAAGGGAAAACAGGGGGATTTTTTTAGGGTGTGTAGGGTTGTAATCTGACAGGTTGCTGTGAAATCTAGGGGACCCCCAAGACTTCTTCAGATGATGTAGAAGAGGAGAGCTGAGCTGGCTGTGTTGAAAACTCCTAACTTGGGCAAATAACTGCTCCATTACTTGAATAGTATTGGGCTGGTAAACCAGCCAGTTTTTGACTGTAAGTGAAAATATTTCTACAGGTAAGACCTGTGGACATTTAAAATACACATTACACAATATACAGAGAGTCCAGTGGCATCAGGATTCAGGGTTTCATCCCGTATCTGGCTCTGGCTGTGAGCATAAATCTCATGGTTTTACAGTGGGAAATGGCCAAGTCCATCACTAGGTGCTAGAGTGACTTGGCAGTGTTACCTTCAGGCAGTTCCATGTTTGGCTCTTTGAGCCTCACTGATAGTCTTAAAGTATTCTCCAGGCATGGGAGCTGTGCTTGACCTTCTTATGATCAACATGTGAGAGGAGAGCAACAAATACAATGAGACAGGATGTGGCATCTCTGTTTGTTATGTGGTGTTTAATTGTCTCTGTTCTGTGAAGCCTGGATGCCATGCTAAGCATGTAGTTAGTCAGTAATCTGAATGAATATTTAATTACCTGAACATTCAATGAATCTGTAGAAAAGTTAAAGTCACAATAAATATTAATTTGATTCATAACCAGAGGAGCTTTTCTAAATGTTTCCATCTCTTTAGGGAATTTTCTAGGTGCTGAATCATATGTGTGGAATTCTTCCTATTTAGGGAGCTAGTACAGAATATTACCTGTTATGGTTTCAGCTTCTGTGAGTGTTTATGCAAGATCTCCCTCATTTGCTGAGCTTGGCCAGTGAGCTGTGGGTGACTGGAAGCCCATGTGCTATTTAGTGTGTAGCTGTGATTAACTCAGGGTTTCCAAACAGCACTCCAACAATGTATCTGCCTTGCCTTTATGGTAGCAAGAAGGTGATGTTTGTTCCTCCAGGGTGCTGGTAATGGTGTTTCCTGGAGGTGGTTTCCAGCTGTGCCCCTCTCCTAACTTAGGTTTGACTTTACACATTCAATGTATGGGCTAAATTCTGCAGTATCAGTGCAACAATGGGCTTCAGACAAATAAGATTTTGAAACTGTGTTTATGTAGGTCTTTAGAAGTGGAGTAAGCTGGTCTTAGTCTTAAATGCTAACTAGGACCAGTCTTCTCAATTATAAGAAAAATAGATGACTTACCAATAATGGCTGGTAACTCCCAACTTCCAAAATGCAAGATTTTCTTCTAGTTGTAATCCTCAAGGATTTTGTCTTCAATCCTGATATGGCTAACATTAAAATACGTCTATAGAAACTGCACAGTGAAAGTTTTTATTACAGCTCAGTGAAAAATACATGTATATGTGCATATACACACAGATGCCTCTGTGTGTGCGTATTTCCTCACTCCCTTTTAATTTCAGGATGCTTTCCTCCTATTGCAAAAGCTCAACAATAACAGTTGAAAGTGCCTGCACCAATAGGAACAGGTCATTGACCTTAGAATGAGGAAAACTATGACAATTTGGCAGCATCTCAGGCTCCACTTGAAGAGTTCCATTACAACTTTGAAGTTTTAAGTTGTTTAAAAAAAACAAGTAGAAGTTTAATTGTTTAAACTTACTCCAAATCTGTTCAGCTTCATATCATCAAAACCCCATACCTGAAATCCAAAATCCTGGAGTTGCAGTTAGGAGTTTGTGCTGCAAAATGCTGGTTAATTCTAACATGGTGTTCTGGCCTGCTCCTGACCATACTGAACTGTCTGAGCAGCAAAGCATCTTTAAACTGACTGAAGCCAAGTGATGGAATTACCTCTTTATAGTCATTTTGCCTTGTGCAAGAATTGGCTTCCCCTTGTTTTAAGGGAGGGTTGTGATTACAAAAGAGAGTGGTTGTGACAGAATGGGTTTCTGCCCGATTCCCCACTGGCATGTGTTCTGGAGAGAGCTGAGCCCTACACTGTGGCAGAGTGAGCCAGAAGCACAGGAAGAAGCAGCTGCCTTCCTGTAGTGCCTTACCTGAGAGTCCAGGCTAAATAAATATCTGTTACATGGAGAGATAGGGAAAGGAGGTCAGCATGGTGCTTGCAAAGCTGTGCACAAGAAGTGCTCGAGCAGGCAGAAGGGAGGGCTGTATAAACACATTAACATATTCTTCTGGAGACTGGAATTAGCAAATGGCAGTGAGCTGTGAGTGATATTCGTGCCTTGGAAAATAGAGGATTGTACCTTCATGGGGAATTGAATAAAGGCTACCAGGGAAAATACATAAGAAAAAAACTAAAGGGAATTAAGTTCATTAAAATGAAATTTGGTGTATATGTGCAGGCTGTCTTTGTAGGATTTGAAGAACTTAAAATGCTGTAGAATTAATTATTATTAAAACACTGTTAAATACTTAACTGTGTTCAAAATTTGACAGTTAATAGGTGTTAACTTAGAGTTATGTACTATTATTAGGTTTGCACCCAGCTTACCAGAATTGTTTACTGCCTGTGCATTACAATATGTGATACTAGACAAATACTTTGGCTGTTCTCAGAAGTATCTACCATCATTTTGTTGTTTCTCTGTAGATGTCTTATGTGTTTTGCTGGTGATAAATGCAGTGTGTGGAACTTAAGTGTAGTGCAGTGTTTTAGTAAGATTTCATGCAGTTTAACAATTTACTAGATCATCAGAATTTTTCCACTGTTCCTGTTTAATTCTGTTTCTTATACAATGTCCGTAATTGTGGATCTGAGCATATTCTAAGTGACATGGCTAACATCTGTCATGTGTGATTCTCCTTTCTGCTCCCTGGGAGGAAAATTATGTAAGGATTTTTCAAAGTTTTTTCTTATTTTTTTATTTTCATTTTATGTCTGCATTAAACACAATTACTTCACAGTATTCACACATACAGCCTTGTTTAAGTGAGATTGCTTGCTTATAATAAATCACAAATAATGGCTTCTCATCCAACAGGGAATGGACAGGCTATCCCGCCATTGTGAGCATTCTTATTTTGCTAAGTGCATTGGGTTGCATAGCTTTCAAATCATGGTGCACCAAAGTGCATTTAATCACCTACAGCATGAAACCATTATTATTTTAATCCTGCAGTTTGATTTATGTGTTAGTTGCCTCCAGACTTGTATCCTAAATGCTGTGGTATTTTCACTGGAACAGAGCTCCGCAGGCTCTCTATGGGGTGAGTTAATTGGGGAAGTGCTTTAAAAAATGAATTAAGACTATATTTAATCAGCTATAATAAGCATTTGCCTGACAATTAAGACTTCATACATCTATCTCCCTTGCTGTTGCTATTTACTTTCTGACTATTTTGGCTAATTGTGGCTTTGACATGCAACCATTGCTTGTGGTGACTGGTCCATGCTCACCAAAGAAATACATTTTTGTTGTTACATCCAACACCAGTAATAGTTTCAGGCTTGTGCCTTATAGAAGGCAGTGGTGTAATCCATACGGTTTCAAGGCTCCTCTGTGGGAGTTAGTGCACAGTAAGCTATGATGAGAATTTGCAAACTCCATGGTGTAGCTGTTTAGGTGATTTCATACCTGCAAAGTAGTTCAGGCCACTTTGCAGCAAGGTACCTCGTACCAAGGCACTGGTGGTCTGGGAGTACCCACACAGAGACCTGGGGAAGAATGGCCCAGCCACTGCTACCTTGGACTGCAGCTTTCTGCATATTAGCTTGCCATTGTGGACCAGCACCTGGTGAGGTACCCAAATGGATGAGAATTTTAACCCATCACCACACTAGTGAGCATAAAAGCCTTTATGCATACAGATATATGTTCCTTCTGTGTTTGCTGTATAAATATACTTGGTTAGTGCAAAAGCAGTTATAATGTTGCACATAGATAGTCTCCTGTTCTTTTTATTATAAATGGTGTATAAGAAGCTTAATCGGGAAAAATAGTCATATAATATTTCTATCATATTTTGTGTTTTTGCAGTGAGAGAAAAACGCAAGAGTCTCTATATAAACCACGTAAGTGAAAATGCCTCGCTATGCAGCTTTCTCCTTGTTGTCTATATTATACAGTAAATGAGAGTTATCACACATGATTTCCACATTGCTGAGAGGGTGCTGATGCTCCACACGTCTGTTCTGCATCAGGACCCTGAAGTATAGGCCTTGACTGTTGAGTTAGTGGAATGAATCCATTGAAGACAGTATCATGCTCACAATCAGTGTACGTAGGCAACTGGTATCGGGGAAAAAGAGCTGCACACATTGGTATGATTTTTAAAATTACTACAGAAACTCTTGAAACTTTAGATTACATTTGTATGCAAGTTTACATTGGCAGGGAGCTGCAGCATTTGCTGTGTACACAGCTGTTCTGAAGTGCCCAACCAGTGTTGATGCAATGTAACTGTGGATTGATATGTGGTACATACTGAGTATGAAGATGGGGGTTTGCTTATGTACCCTGGGAATTTTTCAATTCAGTTCTCTTCTGTTTGAACCAAATTCTCAGTGAATCTCAGAGCAAATGCCCTGTAGCCTGCTTTGGTTACAGGACCACTCTGCCTCAGTTGGCATTGTTTGTACTGCTGAAGCACCTGGAACCAGTGTGGTTACAAGTATGTGAAGCCTTGTGCTGAAATATTTGGAGTCACAACTCTAAAATTGAGACAGGGAAGAACTAATTGTCTACTGAATGCTATTTGCGTTGAAGGTGAATGGGGAGAAGTTCTCAACTTTTTCTCTATTTGGAAATACAAGCTATGATTTCATTTTTAAGACACTACAGCTGCTGAAACAAACAGACATGGTTTATACCCTCTTCATCTCTTTGTGCTGGGGTGAACATTTGTCTAGCTCCAGATAAACTGGATTGGGGCACAAATGCAGGTGGATTCAGCTGAAAGCTAAAGTGGGGCTCCTAGTTGTGATTCACTCCAGGGCTCGCACCTGCAGAAAGGGAGGGAGCCACAAGGGCAGGAATGAACTGCTGTGTGGGGTGAGAGGGCAGGACTGCCTCATTTGTTGATAGAACTGGTTGGTGTTGAGTATTTCTGAAACTCCTGAATGGCTTCCAAAGCAAGGTGAGATTTTCAGTTTCCCAAGAGTTAAGATTCTGAGAAGTCATGAGAGAGTGTGAGGCTTACAAGTTAAAGTTGCCCTCTCTAGGTTTGCAGATGTTCTTGGTCCTCATCTTCTATTCCCCTGCAAAACATTTCCATTGTTTATAGTGCATGTGAGGGTAGTTTGCAGAGCAATTTTCTTGTTATGAAATTACTTGGAAAGCCAGTGCACTGGGTTCCTGTAAATTTAATAGTGTGTGCTCACTACCAGCTATTTCATATGTAAAAATTGTGTTCTGAGTTAGGCAGACTGTGAGTGGATTCCTCCAGCAGATTAACAAAGATGACCATTACAGATGCTGCTGGAAGCACACTCCTGCAAACCCTGGTATAAGGTGTTTTTAGGTTAGGCCAGACATGTTGCAGAAAAGGGAAGGGTGATCCTTTCACTGAGGAATTGTGTTGCTGGGAGCTCAGTGTAGCAGCATATGTGGTTGATGTGCTAAGAGCTGTACCTCTTCTTAATTTCTGTTTTGTTTCTCCCCCCCCAAGTACCATTCAAAGTATTGGCTGAGGTTGCAGTAGTGTAAACTTCCCTCACTGGTTTACTGCTACCTTAAGTCTGACTTCTTTGTACTTAAAAAGTACTTCTTCTGAATTAGAAAGCTAAAAATAATCTTTATGAAGCTGGAGTCCTTACCGTGGCTTTTCTCTCTGTCTTTAGTTTTTTAGACAATATTCATAGATAAACTGTATTTTCAAGCATGTCCTGTAATATTTAACACACCTGTGAGTATTCATTCAGCACCTCCTAAATCTTCAGTGTGCTAAAGCTGCTGCACAAACCAGTGATCATTTTTGAAGGGGTAGCTGTGGCTTGTAACTGGAAACTGTGTTTAAGTTTTCAGACTGCAGGGAGCCATCATGGTTTTCCTAGACCACCTTGTTGAAATAAATTTAAGGAATTAGTTAGATTTAACAGTTGTATGTGACAAATGATGGGTGTTATTTACGTGGTACATGGGTTTATGATATACACTATTGATTGATCAGCTCTTTTCCAGTGTTTCTCAGTGTGCTAACAGGAGCTATTGATACTCATCTGTTCCCCTGTTGATGTGAGGTGCCGGGTCCCCATGTCTGCTCTGAGGGAAACATGCCAGAGAACATAAATTCTGTAGTGTTCATTTGTCTTTTTTTTAAAAGAGCTCCTCACCATAATGCAGTGCTTTTCTCTTTTGTGATTTTTCCTTGATGTTATCTTCTTTGTTGTTGTTTTTTTCATGCCTATTCTCCTTTGCGATAAATAACCAAGATGAGCAACAAAATATTTTTATCTTTTTGTGCAGTATCTGCTTAACTGGTTATTTTGCAGCCAGAGTTGAATTTCTCTCGAGTGATATGGGGGAGCTTGTTAGAAAGAGAAGTGTCAAAAAAAACTGTACTTTTCTTTTTTTTGAAACTGCTTACCAAATTATGTGTAGTAACAGATGAGAATAGTAGTTTATACAAATGCAGTTTTGAAATATTACTTATGAAAAAAATTAATATTGACTCTTCCTCATTTAAAAATGCACTTTCTTAGCATGATCACACCACTGTTCTTTTCCTTTCTCACTTGCTTTTTGTTTGAAGAATATTTTATTTGGCTGAATAGTTTCCTTTGATCCCCAAGCACAAATAGTGGGTTCCTGCTTTGATTTGTTACACTTTGTCAAGGGCTGACAGTTGCCATGTTTCAGATTCACCTTGTCAGTAGGTGTGATGGAAGAAGCCAGCAGCTGTTCTTTTTTTTGGGGTCGGGAAGGAATGAAAGGAGGGAGTGACAGAGTGCTATGGAGGAGCTGTCATCGCCCAGTCTCCCCACAGAGCCCAAGGGGACGATGACAGGTTGGGAATGGTGCTGGAAGTTCCCTACCTACAATGTACCTGACCTGTTTGCTTTCTTCCTGCCTGTTTTAATTTCGAAGCAGTTGCAGCAGACTCTGCTTCTCTTTCCCATTGCACTGGCAGTCACTGTTTTTTGTGATGACTTTCATGCTGCCTTGGTATGCACATGTCTTTTAATCTGCTTAGTCAAGCTGCTGAGAGGGATGAAGATGCAGACTGAGATAGGGGCGTTTCCTTTCTCAGAGAAGAGAGATTGCATCAGCATCTCTGCCTGTACAAGGAAAGCAAACAGGAAGACAGACAGGTTTTGTGTTTTTAGAGGAGGTGGTGGAGAAAGAGTGAATCTTTTATTATGGTTGCAGTAGGTATTTTTTTTTACTGGGTTTTTGTAGAGGAAAGGAGCAGGGCGGGGGGAGAAAAAAGGTTGTTTTCTCCTTCAAGTTTTTCTAGAAATTTTCCCTTTCAGACAAGGAGAAAATGCTCTGTTAGCCCAAGTAATTTCTTCTCGTCCAGGCAAGATACACTCTTAAAATGAATCTGTGTTTATGGGCAGTAATACCCCTTAAAAATAAGGGATATTTTTCGCATATGGGAATATTTCTGAAGGAAGAGAAAGGGTAGGAAAAGGGAAAGAAAATAAAATGAAGTAATGTCTCACTTTCACATATGTTTTATTCTGGAGACTCTCTGCCAGCCTTGTAGCAAAAGCATCCTTTCATCACTGTCTTTTTTAGGGATCTGGACATGACTTCCAGTCTCTGCTACCTGGCAACTGAATGTTCAAATTCCAGCAGACTAATACTGGTTTTGTCATTCCAAGTGGAAAAGTTAACATCTGTGTATGGACCAGATTTTTTTTTTTTTTCATCATCCTGGGGAAAAGTTACTGGGCAAGACCCATGTCACAACCCTGGTCCTTGTAAGTGACCCTGTGGTGACTCCTATCAGGGGAAGCTTCTCCCCAGACGCAGTACTGGGGACGTGCAGAGAACAGAGGGGTCTTTTGCTGTACATGGTGTGGCAAGAGCCGTTTCTGTGAGCCTTTGTGCATGCTTGGAATGGTGTATGGCACTTACTCCAATGTAAGCCCCAAATTTTCTTGTCAGATTGAATGAAGAGGCTGTTCTGCTTCCCTGTTGTAAAACTCCTGGACATGTGTCTGGTAATCAAACACAACTAGTGATTAGTGAGTAAATAAGATACATGCTGAAATGGGAACATAGTCTGAAAAGCAGTTTAATCTGTGAAAGCAAATCACAACATAAAACATGAAATGTTGTTTTCAAGAGGACTGCCCGAGGCTGTCTATTGTAAAGGCTTATAATTGCTGTCCAAATTCCTTAAGATATTTTAATTGACATTCCTCACTCGAAGAGAAGAACAAGATAAACTGGAAGATAGATTAGAGACTTTATCAGGTGCTCTTGAAGCTCTCCTAGAGATTGCTTAACATGGTCTTTGCTCCTCTCCATGGCAAGATCACAAAGAAGCAGGTTTAGAGGGGGCCTTTATAGGCCACCTGGTCCATTTAGCAGATTCCCTACACCGATGCCATTCCTGATAGATGCAGCTTAAGTTTCTTTCCAGGCATCTAGTAAGTTAAAATTAACAGGTTTTCTTTAATGGCTTACTTAAACTTACTGACTGAAATGTGTTTTTCTAAACTCTTTTAGTCCCTAGTTTCTTTTCCTGTCCTCTAGGTGAAGATTTTTACCTCTCCCGTCAGCCTCAAGGCACTAAGTTATATGAAGTGTTAAACTTTTTTATGGGGAGAAACAAAAGCTAACTTTTGAGTTAGAATGAGAACATGCAGGAGAGTTCTTTTACAAGGGGCTGTGTAATACTTACTTTGCTGGGAATGTAATAAAGTCCCTCTGGTGAAATTGCACAACAGTAGCAATTACACGCTTTGTAAATATAAGCCTTTGAGCTGATTTTAGCATTCAAAGAAATATTTACTCTTTCATGTTTGTAAAACAGGGTGCTTTATCAGTGGTTAAATAGGACCTGCATATGCTGCAGAGGAGTTTACCAATGGTTGCTGAGCCCCTCAGGAGCTCAATGATTTGCTGACATAATTTTCTATAGTTGACATGAGTAAGGACAAGCTTTGAGAGCAAACACCTTGCAAGTACAGATCTAGTCTAATCTAGACTAGTTTTGGACATTATCAAACATTGGTGAAACTAATTAACTGAGGACAAAGTTGAATCATGAGGAAGAAGGGGTATTACTTAAGAGTGGTTGGACTGGATTTTTTTTTTAATTGTAGTGGTTGGCAGAGGAAGATGAGCATACAGTGATACAGTTTCCTATTGCTTTTGTTCCAGTGAATATGTCTACACCAAAGGTAGACAATTTTTCTGTATTCCCATTATTCAAGATGAAAATAAGTGCAGAGCTTTGCAGAGCCTTGCAGAGAATTGTGTTGCATGGCTTGCTTGATTTTGGAAGCAATTTGTTGGCCTGTAAAGTCATGTTTCTTCTGTGAAAAGTGTTGTCAGAACTAAATGATGTCCTGAAGCAACAGAAGATCCTCAAGATAGGAGCCTCCCTTTTCAAAGTCAGAAGCACTTCTGGTATTTTTGCTTGCTGTTGTAATTTGGCTTCATGTGCACTTTTACATGCCAGTTTTGCCTTTTGGCATCTTGGCCAGCCTCTAGTGCCTGGAAGCTAATGGGCATGTCTGCACAGATGGCTGCAAGCAAGCCTCAGTTTTTCCATGGGGGAAAATATCTTTTAATAGTACCTTTTAAAAACATGCACTAACTTACACCTAGTTCAGGGGTAGAGGAGACACTGCTATCAATACTTAGTACAGAAACTCCGAATTATCTTTTGATGGACAAGTGCAAAGGAGCACTGCAAAAGGCTGAAGCTGCTTTGCCAAACTGGAAGCTGGCTGGCTGAGGGCCAGAGCTCATACAAAAGCTGTATAGCTTCATTAGGGGAGTGTTGTGCCCAAAGGAACAAATCCTGCTGAGCATCGGGGTGGAGAGCCACATTAGTGCTGCTGAAGAGGCCAGAGCTGGCCCTTCTGATCAGTTCTGAGTGTTGGTTTTGGGCAGTATGCACCATCTGTTAGATGTTTCTACACAAAACCCCTCTGAAGGGCCTACTTTAACGAAAGAAAAAGCAAGATTTCCTCTTTCCCCACAAATTTAGATTTAATTTCTGAGTGATGCTTCCTGAGACAAACTACCTCTTTAGTATAATCTCATTGTAAAAAGTTAGGAATTCACTGTAATTCCTTTCAATGCAGGTACCTAGAAGCAGTTCTGCAATGTTCGTGAAATTTCGATGGCAAACTAAGCCATTAGATCTCTGATAAGATGTTTTTATGTAAACTTCAAATAAAAACCTGATGTTCAAACATCTTAAAACACACAGGATTTGGAAAATTGGAAAGTGTCAGGATGAAGCTGGAAGAAAAATAAAGCAGTGATATTTGCTTAGTACTAGCTGTGCAAGGGGAAAAATGCTACTCTCAAGAGCTAGGAACACCTGCATTATTGGAAATGCATTGAACCTTGATCTCTTAGGGCTTCTTCTGTAACACATTTAAAAACTTAGCAAGTTGTAAAGCAGAGTTTTCTGTTCTACATCTTTTCCTGTTAGGAAAGAAATTTCACAAAACACCTATTTCGTATTCATTGCGATTTGTAATGTCAGCATTTCTTACTGAGTGTCTTTGGTTGAAATGAGAAAAATAGCATCTGCTTCTGGAATAAAGAGCTACAAATACTTTCCACCAAAAGAAATCATGATAGAAAATTGGTCCAGAATTCATCTCAAGAGCTTGTTCAGTCTGGTTTCATGTCTGGGAGCAGAAGCCTGCATCTAAGCTGTTCCTGGCATGTGTTTGTTTTACCTCTTCTTTACAACTTTCAGTGATGGAGATTCTATCACTGCTCAAGTCATTTAAGCTATCCCTGCTATTAGAAAAAGGTGGTTGTTTGGATTTTTTTTGCTATAACCTCCTCTCACACTTTCATGTCCAGTCTTAATTTTCCATAGTTTAATATCAGCCTACTTTTTCTTATCCACAATGGTCATGGAGAACAGTGTCCTCTTCTTTGGAACTCCCTTCAACATGACTTAAGGCCATTATCTTTGCTTTGTTCCTGGAGAAAACCTTTCCAGCCTGCCAGCTTTCCCTTGTAAATCAGGTTTTTCAAATCTCTGATTTATATTACTTCTCTATCCTCCAGAGTCTCTGAAATAAATTCATCTTTCTTGAAATAAAGTGTCCAAAACATAAAATTCCAACTGAGCAGAGTGGACAGGTGCTCTACCCTGTTGCATACATGGTAACTCTATAAATTCTATTGATATATTCCTTTTTTTTTTAGAAAAATGTCCTCTGCAAGTTCATGTCAGCTGCAAATGCAATAAAAAATACCTTGATACTGTGATCAAAGTTATTGCTCAGCATTTTATATGGAGTAGACCAGACCTCTGTGGTCTTACTTCAATCTTCCAGTCCGATCCCTGGGTAACCAGAATAAAATTTTCCGAGTAGTTTTTACCTGCCATATTTTCCTTGGTTTGCCCTTTGGGAATTTTATGTGAGATGAAGTTGGAAGTCATGCTGAAGTTGAGAGGCATGACATCTACGGAATCTAGCTTGGGCACAGAAATAGTACTGCAGCTACTCAAAATAAGTGAATCCCACGTCATATCACTGAGGTGCTTTGAGTTTGGAAGTATTTATAATAGCAGAGGTTGTCAAAGCTCCACCTGTGTCCTATGCTTGTATTTGCATCTGAAGATTTACAAAAGGAGCTGTACCAGTCTGTCTTTTTTCCCATATCAGCCTTATGGTGGGGTAGAACCTTAGAAGGAGCTCATTAGAGGGTTTGGCTAATTTCTCCAAAGGCCCTATAGTCATTCTCAGCTCTTCTGGTTTTTCTCAATTAGAGCCTCTTTGAATTGTCTAAATGGGAGAGTTTTTGTGGTCAGCTGTGATGGATTTGAAATACAAAGGCATTAAGCTCCTGTACAATTTTGGTCACAGACTTATCCCATTGAAATGGGCACAGAAGTGAGTTTGTCTTTTGGACAGTGCTGAATACTGAGCTGATGCTCAATAACCTCGTTTTGTCCTTTGCAAGGGTAGAGAAGCACAGCATTTTATGGAGGCTCAAAAAGTCTGTTTGACTGAACTGTGGGACTTCAGGCATCTCCCAGCTTAGTCAAGATAAAATATGAAACTGAGGGTGTTTTCCAGCAATTTGGAAAAGGCAAAAAATCTGTTACCTGCTGCATCATATGGCTGCAGTTGGACATCAGAGTAGAAGCTGGGAATGTTGATCTCCTGACAGGTCAGTTGCTCAGTTGTTAACATGGAACAGGTCTGTGTATATTTGGGTATATTTACCTGAGGTGTAGGTTTATGTTTGGCACCATTCTTCTGCCTGGGACAGGTGCTCCTTCCTGCCAAGTTGTTGTGAACAAAAAGTGAGGCATGAGGCACCATTTTCCTCAAGTGTGAAAAGTTCCAAGCCTAATGAAGTGTGATGTGGGCTGAAAGTCCAAGAAGAGTTCTGTGATGTGGTAGTTTCAGAAATAAGGTGTATTGCTCTAATTATTGACATGTCTCAAATGTTAGAGTGCTGTTTACATAAGAATATTTAAATCTGATAGTGGTGTTGCTACAGAGTTGTTTTCTGTTTTTTTAATTGTGCTTCCCTTAAATGAATCCAGTATATTTATCTTAAATTTTATCTAAACCTTTAAAACATGTTGACATTTATTATGCAGAAAGAAAACTTCCTATGTATTGTTTTTTTTCTCTTAATAACAACACTGAGATGTCTGTACATCTCCCAACATTTTTCCCCCAACCACTAGAGTCTCATTTTTTGCTATTTTTACATTGCTTTGCCTTTATCATGCCTATGGAAGGTACTCAACAGACCAATGCAGATATTTAAACTAAACTGTGGTAGAATAAGAACTGTGAATCACCACTCCCCTAGTAATTCTCTCTGGATGCATTAATGCTAGCTAATAAATTTTATGGCATTAATATTCACAATGCTTCTGATTTTTCTCTTTCTTGCCTTGCTTAACATACAGTAGCCTGGAAAGTAGATGGATTGTCAGCTTCCAAAGTACCTTTCCAAAGTTCTGGAGGATTTTTGAAAAGGGGTATTTTTCATTTTCTCAGTAAACCTTTTCACTTCCAAGAAAAGCAGTTCAGTCAACAGTTTTATTGGTCAAGTGAAGGACCTTGATAGAATTTGTTGGTAAGCTTTCAGATAATTTGAACATAATGTTTCTATAACTGTGACAGCTTCAGATAATGTTGGGTTTTGTTTTTTTTTTCAATTAACAGAAGACTTTGTATGTTTTTTCACTCATAGCTGGGACATACAGAAAGATGACTTAGAAGTGTGTAGGTTTTGCCAGGAGTCTGTCTGTCTGTCTGTGTAATGAGGGCTGTTAAGAAGTCAGCTGCCTGTGGAAAGTGGAGCATTAGTGAGCTGCTGGGTGCTGGCACTGGTAATGATAGAATGATGCCTGTTTTGGAAATTGGGCAGGGCAAGATGTACTGGGGTAAGAGTCACAGGATCCACAGATGCTCTGAGCTCATAAATACCTGTAAATTGTGCTGATGGATTGACATCGGTCTCTCCACTGAAACACTGGAAACAACATTAATTGTAAGACAAATTAAAATTTCCATGTTGATGTGCCACCTGAATTTTAAACCTATTCTGTTGTGAGTTAAATGTGTAATTTGACTGGTCTTAACTTTCCTGACACAGGTTCTTGGTCAAATTATTTGCTAGTGTAGATGGAATAAGCAAAGATAAAATCAAAGAGGATTAAGCACTGTGACAGCTATTAGGTGATGTGATGAAACTATTCTCTCTAGCCTGGTGGAGTGCTGGCTTCTCTAAATAGCTGAAGGAGAAGCCCTCTCAGCAAAAAATGTTTAGAAATAAGTAGTGTTATCAAAAGACAGCTTTTTAACTGAGTTTTCCAATGTTTTTCTATGGTAGTGAAGAAAAATGATTGAAATATGTTGAAAACCTTTTCTATTAAGAGATTTTTTCTAAATTTGCTTATTTCCTTTTCTTCTGTCCTTTGATCAGTTTTCTTCCTTTCTGATGACAATCTATTATTGATGATTTTTTTTTTTTAATTCTCCTTATTAATTTAGTAGTTCTACTGGAAAGACCTCTTTCCCCTACTTCATTCTGTTAGGAGCTTTTTTGAGGGTTTTAAATTTTTTTTTTCTGCAAGCATGGTTTTATATATGTTGGTAAACCAATTTTCTTTGCTAACACAATTTCTTTTTTGCTCTTCCATTTACACTTTTGGAATGAGGGCAGAAATATAGGTCTTGTTCATCTTTGCTTTCCAAGTGTATATGTGTATTTGAGTAAGCCTGCATAAAAATTTTTTGCATGGTTTTGGGGAAGGAGGGACTCAGGGGATTTGGAACTTGAAGGCATTAGCAAGTCTCAGGCAGGGATTGTTGTGACTTTTGCACTGTTAATTATTTCTGAACTTTCTGAACTGCTTCAAAATGTGATCACATTACTGTGAGCGTCATTATGAGAGACAGAAATGTGTCTTTTTTAAATTCTTACATTTCCCCCCAAAAATGCTTTGGTGTTACATAATTGCCATTGTCCTTTTGCATGTTTTTCATAGCATCCTCCTGGGCAGTTGAGAAGGAAGTACAGTTCCTGCTCCACTATTTTCCTGGATGACAGCACAGTCAGTCAACCAAACCTCAAGTATACCATCAAATGGTGGGTTTTACAGTTAATTTATTTTTGCTAGAACTTACCTTTTATGTGTATATTTATGTATACATGTTTCTGAATCATTACTAAGCAAGCTTCAAAGATTTTAGTTTTTGAAGTAATAAATGTATTTAATCTGTCATGCTCCAGAGTTACTGGGTGATGACTGAGATATGCATTTTAAGTTTCACTGGTGCCTTTTTACTTTTGGAGAGAAATGAAATTGGTATTTTTAGAGTACTGTTCTTTAAATTTCATACAGTAAGGGGAAAATAGAGACCAAATGCTCAGGCATTTTATGCTCTTTGTTAATGCTTGCTGGTAGCCTCTCTTGAGTTGTCTGTAGGCTGGTTACATTAGTGCATGCAATTGCAAAAATTTATTAAGACAGTATCTCTGCTGCAGAGGTGTTTACATGAGAGACAAATCTATTCAGTCTAACACATCCAAAGGAGTTTGTAATGTTAGTCACTAAGACAGTCCTTAATTTTTCTGCTAAAGGAAAAAGAGGGGAGAGAAGAAAGTTTTTGTAGTTAAGTTGGTGCCTGATTCCTTGTCAGCTCTTTCTGCCTGGACTATAGTCTTGCTTTCTTCAGGTTTCTGTCACTAGTAACTTAAAAATAGTTCTGATTAACACTTGAAAAAGGTTTTTCATGTCTGAGGTGTTCAGATTTTTTTCCTCCTTGAATCTCATACTCTTCTGCTCTAAAATCCTTGTATGCAGAGTAAGTGCAGCCTTTTGGGTGGGTTTTGGGTCCCCTTTCTCATCAGAACTGCCACTGCTCATGGG
Source organism: Rhipidura dahli (assembly GCA_013399225.1). Lineage (NCBI taxonomy): Eukaryota > Metazoa > Chordata > Aves > Passeriformes > Rhipiduridae > Rhipidura > Rhipidura dahli. The sequence goes on from VXAC01002378.1 coordinate 152,698, forward strand.
AAGAAGAGTTGGGTTCAGCTGCAGCAGCTGAGAAGCATTTTCAGGGGGGTCAGAGTGGCTGGCAGCAGCCTTGCTGCTGGGGTCAGAGGGCTTGAAAAGGGACTACAGAGGGTGAGAAGCTGGACTCTGGCACACAAAATCTCTGCATCTTCTGTCTGGCTGCACATTTAACAGGTCAAAGGGTGAGGGGATTGTAGGATTATTGCTTTTGTGGTACGACTCATTTCTTTCCCCACACCTTGCAGTCTCTGCAGGAAAATGACTATTGCACATAGGTAAATCTAAGAGGGAGGCATTTTGCTCAGCTCATTTATCTCTTCTGGGTCATGTTATGCACTGATGTATTTGAAATATTACTGTATCCACTACAGCATCTGCAGCAGGAGGGTGGTTGGGGTAGGGTGGTGGAAAGGTCCCTAAGCATCACTGCTGCACACTTTGTGCCAGCTGAACCAGCGTCTGAAAGGCAGAATGAAACTGGGATTATTCTGTTACAGCCCTGAGAGACTTTCAGATTCTGATACAGATTTCTAAATAGTCAATATTTCCTAAACTTAATTTGACATTTTGTTACAAAGGCAACCATATGGGCACCAAACAGAGCTGTGCACATAGATTCTTGCATCTGCTTTCATAAAGTGAACTGGAGCTGCAAATGTGTTCCTAGGGGCATAATTTAAAATTAAATTTTAGGACTAATTCATTTTGTGAATGGCTTTCATGCAAATGAAATTCATTCATAAATGTGGGTTTTTCTTGTGTTCAGTAATGACTGTGGCCTTTAAATGTCCATGGTACAAAGTATCTCTTGATTCCTTAAATACATATCTGTAGAAAAAAGTCAAATTTAAAAAACATTTATGATTAAAAACTTCTAATGCAACCAGGTAAAAGCTCATACAAATTTAGTAAAATATATTTACTTTCAACTGAGAAGAGTTCATATGAATGAATGAATGGCTGTTCAAAAAAAAACCCCAACCAAACCTGAAATAACTTAAAATTCTACTAATGTTTTAGCTCTAATGTACTGTTTTCCTAACATTCAGTAACTCGGTTTTCATGTAAAAATTCTGGAACAGAATTAGAGAGCCACCAATTGACTCTTAAAAGGTCCTTTAGAGAAAAGAAAAGAGGTGAATTTTGCATCAGTATAAGACATAAGCATCTTCCAGTGAATCGTTATTGTCGAAACAAATTGTCTGCAAAGAGAATGAGTGAATTCCCTCCTCCATCCTCTTTCCCATTTAGCTTAGATTGGTTTTATGCTGCTGCAGTAAGCAGGGAGAGTACTGGCTTAGTTTCATCCTTCAATAAAAATGTATTGTGAATAAAGCATGAGTTGTGAGTTGGAAACTGTAGGATAATCATAAGAATCCATGCTTTAATTTTCTTCCATCTCAAATGTGAATGAGATGGATTAGTTGTGTATGTAACCAAAATCTTAACTTTCCGTGAATATAAGGACACTTTTAGTCTGTGCAGAATATAAACAGGGGTGCTTTGGTGTGTGGTTGAGAGTAGGGGGAATGCATAATGCAGTAAATTATTCAGGGAGTCGTCTTTCCTGAGTTAAAATAAGTAACTTGATGCCATAAAGCTGTAGGAGTGTGGTATTTGAGTCTGCTGTTTGAACAACTACATAAAGACAGACACAAACTACTGGATTTTAATACACAGTCATAAGCCAATGGTGATTAAAACATTTCACGTTAACCTGGCAGCATTAGCAAAGCTGAAGAGAATGGGCAGTGCCTGTGATGCTTTGTCCTCAGCCTTGGAAATCAGTAGGAGTTAAACCATTGAGTTTAGTGGAGTAGAGCATTACATGGAAAATATGTGCAACTTGATAGGTGAAATATGAAGTTTATTGTAAAGTACTTAATTACTAGTAAAAAGCATGGAGTTGGAGTGTGAAAAACAAATATTATAAAATTGTCTGTTTACAGCAGTTTTCCTGGTATCTAAGAGCAAACAAAAGAATATAGGCTGTTGACCATATAGTGTTTGTCATGCTTTGTGCTAGGTTTTAAATTTATATGTTATATGACAGAAAATATGACAGTCCTGAGATATTTACTCTGTATTTTTCTTTACAGTGTAGCTCTTGCAATATATTACCACATCAAAAACAGGTATGTGAATAATGAAATCTTGCACTGAAAATACCTTTTATTGAAACAAGTGAACTGCTCAAAGCCTAAAAATCCATATTTTATTTCTTCCAAAATGTTTTTGGGTAGTAGTTTTCTTAATTGCCATGCTAGCGATAAGAACCACACACATTTTCTATATATATTATTTTACATAGAAAAATTAATATTAGAGGATTAACTGCCATAAAAATCTGGAAGTACAGCTCAACACTGAAATGCTCTGATGATTCAGTTCTATATGCATTGGGCACTTTTGCATTGTTGCATATGTTGCAATTATGTATACAGAAATCTGAATAGTGTCTTTCAGGTTTATATTTTTAGCTGCACCTTTGTAAAGTTAACTGTGCATATCAGTGATCAGTTAGCTAATGGATTTTGAAATAAAACCCATGAATTATACAGGTAAAGTAACATCGTGAACAGATGTAATTCAAGATGCCTCAGAAACAGAGCAGGTCCTGGCTTATCTCTTCTGGTGTTGTATGTTTTAGATCTCTGCTCAGTCAAGTTGATTGAAATTGAATAGAAAAAAGGTTCTCTAAAAAGTAACTTGGCACATAAATGAGCTTTCTTCATGTTGAATTGTGCTTTCATATCTTAAATTCCCTGTCCTCATGATATGTCACAGTATCTTAAAATAATATTTCCTGACATTTCTAAGGAGAGATTGCATAAATATTTTAAGCGACTTTTGTGTCCATGCTTTTTCAATTGGCCTTTTCAGAGAACTTGACTTAGATCTTGATTTACCAAGCCACTTAGACGCTTTTCCTTCTGGACCATTAGAAGTCTGACTGGTACAAAAGGAATTACTCATGAGTTTAAAGTTCAGCTGGTACGTCATTCAGGACCATGGTTCAGGTCACTGGAACCCATCACACTTCTTGAAACAAGGCTGACATCTCAAGAGAAACCCTTAAATGTGCACAAGGGCAGAAAGGCTTAGGGCTTGATTCCCGCTGAAAGCTCTTAGAAGACTTTCCAACACATCAGTGGGCCTTGGACTGAAATGTGGCAATCTATAAAAGAAAAGTTGGAATGAAATCTTCTCTCGAACTTTTAATCTCATTTACCAGGAAATAAGGCATGAGTGGTCATGCTTGGATTACTTGTTTATTTATCTGTGGTTCCTTTTCCCCCCTTTTTTCCATGGTCCCTGGATTAGTTTGGTTAACTAGTCAATTTTTGCTATGGTTGACTAAATAACAGAGATCTCAAAGATAATCAGACTCCAAAGTTTTGTGCAAATAAATTATTCAGTGCTCTGCTCAGTACCATGGCAGCTGAGTAAAAGGCTTGAGAGAATGGGGCACATTAGAGACTACAAAGGGTAAGAAACCTCAATAAGGGCTCACAAGTGAGCAGGAAGAATCCAGAGCCAAAGGCATCCAGTATGCCAGACTTCTTTGTGCTGACTGCCATGGAGCTGATCCCTGTCTGCAGTAAATTATGCCTATTCATGGGATTGCAGAGGTTGATGTAAATTTGACCTACAGCTGGTAGACAGAGAGACCAAGCCTTTATAAAATTAAGAGTCCTGTGTCAGAATCTTGAAAACAAATGCATTCTGACTGTTACCTTCTTGGGAAAGTTGCTGTCTGTCCTTTCACTTTTGGGATGGAGAGGTGATTTATTCAGGAAACGGATTGCTGCTACTTTCCCTGGCATGTGCCTGAGGTGGGGAAGTGCTGTGCCTGCACTTGGGACAGGGGTGCCAGCAGTGGGGCTGGAGCCAGGCTGACGTTTGTGAGTGAGGGATGTGGAACAGCTGTTCGCTCCTGGGGTGCTGTGCATTGGGAATGGAGGGACAGTGTGAGAACAGCACTCAGTTGTGCTTGCTGCTGAAACAGCAACAGCAAAACGTATGTTCTGTTTCCTGCTATTATAGGCAAAAAGGAAGTTGTTGACGTATGTGGGAGATTTTTGTTCATTATGGGGGGATGGGGAGTATGAAACCACTGTAACTCTTAGGGTTCATTTTGACAGAAAATGAGTCAAGCATCTGCTTTTCCTGAGAAGTATTCTTTTTAGACAGTATTTAATTGGTCCTATTCTCCTGCATAGGAGACTTAAAACAAAATTACTTCCTAGTATTTCAAACTCTCACCAATCTAATTTTTTGGAGAAGCTATACATGAAAAATAATGTTTCTTCACATGTTTCTCACATTTCATTTGATTCTAGTTATCATTCCTCCCTTTCCCAGCATCTCCTATCATGATTTTACTGATCAGTTTTCTGCATATTTTGTTGTCTTCACTATTCAGCAAGTGATACAAAACGACACCAAGTTTGTTTTTGAAGGAATGCATAAGCATTGGTGAATTTGCTAAAGAAATGAAATAAAATAAACCCCAGAAAACTAACCATAAAGAATTCTTGGGTAGTCAGTAGATGGTCCATTTTTGAAAGAGTACAGTGTGAATTGTAGTGAAGACAAAAACCTCTTTAGTGTTTTTTTTAAAAAGATTTTTGAGGGAAGTCTGATGTGACTTCATAGCATACAGTAGCTACTACCTGAAGAAATAAAATAGGAAATGATTTCCATTTGCATTGTGAAGTTCCATAGTTTACTGTAGCACACCAATCATGTCAGGGAGACTACTTCTGCATTAAGATACTGGCTTTTTTAGGTGTACAAGAGTCTACCCTAAAATCCTTGCTGATAGGAATTTTCTAGTAATCACCCCAGTCCAGGGGGTTTTATTTGGTGATTGTTTTAATTTAGGTGCTCCTCTTTTTATTTTCCTTTGTATTTACAAATGTGTTTATTTCCAGTGTTAGCCTCCATTTCATTAGAACAAATGACTTCTTCAGATTTGAAGTTTAAATGTTAGCTGCTAATAAATGCGTTTTGCAGACGAGTCCACTGTAAAACGTGTGGTTTGCATGCTCTGAGAGACACGTGCTGCTGAGTAAAGATAGAAAACATATTCAGTGGTTTGTTTCTTAAGGACTGTATGATCAGAGTACAAGGGATACCAAAAGTAAAGATGGCATTGTAATAAGGTGGTTACATGGATGCATCTGTCCAGAAAGTGCCAGTTCTGACTGATACAGTTATGCCCCTTGCTTTTGTGTTTGCTAGTGTCCTTGCCAAAGTTACATATAGCAAAAATCTTATATTGCATCCTGGATGTTAGGCTTGTAAAGTTGCATCAACATGCATGCTGATACTGAGCTACAGGGATTTCAGAGAAACATCTAATAAACCAGTGAATAGGAATCTTATTTTGTCTGGGTTGTTTTTTTTTTTTT